>CM059268.1:11986839-12166839 GCA_030347295.1 Setipinna tenuifilis | reverse complement strand
TTGAGGCGTCAGTCTGGGTCCAAGCCTTAATGAGATCCAGAGAGGCAGAAATCACACCCTCGCCTTAACCCTTGTGTGACTCTTGTTGACATGGCTACAGTCTTCTCAGGAGCAGGTATCCCCCACGCGTTTTTAAACAAACTCACCCACATTCACACGCACAGGCAAACACACACACACACACACACACACACACAGACACACACAGACACACACACACACACACATTCACACGCACAGGCACACACACACGCATACACACACACACATGAATATGTAAAGTAACATTCACACACAAGCATACACACGCATGTCAACACACACACACACACACACACACACACACACACACACACACACACACACACACACGCACACACACACGCACACACACATGTCCTCACATCTGCCCTGGAGATGAGCTGTTTATTCTGTGAGGTCAAACAGGGTCTCGTGTCTACACCCAATCAGACCCAGCAATCCTCTTCTTTTGTCAGTGGACCTCAACTGATTGGAAATTCAAGTGAGGCAGATAATGTGTGTTTGTGTGTGTGTGTGTGTGTGTGTGTGTGTGTGTGTGTGTGTGTGTGTGTGTCTGTGTCTGTGTGTGTGTGTGTCTGTGTCTGTGTCTGTGTCTGTGTGTCTGTTTGTGTGTGTGTAAGTGTCTTGGTTGTTTAGGTATTTTGGCACAGCTGCATTTATTTTAAGTGATCCTGTTTCACTGCATCCTTCCATCCTTCTCGCTTTCTCGCTTCCTCTCTTATCCCACTTTTCATTCCTCGTCAATCCCCCAGGTTGACCTTCAAAGCTGCAGTGGAAAGCCATCTTTGCTGGCTGTCTAGCAGCTGATGACAAAAAAGGTTTGGAAATCCAAAGGGCTTACCACAGCCTACTGTATTCTGCTTTGTCATAACCTTTTATGTTTACAAAGGGAAATGTGGAAACGGAATGTTGTTTTATACATTTGTGTGTGTGTGTGTGTGTGTGTGTGCGTGTGTGTATGTATACATGCATGTGTATGCTTGTGTGTGAATGTTGCTTTGTATATTCGTGTGTGTGTGTGTGTATGTGTGTGTATATGAAAGAGTGTGTGTGAAAGAGAAAGGGGGAACAAGGACGACAGATTGTTCCCTGCCCTTCATTACAGTTTGGCCCAATTTGGCTCTTGGCTGACACAGTCACAACAAGCGTGCATCCAGTAGACTCTGACTGCAACTTTGCTTAACCCCCCCCCCACACACACATACACACACACACACACACACACACACACACACAATCAGCCTCCCACCCTCACCCACCCAGGAAGTAAGCAGCCAGGATGATGTGTGAATTCAGGTTGCTTTATTGGCATGACAAATGTACATTCATGTAGCCAAAGCGCATATGCAAATGTCTGGCACGTAAACAATGGAACAGACAATGCATTCTCTTCTCTACAAAATCGTTTCATCTTCCTGTGCCATTTGGGTGATTTGTGTGGAAGGACAAGGTGGGGGTGTGGGTGGGTGCAGGGGGAATGTGTGTGTGTGTGTGTGTGTGGTGTGTGTGTGTGTATGTGTGGGGGGTTGTTTGCTATGTCCCCCTCTAAATGTTTATTTACAGGTTCGGTTAGATAGGATAATTGCACCCCAGTGTGCAGGAGAGGAGAGCAAGAGTGTGTTAGTGTGCGAGACAGAGAGATACGAAAAGTGCCAGCAAGCATTCCACCACTTTCCACCAAATGCTTATACGTACACCAACAAATAAACAACAACACATAAACATACACACATACACATAAACACGCACAGAGTCCAACAGATTTGCATCTATCACAGTCAAAAGGTCTGTGCAATAAAATGATTACAATGTTATGTTAATTGTCATTCACCTTCCCTTTTTCTGTTTTTTTTTAAGCCCCAGGATATGCCTTCGAAAGCACTTTAATTTACATCGGGAGAGCACTGTCTGTTGTCCATCTGTCCACTGAATATAATGTATATGAACCAGGCAAACAATACATCTGTACAGAAACTGATGTTATCTCAAAGCTTTGCCCTTATCCTCTTAATATCCTCTTTTCTGTCATGCAAAAGGTGATGCACGCACACATTCTCACACACACTCTCTCTCTCTCACACACACACACACAGTTGAACAACCACATACACTCAAACACACACCAGCTGGCAATAACACAGAAAGAATGTTCGAGAAGGGGGAAGTCCAAAACAGTGGTTCTGGATGCTGATGGCATCTGGTCCCATGCGGACCTACAGGTTCCCCTCCAAGATGACTGTCTTGAGGTCCGCGGGGCAGCTGACGGGATAGACGGTGTGCGAGGCAGTCCGTCTCTCAATAAGGGTCGTCACGGCCTCGCCAAGCTCCAGGTGGTTCAGGAAGCCAGGGCCCATGCGCTCCGGAGTACCCACACCTGTGTTTATCTTCACCTGAAACAAAGAGAGAGAGGGAGGGAGGGAGGGAGAGAGAGAGAGAGAGAGAGAGAGAGAGAGAGAGAGAGGGAGAGAAAAGGAGGGAGAGAGAGAGAGAGAGAAGGAGGGAGGGAGAGAGAGAGAGGCAGGGAGAGAGAGAGCAAGAGGGAGAGGGAGAGAGAGACACAGAGACAGACAGACAGACAGACAGACAGACAGAGACAGACATGCTTTCATTTGAGGACCAACTCAAGGAACACCTCTAGAAAATCAAGTTCATATCTTACCTGGAGCTGAGGGGCTTTAGTGACTTATCAAGATAAGTTAACTCAGAAAACCTACAGGGTTCTCATTCCTGCTTCCTGGAATCACCCCACAGCTCAATGGTTAGTGAAAACACCTTTACTAGTGGGCTAACACAACACTCATGCCACCATATTATGCTGAGGGTTCTTCTGCATTGTTTCCCACCCTCTGTGTCAGTTTTTAACTGAACTTAGCACACGTCAAATCATCATGTCTCAGAGATGCTTTGATCTAGTTGATGTGCAAGATGGTGTGATAAATATTTACAAATCTCAGTATCCTGAACAGAACAGCGTTTCTGGTTGCTATGTTGAGAATCAAAATTGAAATCAGATTTACTGGCCAAGTATACCTACATACACAAGGAATTTGACTCTGTGAAAGATGTTGACTCTCTAGTATATATTCAATCAATAGCAGAGGTGTCAATCCCGGGTTCCGAAAGTAAAATCCCTGCCACGTTTTCCTTCTAACACAGGTGACTTCACTGAGTTGCTGATCTACCTGTCTTGAGTGCTCATTATGATCTGCTGACTCAGAGCTTGTTGGACCAAATTTGTGACAAGGTTTTTACTTTCTGAACACGGGATTGACACCTCAATAGACAAAAGCGGGGTATAAGCATTACTGTACCACAAGGATGTACAGCATGTATTTATAGCACAAACCAATAGCAGGTGACTCTGGGGCTAGGGGGGTCACACACCTGGTTAAGCTTGCAGGACACATCGGGGTACTCTTCTCTCAGGACCTGACAGAACGCAAGGGCACTCGCTGCTCCCACCGTTAGAAACCCCGTCCCTGGCATCAGGATTTTCTCTCCAGCACCACCTGCAGGAAAACACATGTCATTGCAGCCTTGAATAATACCACCACTACCTTTATCAAGAGATGGCCCATATTTAATGGCTATTAATATCCAAAGGGTTGTCTTCAAATCAGTGTGACATCATATCAGTTTTAAACCACATATCTCTTCAGAAAAGACAGCATTAAACCTCATCTTGTGTCATATGGGTGCTTAATACATGATAATTTCATCATGATTTTTAAGATTTCACCGTTTCTCAGGATAACAATGGATTGCAAGGAGGTTGCTCACCTGTAATGAATGTGTAGGTGCAGTCAGAATCATCTCTCACCAAAGGGAAGAAGGCCTTCCATGAAGTGAAGGTGCTCAGCAGTAATGTCTCAATTACCTATAAGAAATCAAACACCACAGAGACGGTGACAGGAGTCCAATTGGAGACTTAGGAGAGAATATGAAAGACATTATGGAGTGTCAGCGAATATAGAATGAAATGACACAGAATCAGATGGGCGAACACTTAGATGAAGGATGGACGGAAGAGGATAATAAAAAAGTAGGCCTGCTTGAGCAAATGACTGACAAATAGCTCTAGCTCAGCTACTTGTGGTGGTGTGATTGTGCATCTGCAGTAGGCCTAGCTTATGCTTTGCTCACCCAGTTCAGTTCTTTTACAGTCTGCGTATGAGGAGGTCCACCTTGCCACCAGCTGAAACCCAAGGAGGACACCACGTCTGTCACCTTTCCCACCAACTTCAGCAGGGCTTGTTTCGCCTCTTCTGCACCATCCTCTGAGCCTAAATTTGATTCAAAGAAATAGACATTTTAACACACCCACTGATAAGAGATAACTTTGATTTGAAGGAAAAAATGTTGCAGGAGGTTAGCATTCTTTAAAGTTTCTCTCTCACCTACATTCCCCACCAGTGTGATCAAATTGCCTTTTGTGGACGGAGATACAAAGTCCTTGAGCCTATCCAATCTGGCGTTGTCGCGGGAGATCACTGCCACCTTGAAACCTTGACAACCAAGATCGAACATCACACACAAGCGCACATATTGAACTGATTGAACTGGAATACACACAGTAACTGGGTTTCCATTCAACACATTCATATCAGTTTTGCGCATGGAAATTCGGCTAAAGAAAATGCGCGTCTGTGGCCACATGTGCAAAAGCGGTGGGAGAGATTATGCAAATAACTAACGTTTTCAGATGGGAATTTGCATGGTCACAATCCGCAATAAAAAGTTGGAGAGAAACGCGCTTAATGTCACCAGGGTTCATGGGCGCTCGTACACCCTCAGGGCAGGGTAGAGTAGCCTAATTTGTATCCAACTCTAAATCAAAGCCATAGTTTTTCCCAGTTTGGGAATCCCAGTTATCCCAGTTTGGGAAAAGCATCACAATTCTGCATTTACAATAGTATAGTATACTTTCTCAAGTCTCAAGAAGCAACACACAAAACCCAAACGTATTACAATAAAAGTAGGCTACACACTGTTGAATAAATACATAATTATACGCTATGGAATATAAAAATACATATTTTGTAAGTTGATCCGCCCAAAAGGTGAGCTACCGGTCTTACCCCTATCCAAAAGTGCCTTCACAATCCCGGACCCTACGGTGCCTGCCCCGCCAAGTGCCAACACAACTCTGTCCCCGTTTGACATTACGATTAGAAAAAAAACACGCGACGAAACAATATGAAAAATGATATATATATCAGAGCAGGTTCTAACAGAATCTCCGACTTTATCAGCCCGTTTAACTCTTCATCAATGGACTGAGAACCTTTAAAGTGATGCGAGGGTCCGAGGTTCCGCCCTTCTGCCCCTGTCATCCATTATAGCCACGCCTGATGCTGGGAGTGGGACATGCTGCCTATCATTCACTGATCCACTGTTTAGCAGCATACCAAGAATTAAGACACCCAGAGATCTTCCACACCAAAAATAAAATATGTGTTTTAAGCAAATGTATTTGACAGTCGTTATTTAGTTGTCATGGCCAGCAAAAAAAACATGCTGACTATGGGTGTGTTGCCTATAGGCTAGGCTATGCGCCAGGGACTCTGATCAACGAACAACAAATTGTAACATTAACCGGACTATATCCCACAAAACTGTCCTACGTGCAGAGTTGTATAAAGTAAAAGTAGAAGTACTGTTTTGGATGTAATTACAACACTGGTAGTATGGTATTATGCAGTTGCAACTGCGTAGTACCGTACTACTTGTGTTGTAATTACCAGGGGTGTAGTGGTAAAATCAGAGGTGGGTAAACTATCAATTTGGTGATCATGGTGAGGTGGATGCACGGTGCAACACGAGATGCTTTAAACAGACATGCAAACCAGTTCCAGTGCATGTTAAGGGTCTCTAATGCACATACAAATGACATAGTGTGATTTTGGAATGTTAGAAATTGTATTTGGTACATAAATTCTATTATAGGGTGAATAAACTGGACTGATAGGTGGATGAACTCTGTTGAGAGGTGGATAAACTCTTTTCCTGAAATTTGAAAGGTGGTTAAACCCCGTTTACTTGCGTTTACCCTCCACTACATCCCTGGTAATTACATCCAAAACAGTACTTCTACTTCTACTTTATACAACTCTGCCTACGTGTACCTCAGAACTGAAGATATAGCTCTAGAAAGCGTTCTGCGTGTGTAATGCCCGTCAGAGCAAGCACAGAGGGTCAGATAAGAACTTTATCATCTGCACCAGAGGGTCTGGACCATAGACTGGTCTGGACCAGATATGTTCTCATCATATTGATACATTGTCATCTCCCTCTTGTGGTAAGCTTGCAGAAATGCAGCCTGTTGGACAAGAGGCTGTAAGTTTAAAAACTGTAATCATTTCATGCGGATACCAGGTTAAAACATCGATATGTATTTATCCCAGGATTTCTGATGTGCACATTATGTAAGATTAAAACATTGACTCGTTGTTGTGTTAAACACTCTCCTGAATCATTACCATCATTATCCTCATCCTCATCATTACTATTAGTATTATTTCATTTGTTGTTGTTATAATAATAATTATTATTATAACTTGCCATCACAGTGCTTACAGTATTAGCCAGAAATGTATTTGGTGACCATTCACATAGTTCAGTTTAGATGTGTTAGGTTTCTGCTTTTCTGTCTCCAATATTGAAGACACCTGGTGCCACACTGTAATCAGCTAATTAACTCAAAACACCTGCAACACCTGTATGTCTGTCTGCTTACATGCCTTTCCTTTCACCAGAACTCATTATGCTGAATCCACTAGTTTACATGGATTCTAACAATTCAGCTGAGGGTCATTCCGTGTCAAATAAACAAACGGCCGCAAGTCACCCTCTCCAAAAAATCTGAAAAAAATCACAGCTGTTTGTACATCCAGCCTATGCATAAATCTTAAATATTAGGTCTGTATCAATAATAGCTCCAAAACTATAGCCCTTTGAAATTTCAGGTCATTTTGGGAATTCTGGTGAACAAGCCTTTTGCTCAACTTCAAAAGGCTTTTGCAAAAGGCTTGTTCACCAGAATTCCCAAAATGACCTGAAATTTCGAAGGGCTTTAGTTTTGGAGCTATTCGTGATACAGACCTAATATTTAAGATTTATGCATAGGTTGGATGTACAAACAGCTTTTTGGAGAGGGTGACTTGCGGCCGTTTGTTGATTTGACACGGAATGACCCCTGAATGAAACAGGCCCACATGAAAAAATACTAGTTTGCTATAGCACCTATAGTATACCACATACTTACCATAGTGTTTTGAACCTTACTATAGTCATTTTACTATAATACATACTATTACTAAATACTATATTAAGTACAATTACTATAGTAGGGGTAGTAACTCTCTCTCTCTAGCTGGAATGTGTTTAACATTGTTAAGACAAGACATCTCCCCTCTTCGTTTTTACAAGGTTTGTTAACTTGGTTCAGTGAAAAATGGCTTTTCTCTACAGCTCTCACTTTAATGCTTAAAAGTCCAGAGTGGAGCAGACTACTATGACATCTTCATCCTGAGTGTTTCATCATACATTTCAATTGGACAAAATACCACATAAAACTGGACGACAAGGTGTAACCAAAAATCTCTAAACTGTGTACTATATACAATATAGTGTAACCATTTGATCACGGATTCGGGGCATGTTGGGCACCTAATATGATTTTTGTCGGGGACCGGCCCCCACTGTGAGGGCCTAGCAGATGTAATAACTGGATGCTCCACCTTACATCATTTAGTCAGCCGCAATGCTTTAACTGTTAAAATTAAAGTTTAAACTGTTAAACTGTTAAAATTAAAGTTTAACAGATAGGTTGACCATCACAAAGCCTATTCTCTGCCACACACTCTTCACCATACATTCTGTAGGAAAATTACATAGGACCGGCCGCTGTGTGTGACCCTTGGTGACCTCAAGGGGGCAAAAAACTCACGTGTTTACATCTGTTTAAATATGGAAGGGTACCATCTCAAACCAAATGGCCGAAGACGTCAAGCACAAATTACCAAATGACCACTGCCAGTTTTTTTTTTTGTCTGCTGCCAGGGGCTTGGCAGAAGCGGATCATGCATCACAATTCATAGTAATTAAAGTTATTAAAGACCACATGTGCTCACACCTACACGGAAGTTACGTTTGAATGTCTTTGATGCATCGTCATACATGAAATGAAAGTGATGTCTGGTTACGAGCTAGCTAAGTGCAGTCTCCCATTTCCGAATTATACTCCTACAGGTAAACAACTTTGGACTCTCTAAAAGCAGAAGAAGAGGTGGCCCGACTACTAATTTTCATACTTTTTAAGATGTGACTTACTGTAACTTTATTTGAAGTGGTTTGGGAGCTCGCCCCCTCCTGCCCAAACTTTTGTAACTTAGCTGGCTAACTAGCCAACTTTGAGCTAATGAGCAGACATTTCGGGTGGGAATCACTAGCGACTACCTCTTGCTACCACTAGCTGTGTTCCTGAGAATTTTGTTTGCTAGCTAAGTCAGCTGATTTCAGTTTGTTGGGATTGTGTCGCTAACTTTCTAAACTGCCTCAGTGGTGTAGTTTATCGAGCTATCACTGGTGTTTTAAACACTTAAATCCACGTGGTAAATCGGTGAACAACGTCTGTTGGTGGACTTTTATGGGGGTAACATTTTCTTGACAAACTTATTTGGCTAGGTAGTTAGCAATGTAGTTGTCCTGTCGCTACTTAAAAATGTACCATAATTAAGCACTGATTTGTAACAGAATTCATGATGTCACCAATAACATTGGTCACCATGCAGTGATACGAGTAGCACCAACCATTAACAATATTTGTTGTGAGAACATGCTGATTTCAGTCGCGTATGAAGTAATTTTAATAACAATGCTGCGTAATCTGTGATGGCTGGATGTCAGTTTCCTTAAAATGGCACAAAGTGACCGTCGCCTTTTGTACATGTTGTTACTTTCAGTAATATTTTAGCGGCTGTCAGTATTTCTGCATGATCTGTCCACTCAACTGATTTTCCTACACCCTTTTACAGGATGAGCCCGGGAATCAAAGAGACCAATGGCCTTAGTCTTCCCGAAGCGTACAAGGCTAGCTTGGAACAGCACATCGAAAAGGGCGGCTGGAGTCTGGTGTGCCGAGATGAGGAGCTGTGCAAGCACGTTGAGGATATACTCCGGGGCCAGAGCGCCCACGAGTCCTACCTCACCCTCGGCCTGGATGTCCTCTCTGTCATGGAGGAGTCGCTCCGCTGTCACGCGACGGCCAGGACTGGACTGAAGGGCTTGGCTAGAGCATTTGAGGTGCTAGAACTGGCCTCCCTTAACCTCTACCTGTATCCCTGGAGAAAGGAGTACCGAGTAATCAAGGTGGGTAAAGATGTACAGCTACCATTGTACTCGGGTAAAAAAAAAGTATACAAGCTGGATATGGCTTTACTACAGGTTTATCCTCTGAAAATACCATTACACATAGGGCATTTTATATATTTTGTCACAGCATATGGTGGGATCCAAGATTCCGTCAATGAACTGCAGCTTCCCAGTGTCAGCAGCACTCAAACAGCTCTAAACCTGTCAGCATCAGGTTCAATTGTAGGCACGGCACAATTATAATGGTACTACTCAACAGGGCACTGCCACACATGCTAGACACCGTTTGAGCCAAACAAGTTCTGTAAGTTTGTTGCAGTGTGAGGCATATGATTTGAGCAATAACAGGCTAACCTTCTACTTCTGCAACCTCTGCAGCAATGCTGGCACATACTCATACATTTGTGTTTTGAAGCCAACTTCTCGATCTGACATTCAGTATGAGGACCCAACTTCTTTGATTGACACCGTCACATTCCGAGTGGAACCCGTCTTGGAAAACCCCTTTATGACCCTGGCCACCATGCTGTAACTCAGTTTTATGATGTTACTGATCTTTTATAGGATAGGCCATCATTGTGGAGAGCAACACTTCATTTCTTAAATCCTCAGTTTTTTACCACTAGGACTAGGAGCAATGTTGGACATCCCGTGGCTAGTATGAGAGAACTGTAGCCAAAGCACTAATGAATAGCATGATAGAAAAATTTGTATGGTCCAGTCAAGCAGGCCAAAACACAAACATGATAAATTGGACTGGCTGCTTTGCATGATTAAATGATATGAACAGTTACACTTAGCTGTACAGACTTTTGTGGCTGCGTATTTATAAAAAAATGCATGTGTAGACAGTAAATCTATACTGCTACACACGTTGTACACTGACTACTCTAAAACATATCCAAGTTTCAATTCGGTAGAATTGTTCCTTCATTTAATGCATTTTGTTGCTGAAATGCAAAGGGTGTACTCACTTTTGTGAGATACTGAAGGTTCAGAAAAGTGTCTTATGTTCACTTGAAGACCGTGTTATACAACCACCACCTGTGCTCCAGTTAGGCTTTTACGCAACATTTTTAACTCTGTGATTTATTTTGAAATGTTTAATATAGAAAAATACTTAAATCATCACACTGATGGAATGGAGGACAGTATTAATTTTTCAAGAAGTTATAACAAAGCTGAAAATAGCCAATGTTACACCTCTCAAGCCATTTTTAACATGCATATATCTTTTTAACATGTATGTATCTTTTAATCCTTGTCCCTTAGACCTACTCTGGCATCTTCACGCACCATATCAAGCCAGCGCTGTCCACAGTGCAGGTGGAGGAGCTGTTCGGCCTGCTGGGCTACCGAGTGTCCCTGGGGGCCAGCGGGGAGGAGGAGCTGAGGCTGGGGCCGTCTCCCGCACTGCCAGACGACCTCCTCCGTATGGCCTGCAGCTTCTTCACCGCCCGCTGCGAGTGCCAGCTCCTGCTCTCTGCGCTGGAGCCCCTGTGCCCACTGACCCAGGGGTCGTCGCTGACCCGGGGTCCGTCCGAGTGGGAACTGAGGCTGGTGCAGGAGAGGCGCAGAGGCAACAGCCTCCAGGTGGCGCTGCAGAGCGTACAGCGGAGCCTGGGAGCCACCTCCTCCTCCGCCGCCTCCTCCTCCTCCTCCTCCTCCCAGCCCAGCAGGGAGGTCTGTACCGACTCCACAGAAATGGACGAAGACTTGTACACGGGGGAGGGGGACGGTGTTGGATCCAGCAGTCCAGTGGCTGTGGTAATGCCACTCCAAGCTCGACACTCCCACCGACCTCTCAAACAGGTTCACAGCAGCCCAGTGCTTTCCACTGGAGCAGCGGAAGCAGCAGCAGCGTCCTCGCCCTCGCCCTCGCCCTCGCCCTCATCCACATCACCTCTGTGCGTGTCCACATTTAGCTACCAGCTCTCCTCGCCGACTGGAGGGGCGAGGCTGGAGCCGCCAAGGCTGGTTGAGGAGCACACCTTTCAGGTTACAGGAAGTGGCCCGCCAAGTGTTGCTTGTGCCTGTGCAAAGTATGGCAGCCAGCACAGCTACCTGTGTCACCAGTGCAATATGGTTCATTGCATCTCCTGTCCTGCGCTCGACTACTGCCAAGAGTGTGGACACAGAGTGAGCTTCAGCAGTGACGGACATTCTCCTGAGCCAACTGTGAGCGAGTCGAAACTCGTGGGTACCAAGGACAAGCGCTCTTCACCGCCCCTCAGCTGGAGAGAGCCGCCGGGATTTGCGGAGAGGCACTCGTGTCTGGAGGCTAGAAACGAACCACACCTCACCTGCCGCACTTGCTGTCGGGCCCACGACTACCTGTGCGAAGACGGCCAGCGCTGTATCCAGGTAAACCACCAGGTGGAGTACCAGCTTGAGCCCACCCACTCCATGCCTTTCCACCAGTGCTGCACCACAGCCCACTCGGGCCCCCAGTTTGCCTGCCTCAGCTGCCGGGTCTTCCACTCCACCTCCTGCCCTGACGGAGCTCCGTGTAAACTGAGACACAGCGTGAGGGAGCTGAGGGGCGTGTGTGAGTTTAAGGACTGCTCTCTCCCCCCTCAGATATTGTGCAGGCACTGCTGTGCCCAGTTCTGCAGAGAGTGCTGGTACAAGAGCCCGCTGACCTGTCTGTGTGGAAAGCCCTACGACGTGTGTTCGTCTGTTTGAACAGACATTCTGAACGGTGGTGCCAGGCTTCTTGAGCTGGGGGGGTCATGTGTATCTCTGCCTTGCAAGTAAACCTGACAGTTGTCAGTTTCAGTAAGAGAGGCTGCATTATAGTGTAATAACTAAACGTATACATTTTCATGGACCCATATAAGCCAAAGCAATACTAACTTCTTTAAAGGTTTATGTTATCTTTTTTTTCCACATTTGTCAGTGTGTAATGCAGGTCAAATTTCCTATACAACTAGAATAAGATTCTTGGTTCCCCATGCATACACAACTTCAGAGAAAGTTATGGTTTTACGGTAACATTAATATCATGGCTATAATTAAAAAGGGAACTAAGACCCAGGATGGTTAATGATAAGTTAAGAAATATACCTCATGTTTCACCATACAACATGAATGATGTGATGCTCTTGTGCTTATATAAGGGATATATATCAGTGGAAGGGTGAGCCTAGTTCTTTTGGACAAAGACAATTAAAGCCTAATAAACTCATACTAATCCCTTGAATATTTTGTTATTGCTGTTGTTTTACATGTGTTTGTACAACCAAATTTTAATACACATGTATTTTGCATAATATACAAAACAACAACTCACACGTATGGTCATTGACACTTACACATTGTTCATATACTTCTTTATTTACACCACATAGCCAGGACTGTAGTCACACAGTATAAAATTAATTTGGAGATTGTCATTGAACATGACTGATGGCATCCATTCATTCCACCACATGAAATGGAGCATTATCTGGTGACTGCATTATCATATGACTGCACAGCATTCTGTAGGCCTCTGTTCATTCTAACTGCTGAAGAACAGGCAAATCCTAACAGGAGGACATTTCTTTCAAAGTTCCAGAAATGACCATCCTCAGGTCTGGTCTGGTCTGGTCTGGTCTGGTCTGGTCTGCTGTGCTGTTCTGCATGCATGACCATCTGAGCATGTCTTGATGAGACTCGGTCCAATGTCCATAAACAAAAACAATTTTGCTGCTATTCATTGTGCTCCTCCCAGTTGATGTTGATAAAGGTCTTGCTGTCCATGCGGTCTATGTACAGCACTCCATTTAAATGGTCCATTTCATGCTGCACTATGCGAGCTGCCCAGCCACTTGCCTGCCACGAGACTGGCTCGCCTTTCTCATTCAAACCTGTCAAAAGAATAGAGTTTAGTACATTTGCTGATCTTCAATGTCACATATGATACACAAGGATATTTTATTGTCACTTGCATAGACATACTGGGTAGAGTAGGACATGCAGTGAAATTAGCGATTGTATGTCTAAAACTGTGCATGGGGAGGGAGGAGTTTTAGATATGGCAAGTTATTCACCACTGTTTACAGTAACGAGTACTTTGATGTAAATGCCATTCAGATTGACATATGACTGCTGTGCTTGGGAATGCTATTCTGTATAATGAAAGTGAAAGTAAAAGTCATTCCCATTAGTCATTGTGATCACACGGCGCATTTAACCCATTACACATAGTAATGAGTTAGGAGCAGCCATGACAACGGTGCATGGGGAGCAGCGTTTGGGGACGGTACTATGCCCAGGGTACTTCAGTCATGGGGGAGGATGGAGAAGAGCACTAGTCCATCACCCCCGCCCCACCTAGCCCTTGACTGCCCTGACTGCCTAATGTTTAGGGGGGGGGGGGGGGGGGGGATTTAGCAAAGGTGTCAATCACAGCTCCAGAAAGTAAAAAAGCCATGAAAAGCCCCTGCCATGATTTTTTTTCTGCCTGTGCATTTAACACAGGCCAGTACACCAACCAGCCGATACACACTCTGATAATTTGTGAGCTCATTTTCGATTAGCTGGGTGTGGAATATGTGGCAGAGGTTTTTACTTTCAGAAGCTGGGACTTGCACCTCTAAAATTCAGTGGTGTTAATTTAAAGGCATGGCTGCCAGGAAGCTGTGTTATGTGAAATGAAGTGTGTGAAACTTCTACCTGCCCTTCCTCTCTGGATAATCGAGTATGCCTGGAGTAGGCGAATGGTAGATCTACTGAAAGGTATGTTTGGTATCAATGCAACATGTATTGTAAACAGTTGTTTACATTTTAACAATGAACTATGATGGCATCTTGGGGGCCTTTACCTGACACTTCCACTGAGAGGTAACGTGGAACAGATGCAGAAAACCCAGAGATGCTCTCGCACGCCTCCTGAAAGACAGCAGTGCGCCCATCCAACACGCGTAGCTCCGGGTTGATGAAGACGCGCAGTGGGAAGGCCTCCAGTCCCCGGGCCCGTCGAGACGCCTCCGAGCTCTCCGCCAGCATCCGCTCGGGGTACTCCAGTGCGAGGATGCGCAGGGGCACCCCGATCTGCGGCGCGCTCAGCCCCACGCACTCCATCCGGCGCATCACCTTCACGAGGGTGCGGATGACCTGCTGGACCTCGGCGCTGCCCACCTCCTCGGGGCCCACAGCAGCCGCGTGCCCACGCAACACGGGGTCCCCCACCTGACACACGTGGCTGTAGGGGGGCTTGGAGGGGGAGCCCAGCTTGCGCTTCACATACTGCAGGTAGGAGCGGACCTTAACGCTGCTGGCGTAGCCACGGGAGGGGGTGGTGGACAGTGCAAATGCCAGAAGTAGACAGTGTGAGCGGTGAGGGGAGGACTGTAGGGATCTGCTGGTGCAGATCTTTACTAGGGAGGGCCAGAGCGCCCCTCTCAGTGCTCGGGTCATGCCTGGACGAGAAAGATACCTGCCCTCAGTGACAGCAACACCTGACCACAACAAATTGTCCCCACTCCACTTTGTTAGTAAGCAAAAATAAATAAATACTTAAATGATTATAGGAGTAGGAGAGCAAGATTTAAAGCAGTAATGGGCAACCTGGATTCAGAAGTTACAATCCCATGGTCCACATTCCAAATTACCTATTTTTATCTGTGCACTTAAAGACATGGTTCCAGTAATGAATTCGTCTACCTGGTTAAAGGGATGTGCTATAATTTGGTGAATTTAGTGGATTCAATTATTCCATATATTTGCGATCATACTAAAACACAACATTACACTGAAGACTGACAGAATGTCAATGACATCTCGGCAGAGAAGCTGACATTACGGTGGAGTTTAGGCTACAAAAAACTGTTTCCGTTGAAATTCAGTCTAACGTTGATAAACTTACCGACAATATCTGCTAAATTAATTTCTGCGATGTTTAAGAGAGACACAATCAGTGTTGATCAGTGACTTTTAGGGAACCCATGCTTGCGTTTCCCTTGAACACAAAATTTGACCTTTCATGAAAATGTACTTCCGGGTACAACGTAATTTCCCTTTTCCATCTGAATAAAAGTCTCCAAAGGATAGCATATATAAATATTCACACCTCGAGATTACAGTGTAAAGGTTTTAAAACGAGCTAAGTAGCACATAATAATAGTATATAGGGGAAAAAAGAAATATCACCAAATGGCTATGGTTCAAAGAAATATACAGTCTACAGGAAAACTTTTAACTTGTCATCTGACTACTTTCGAGTTGAGAAGCAGGTATCAACCATAGACTCTATCAACAGTTGTGGGAAAACTTTGCCTAACCTAACTTTTGATAATTATGACAGCGACCAAATGAGCATTCCTCATACTTTTGAAGACGCCATTTTACGTTTTTTCCCCTTTTATTAACACCCCTCTGGATGCAGTTTTACACCTTATGTTTTGGACCCCCCGGGACCCGTGGGTGGCCCCCAGCCCTTGCCCGAACATGTCCCATTTGCAATGAATGGAGATGCGGTAGGCAAGATCACTGCCAGGGCAAGACACGCGAAGAGAAACCTATTTCTGGGGAGGGACCTAATAGGATAAAACGGGGTAAAACAGGCGCTGCATTTGACAGCCGATGATGCTTTCGCTGGAAAGTAACTACCTCTAGGAGGAAGGAAAGCTGACGGAATTTGCAATGGAGGCAGAAGCTCACTTCAGTCGGAGTGAAATCAAGTGCGTGAAACTTCTACCTGCCCTTCCTCTCTGGATAATCGAGTATGCCTGGAGTAGGCGAATGGTAGATCTACTGAAAGGTATGCTTGGTATCAATGCAACATGTATTGTAAACAGTTGTTTACACTTTAACAATTACTTTTTTTTACACAAAAGCAAGGCTACAGGTTACAGAAAACACATTACACATTAAGCGCATAGGAGTAGCCTTTCGTTGTGCGATATATATTTGTCAGAATGCCTAGGCCTGCTTCATTATCATATGAAGTAGATAATAGTGACCAAAATTCACTTATATTACACCAAAACCTATTGCATTTTGTAACACCTAATGTAGATACATTGTTGCTATTGTAACAGTGTTGACTTCTCTTTCTCCATTTAACTTCAGGTTTTGCATACTTTATTCAACTAATATTTCATTATAGGCTGGCCTAGTTTCGCATAGCAGTTAGCCTTTAAGTACTACTGACGAGGATAGATACAGCTCTGTGAAGCATTGCTATTGATATAACTAAAGAAGCATACCATCAGCTGACCCATGTGGGAGTATGTATGTCTGTAGTGTCCCTGCTCCAGGAAACTTATTCAGACACATGCACCTCCCTGTATGTATAAAGGTTGTCTGCTTACTCAGTGTCCCTTTATACCTCTGTCTGCTTATGTCCTCCTCTTTTTTGTAAGTTGCTTTGGATAAAAGCGTCTGCCAATGTAATGTAATGTAATGATGACTCGCTCACTCTGTGTGTTTGTGCAGTGCTTGGGCCTCCACTGTGGCTGGAGGGAGACTGGAGCTCCCTGACTCTGACAGAGGCCTGCAGTGTGAGAGCGGCGGCTGCCGAAGCCTGGGCAGTCCTGAGGGCCCGTGACGTGGAGCACTATGAGCGCGTCACAGAGTTCCTGGAGGCCACTCACGCCATGCTGCCTCATCTTGTGTCCTCCATCAAACACATGAAGATTGTGTTCGGGTTCAGGACATTGGTAGGTGCATATTTGCTGTGACATGGTTGTAGTGAGACATCTGAGACATTAAGAGCTGAGGAATGGATAGCATTATGTTTTCAGAATGCTTCATAGATAAAATTGCAAATTGTATACTTAAATGTGAGCCAAAACAATATTCTAGTCTAGTACGTTTTGATAAATTAAATCAGTTGTTTTTGGAGTTGAGAATACCAGTATATATGTTTTCTTTATGATTCTCTCTGGTGTTGTGAGAAGGTGTCAGCACACTCCTTTGGAAATAGTTTTTAGTAATTCCTGTTTGTATCAGTATATTTATGCACCTATTAATCATTTAGTCGTAAGTGGTTTATGAGCTAAGTTGTAAACAACTGGACTTCTTTTTAGTAGTTCGGTCCAGTCCAGTTGCTTACAACTTAGCTCATTTGACTAACGTGACCTGGATGAATGAGAATCTTCACAGACATTTAGTGGTAAATCATGTGTCTTTTTTGTGCTCATCTCAATCATTCTCAGGTGATCATGGGGATGATCCGAAAGGGACATTGCCCTGTCAGCACCGTGGAGAAGACCATGAAGTTCTTTCCAAGCCAGTTCCCCCAGTACAGCAGATGTGTGAGTGAACCTTCTCTTCCACAAGGGGGCAGCAGAGAGCATCAGAAGATTTATCTTTTGGAGTGCCTTTTGTCTCAGCCTAAATATGAATGAGGGGATTTTATTAACGACATGTGGAAAGCGATCAAGAATCAGATTTTTCCACAGTTTTATTATTTTTGGCGGATGGCAGGAGGTTAAAGAGAGTGTGTACAGGATGTGTGAGGTGTTTAATGATGTTCTCTGCCCGCTTGCTGATTCTTCCAGTGAACTGTTTTGTTAATAATTTTAATAATATTGTCTTGTCAGAGACTCACAATATGCGGCCATCTAAAATGTAAATTTTGTTGTCTGTTTGCTTGCAGCCGCGGAGACACATGGTACTGATGAGCAAAAGCTCGGAGGACTTCAGAGACTTCGCTGTGTCCCTGGCCAGAAACGAGGACATCCGGAAAGCTTATATTAGAGTAAACTAACATCCACTGCACGCTTTGCATCTGTTGTTGCTTCTTCCCTTTTTAATTAGGTGAATAGTACGGACAGACAGACACTTTGAACTAATTACTGTTCATTTTTTCCAATACAGTATCAGAAGGCAGTTTAGAATAATTTCCGAAGCATAAAGTATGTTAATTCTGAAATCTTACTTTAAAACTTAGGGGTAAATCCTTATATTTTCAAGTTTGATAGTAATTCAGTGTATAGTTCAATATTAAAGAACTTTCCTGATAGAAGAGAATTGTATCTCGCAGGGGGCAGAGTGTTCATGTGTCTAGAATGTCATACAATCTATTAGTGAGGGTCTGGTGGTGCTTCACTGTATTAGTACAATCATTTTAGAAAAAGTACCACCAGAAATTGAAGTTCATGTAACTACCCCATGAATGATTTATTGAAGATTGTTATGATCACTTCTGAATGTTTTTATATATTAAATTGGAATGTCATTTATTTAACAGAACCTTATGGAGGAGCAGTATGGTGAACAATATGCCCAAAAACTGGAAGAAAGGCTGGACCACTATTTACAACAGCTAGAATCTGCCCTGCCCCAACAGACATGCCTAGATCAGGTATGTTGAATATTGGCTTCTGTGTCTTTGAACCCTGCATGTATATCTGTGTCAGCATGTGCATGTGTCAGTGTGTGTATGTGTTTGCTTTAGATGGCTCAGTGTATACTGTACATGCTCATGGATACGCACAGACACGAGAAAATATTTCAGTGAGTTAACATCAGGTGAACCATTCCTCACACACATGTTCGCCTCATCTCCACCTTTGACCCCCTCACCCCCACCTGACAGAACACATAAGACATAGCTCTCTCCCCCCAACAGCCCAACTGCCCCCCAATCAATGAAAGGTCATCAGTATGCCCCCCCCTGCCGCTTGCTCAACCCCACACACATTTGCCCCATCCAACCTCAGCACTGCCCCCTATAGCCCATCACACACAGCCCATCATCATCATTATCACCTTCACCACACACACACCATACAACCACACGCACCATGCATGTGACAGTAAACCATCCTTGTGTCCTTGAAAAAGCTAAAAGTTAATGTTCTAATGCTCACGGGCAGGTGCTGAGGAGAGATTGGCCCATGACTGAAGGGGAGGAGTTGTTGTTGGACCTGATTGCATCCACCTCCGACAGTTTTCCTGTGACTCTGGAGCGGCTCATTAAGTGTGGTATGGTTACGTTGAACATGTTATTTACATCTGACCCTCCTAACTGCCATTTCACTTGTATCCTGCATTTTACAGTGGTGACTGATTACATAACTTTTTTTTCTTTGTTTTTTTTCCCCTCTTCAATTTGTCCAGCTCTGGTGGACCACAGCAGCCTTTTCAATACCCCTAGTCCAACTCCAGACAGCCTGCCCTTGACTATGGGAAGCCAGAGATCTGCCATCTTCCCAATCACTCTCATACACTCCCAGCGGAATCCAAATCATGGATCCACCTCTTCACTCAGCCCAGGGAATACGGACAGGAACAACAGGCGCTCCACACAAGAGCCGCAGTACGCCAGACCAGGCGCCAGAACAAAGCAGGAGGAGGAGGGGAGTGAGGACCTTGAAAGCCCTCTCCTGCTGGAGGACGAGGACTCGGACAAACAGAGCTGGCATCACAGTCAAGGAGGAGGAGGAGAAAAAGGAGGCCTGGAAAGAGATTGGAGCATAGAGGAGGTGGAGAAAACGCAGGGGGAAGAGCTGGAGGAGATGGATATGGAGTTGGAGTTGGAGGTGGATGGGAGGGGAGAGGAGGAGGAGGAGGACAGAAAGAAGAAGGAGAAGGGAGTGGCACAGATGGAGGTGAAAAGGACAGAGGACAGAGAGTGTGAGGGGAAAGCAGAGGAGGTGGCGCTGGTGTCGGTCGATGGGCAGATGTGCACAGCACATCACAAGTGGACGAGGAGCATCCTGCAGGAGTGCTCTCAGGAGCTGTTTGCCCAGCCCTCCTCTCCCCTCCAAATACACACCCCCACCCTTCTCGCTACCCCGCTTGGGGAGAGGGGTCCCAGCCAAGATCCCCCCACCCCCATCCTGGTCTCCACCCCCAAGGAGAAGGAGAAGGAGGAGGCGGAGGTGAAGGCGGAGGCAGCACGCGATGGAGGGGGCTGCCAGCAGAGCCAGGCGAGCACACACACCTCACGTGCACTGAGAATCTCGGCAGAGACCCAGGCCCTGCTGATCCGCTCTGCGCTGCTCCAGCCAGTGGTGCTGCTCACGCGACTCCCCCCACAGCAGGGAGGGCGGAGCACAGGAGGGGCGGAGGACAGTGTGAGCTGGTCTGGAGAGGAGGAGGAAGAGGAGGAGGATGGGAAGGAGGATGGGAAGGAGGATGGGGAGGAGGATGGGGAGGAGGAGAGTGTGTCGTTTGATTTGAACTATTTATTGTGTGAGTCCAGTGAGAGTGAGTGGGACGATTCCGACCCAGACTATGTGCCATAGTGTAGTACTACAGAAGTAGTGTTTGTGTGTGTGTGTGTGTGTGTGTGTGTGTGTGTGTTTTATTTATTGGTAGCTGTACAGTAATTTATTGGTGGTATTACATCATGTTAATGTTACATACAGTAAGTTATGACTAAACATTTTATCGTTAAATGTTTTTATCAACTCCGCACTGAAACTAGTGGTTGTGTGCAATCCTCTCCTCATTCCTCTTATCGCAGTGAAAAAAAAATGTGGTGCATGTGTGTTTGATGTGGGTGAAGTCATCTACTGACTCGTGTTTCCCCAAGCTTCCCCTCAATGTTAGTCCACCAGTCACATGTCCGCCTTGTTTTTATTGTGCAATCACGTTTTCAGTCGGTACGCTCCCTCAGATATAATGAACAGGATTTCATCATGCTCCAGTCAGTTTTTGTGATTTGTAGATTTTAGAGGGGAAGGGGGGATAAAAATAAAAAGCAAGACACGCTGATGAATGGGTGGTGGGGTGGGGTGGAGTGGTGTTTGGGTGATGGGCTTGGGACTTGGCTTGAAGGATTGACAGTGCAGGTTATCCCACAAGCCTGGTGTGTAGGCCTACTGTGTGTGTGTGTTGACACAAGGGCTTCAGCACGGCATCCTCGAGGTTACGTCGGGACAGCTGGTCAGGTTACGGAGCCACTGACAGAAAAAGAAATGAAAAAGAAAAAGAAATTATGCACAATGTGAACTGCCACACCACTGAAACCCTCTAGAAAGCTCTGGAGCCAGGCCTGGAACCCTCTAGAAAGTTCTGGAGCCAGACCTGGGATGGATGAATGTAATTCTTGAATGAATGTCGTTCTGTATGATGCATCAGTAGTGTTCAAAATAGTGTTTTGTTGTGCACGGGACTTTTCTCACAATAACCTGTGAAGTCTGAGCCAATATGTAGAGAGAGAGAGAAAAAGGGGGAAATAAGAGTCTGAAAGAGAACAGACGTGAGAGCAGTGGGGTGCTGGAGAGTACACGGGAGGTGAAGGGGCCAGTACACTCATACTTAGAAACACAGATGTGTTTCTGGTAGTGTTCTCAGTTTAGGATGTGTTGTAATGTACATCTGTTTATTGGTATGTGTAGGACTGTTCCTGTTGTAAGATTAAAAGGGTGGCTTCATAGCATCGTGTGTGTGTTTGTATAGTTTTGTATACCGAAGGTGCATTTTATTACGTGCTGCAATATCAAAAGGGCGTTGAACCAAACAAACTAAACCAAAGCAAACTATCAGAAAAAAACTGGCTAGCGGAAAAGACAAAGGTCCAATGGTCAAGGCAAATTGGTGGGTTGGACCATTTCATTGCGATATTTGTTTATTCCTAAAATATATAAATGTAAAAATATTTGTATGATATTTTGAAGTGAAAACATGCAGCAGTTTTTAATGCCAAAATAAAAATCATTGATGACAAAGATAATACTGCTTTGCTTTCTCTGTCTTTAACCCATCGTGTGCCACTGTACTGGACTGTATCTCACAATAAAACACTATTAAACTGAAAACGCGCATCAGCTTAGAAAACGCCAAATTTAAATCATATTCGAAAAAGTGTTCATTTTGCGTTGACAGACTGACAGGGTAAACACCTTCAAAACTGCCCAGCTGGAGATCTGTCAGCGAGTTGTTTGGCAATACTGTACTGTGGTGTCCTGCAACCTCCTGGTAGAAACGTGACGGGTGGCGAACTTATGTAAGACATACGCCTTTAGTGAAGAGAAACAAAACAGCATTTCACCCACCCACCCCAGCCAGACTTGTCCTTTTTTCCCCTTTTCAGTGGTGGTGGTATGTCTGTGCGTATGAGGTGGTCACACTGAAATTCTTAATGTAGCCCGTGATTAGACCAAACGTTCGTTTTCTTGAGGTTGAAAGACGGGGCGGCTAGTTTAGGATGCTGGATGTGAGTCATATGCGATATGCTTAGAATGTTACAATGTTAGAATGAGGCATGATGTCCGAGACACTTTACGCTGACGACAAAGAGCAACACTGACGCACTTGAGGAACGATCAATATTCAACCCCCAATACTGTCAAAACTAAGTCCCAGTCACCGTGTCCAACTTGCGATAACCTGGGTTGTAGGTCACATACATTTCAAAGAAACATTTTAAAGCGTTATTCTGCCTTGACTTATAAACCAATACCTTAATCATTACAGTCTGCCAGATAACTTCATATTTTTAGAAACGAACCCATAACTCACTATTATATGAGAGGCTGTCAGCATTTCTTCTTTGACTTAATTAATTTCGTAATAATTAAAAGGCCTTCTTCAACACCCATCTTCTGTTAATTTAAATGTATCTCATTGTTAAGGTAACAATGCGGAGATAACTTCTGACCGAACAAAAGCAAGGGCCACTGTCAGTTGGTGGCTGATGCTATCGCACTTCAAACGCCGCGGTCACTTTGGAGTGCCTATCACCATGGACTCGTTACCCTTTCCTGCGCCTTTACGCGCGAGGACAGGTCAGGTCCCATGGGTCGAGAGTCGCCTCCCTTGAAGTAGGTAGAGTAAATTGATACACAAACCTTCAAGTATTTTACATTTTAAGCAATGATGTAACGGAGTGTGGGAGTGTGGGCCAGCCCTCATCCTCCACCAATGAAAATTTGGGCAGCACTCGACACCCAGTTTTGGGGTGCTCGCTATAAAGGCGATCTATGGATGGGTTTTAATTTCATTCTACTCATATATTGCACATAAGAATTTCATCTACGGAGACCTGGAGACTGTTCAGACATTCAACAGGTATTTATTAAGCGTCTTACATCTCATTAATCCATTTTAATTTGGTTAAATATTTTGGTACCGCAGGATTTATTTATGTTGAATATTAACCTAAACTGTAAATTAAAAACATTATGTTTTCCTTAAATAGAATTGTCTTTGCGCGCAGTTATAATAGATGCAAGAAATAAGGGTTGGACGCAACTCTTTAATACTCGCCACTTTTTCTTAATTCCATGTTGGTAGGTGTTCTGTTCTTGGTGTTTGATGTGATGACTTATGCACTGGATATAAGGGCTTGTGGTTTTTAAGTCCTTGAAATGAGACTTTTAAATTTACCCTTCGCACGAATATATTTTTTCCACATCATATTTTTTCTCAATGAATGAAAGCCCGCCTGTGCTGTGAGCGCTAGTACTCCTGGCGACAGTTTGCGCAAGCGCAAGTGCAAGACACGGTTTGTAATATTTCAAACCAACAGAAGCAAAAACACGAAGTTCAAATGTCAAACAAAAGGAGATTTAGCAAACAGACAAAATATGTCCTCAGCATCAGAAGAGTTATATACAAAGAGTGGCAAAAATGGGTTATATAGGGTTGATAGGTGTTAAATGAGTGAAGTAATCACTAAGCCCGGGGTGTTGATGGTGTTGGCAGTGCCAGACTAGGAGAGTGCATTGCGATAACAGCTGTACTGGACGTATGTGAACTTAGTCCACAGTCAGTAGACTTGGGGTGCACATCATGTGGGAGTAGGCAGTTTCGGAGAATCATGGGTTTTTACAGCCTGCAATGCTGACATGCAAAAGCAAAGTGCAGTATCGTAACTACGCAAACATTGAAACTGATGAAACTGAAATGCCTTCAAAAGTGTCATACTGCCCAATTACACATGTTGTAGGTATATAACAGTAATAATGCTTTTGTTTACTTTCTTTAAAAAGATGCAAGAGATTCAGTCACAAGACACAAGTGAGACACAAAAGACACAAAGGAGGTGTTATGCAGTCTAAACTGAGTTTTCGCAAAATATGTACTTACTCCCTTTTGGCGATGTAGGGCAGAATTGTTGCTCAGTTGTTCTTAAGGCTAAAGCTTGCTTTTCTTAACTTTGTCTGAATGAACCCCATTTGAAACCCAGAATCATACCTGTGACACCTGTGATTCATCTTACATCTTACACAGCTGCTGCCCCCTCATGGAAGCCAAAGCATACGTCACCCAAATGAATGGCAAAAACATCAACACCACTGGGGCCCCTGGGAACGGCCTCCACACCAATGGGGTCAATGGAAACGGAGGTGTCATCGGCAAAGGTGTTCACCACGTCCACCTGCGGGGCGGCGTCAACCCCACCAAGCTGAGAGGGCACGTCAAGCGCTGGGACGTCCACGCCTCTGAGATGTCCAAGAACACCCTCAACCCCATACGCGCCATTGTGGATGGCATGAAGCTCACGCCCAACCCTGAAAAGCCCATGATTGCCCTGTCCATTGGTACGACCTCTCTGGACCTTCTGTGTCCTTCATTGTCAATTCTAGTTAGGAGTGCCAGTCTGGTGAACTTCAAATAGAAAGTTGAGCTTACATGCAAATTGCTTGTTAGATAAACTTTCAATTCCAGGTTCACTTTTGTGTTTCAAGGCACCCGGTTGCCTTGCTTTTTAAGTAAGATCTACTAATTACAATATACACTGTTTCAGCTTTTTTCACATTGTTTTCTTGCAGTCTTACAATCCTTCTGGTTTGTCTGGTCTTATCAAAGCACTGCCTCATATATGTGTATATATGTGATACTTTCAGGGGACCCCACTGTCTTTGGGAACTTGCCCACAGATGAAAAGGTTATGCAGGCCATGAAGGATGCCATAGACTCTCAGAAATACAATGGATATGCTCCATCAGTGGGTAAGGGCAACCCAACACAACCAACTAATGCCTGCACATGTGGATAAAAATGACGTCAAAACAAAGATCAGTAACATTTGTTTTGGTGTGTGGTGTTGGCAGACAGAGTTGTCAACTTTATCAAATAGGACAAATGGTAAAACTTTTTGTGGCGCTTGTATTGATAGGACCTTGTAGACTTAAAAAAAAGGGTTATAATTCTGTCATAAAGCTTAATAATGGTTGACTTCATAACTGTCTATACATAGTCATGACTGCACTCATAAGGCAGGTAAAGCTCTATAATGCACTGTGTCACTTAAAGTTGGAATAGGGCTTATGACATAGCATTGCTACGCCTTAGGAGTGTACTAATATATGTATAAATAGTTATGAATAGTTTACATACTTTGATGTTGTATTTCTGTAGAAAATCTGTACTATTTTATGTATTAAGGTCGGTTTGACTTCCGCCCGGCTGACAATACTTTTACTCTTTATTGAAGGCAGATTTAATTATGGATGGAGAATGAATTCTTACTTTAGGCTATTTCTTCCTAAAAATATACAACCTCTATAATTCTTTAATCATGAGAATCATTAAACTCTTAGTGTTTTAACACCAGAATTGGTAAATTGGGACACACGCATACAAGGAAAATAAAAATAAAACAGATACTGGTGCTCTCGTTGTAACTAACTGGAGTTTTCCTCCTTCAAAAATTATTTAATAAATCATGCTGTTACACATATTCTCTACGGGTACTTCAAATCAAATGCAAAATTGAATTATCACTTCCAACACTCTTTTCTTGAGCGGGAATTCAAAACACACAAGCAAAGCTGCTCTCCTTTTTCTAGGATAATTCTAATTTGAGAAAATGTATATAAGTACAAATATTTATTCAACTCTCATTTGAGACATATAAGCAGCACTCCTGAAAAGAATAACTCTCAGTTGAGACCTGGTGCAACTACTCCTGCAAAGCAAAGCAAGTTTATTGGTAATGCAAGCAAGCTTCCTTCTCACCCTAGGTTGACCTATTGCAACTGCTCTCTACAAAGCAAATCTACCTGCCAGCTTCAGCTCAATGGTTGCTTGGTCAGTTCCTCTCAATTTAGAGGGCTTCATTGTAGCAAGTTTCAACAGAGTCTCTGAACACTTTATGAACGCATTATAAGCCTTTATGAATGTGCTCATAGGGTCTTGTGAATACAAGCGTCATAGAATGTGTTAGCGGACAAATAATGGCAGATTTCAGTGGTCATTTCAGTGTTTGTCATGGTCAATTATTTATTTATTGTCCCTTTAACCTCCTTTCCATTCACTTTGACTGACAGGTTACCAGAAGAGCAGGGAGGCTGTGGCTAACTTCTATACCCAGCCTGGGGCCCCGCTGGAGGCTAAGGTGAGTTATGTTTGCCAACTGTGCTCATTTTTACTTCGCGGCTTCTGAAATAAGTCACATGTTGGACATTTATGGCCAGGCTCCGCTATGAGATGGGGGCTGGGCAGGTTAGGATGGCTCCAAGAGCAATGCACTAAGGGGGGGGGGGGCAACCATTAAACATGGCCAATGTTATTATTATTTGTGGGGGGCAGCACTCGACACCCAGTTTTGGGGTGCTCGAGGTGGGGGTGGGGGTGGGGGAGCAATATTATATGAGGGCTCCATGGGAACGGTCACAAAATACAGAATGTAATTTGAAGTTTAATTTTTGATTTGATTATATGAGTAAGTGCTTTTTAAAAATGCATCTAGCTCAAGACTATGCTCATTTATTTACAGGCTTACATTTGAAAAAGATGGAGTTTCAAGGCAACTACTAATAGGGGAGAGTAACTTGAAAAATGTGACTTTGTGACTATGCCTGTTATTGCTGTGAACTCCTCATATTTTTTCATAGGGCCCTAATTGTCTACCAGTGCCCCTGTATTTGTGTATTATTTGTGTATTTATTTGTCATGATAGCGGTTACTGTAATATGCACATTTTTGGAAAATATGTCTGACTAACCACCGTTTTCCTTCCTCTTCTTTATCTCCAACAGGATGTGATCTTGACCAGTGGGTGCAGCCAGGCTATTGAGCTGGCCATCAGCGTTCTGTGTAACCCCGGAGACAACATTCTGGTTCCGTGCCCCGGATTCTCCCTGTACAAGACCCTGGCCGTGTCTCTGGGCATACATGTGAAACTATATAACCTCCTGGTTAGTGGCCCCAATAGTCCAGTTGTGTGTGTGTGTGTGTGTGTGTGTGTGTGTGTGTGTGCATCTGTGTGTGTGTGTGTGTGTGTGTGTTTGTGTGTGTGTATGCAGCATGTGTTGGTTGGTTGGGTGGGCTTGGGTAGATATCAACTACAACCATGTGTACAGGAAAAAAGCCAGCATAAGAAAGATAAAGTGCTGGCATTTAAAATATTTGAAAGGGTAAAGGTACAGTCACTTGGGGAGGGGGCTGAGGGGTACAGTCAAGGGTTGCTCTGTGGGGGGTGGGAAAGGGGTGATGTCTGTAAAGTGGGACACATCTGGCAACCATATAACCTGAGAAATAGGTCTCCCCACATCTACACTGTGAATTATGGGAAGGACAGTAGGCTAACACGTAGGCACACACACATTTGCTGCACATTTACTCATACCGGTAAGTCCATTTAGACTCACTCACTCTCTCTCTCTCTCTCTCACTCTCTCAGCCCCTCTCTCTCCCTCTCTCTGACCTTGTCTCCCTTTCACTCTCTCTCTCTCTGACCCTCTCCCTCTCCCTCTCTCTCTCTCTCTCTGACCCTCTCCTTCTTTCTCTCTGTCTCTTTCTTTCTCTCTCTCCCTGTCTTTCTGTCAATCTTATTCTCTTCCACACTTTACATTTATTCCCTGTCTCGGACACACGCATTTTATAGATAGAGCAACGTCAAGCATCAACATCAAACAAAAACACACTTGTGTAATATCAGCAAACACATAGCCCCACGTGCTGTTTCAGCATTACTCAGCAGCATAGCAGCAGGGCTACGTGCTGTCTGAAACAGTCCCCCAGGTACCCCCCCCCCTCCCCCCCCCACACACACACACACACCACATCACCTCACCTCACACACACATACACACCCCACATCACCTCACCTCACACACACACACACACACACACACACACACACACACACACACACACACACACACACACACACATACACACACACCCCCCACATCACCTCACCTCACACACACACACACACACACACACACACACACTAACACACACACTGGGCCTCAGCAAGCATCCAGAGTTACGGCTGGGGTCAGAGGTTGTAGCGTGCCCTGCTACTGGTGGCTTCTGTTATGCAACAGAATTGGCCAGAGGCAGAAGCTGCTTTGATTGGCCGAGCCCTCATTAGGCAAACAGGTGACATGGCAGAAACGAGCAGGTCAGAGATCCGGATGTTCTGCCAAGGGTCAAGCTGAAAGGCACTGTTTGTCCGTTTGGGGTTGTTTGTTTTGTTATGTGTTTTAGCGTGTGCAGTGTGTGTGTGTGTATGTTTGTGTGTGTGTGTGTGTGTGTGTGTGCGTGTGTGTGTGTGTGTGTGCACACGTGTGCAGTGTGTGTGTGTGTGCCCATGCATGAATGGTAAATGTGTTGGTAAATGTGTGTGTGTGTGTGTGTGTGTGTGTGTGTGTGTGTGTGTGTGTGTGTGTGTGTGTGTGTGTGTGTGTGTACACGTGTAAACGTGTTAGTAAACACGTTTAAGCCTCCTTGTGTATGTGTGTGTGATGACTTCAGGAGAATGTCTAGGCAAGAGGTGCCCAGAATTGCGACAGCACCTCTCCTCTCTTCCTAACCCCCACCCCCCTGTGTCCCCACTGCACCCCACCCCCCCTCTGTGCAGCCGGAGAAGTCGTGGGAGGCTGACCTGCAGCACCTGGAGAGTCTGATCGATGACAAGACCACCTGCCTGATCGTCAACAACCCCTCCAACCCCTGTGGCTCTGTGTACAGCAAGGAACATCTGCAGAACATCCTAGCAGGTATAACCATAGACCTTCAGGAAACATATTTATTATATTAACATATTTATTATATTACATATTTACTATTATACATTTTTATTCAAGAGTCAGGTATAACCATAGACCTTTATGAAACGCATAAATATTTATTATAATCACATATTTATTATTATGCGTATTTATTCAATAGTGACCACCAACCTGCCAAGGGACAAAAGATGGAAATTAGTCTATATGGCTATAATCTTGCATATTGTATTGTATTCTTCCATTGCTTTAAATGTTTATTAATATACTGTATGCTGTCCTTGTTTTAAATCAGTAAGTTTCAAACTTCAAACTGTGTCATATCAGTGCAAATACAGATTTTGTTCAAAAGGCTAATGGATAGTCATTTTTTCTGTTGTTTTGCCAGTGGCTTCAAAACACTGTATACCTATCCTGGCTGACGAGATTTATGGAGACATGGTGAGTTCACAGTCATGGCACAAACACACATTGTGTCAGTGTATTTGGTATACTGTAAATATATGTCCATATGCCCTGATTAAACCACATGACCAGCACAGTACAACTAAAAAATGTGTTTGCGGCAACCTCCAATACTGGAAAATTGTTACAATATATTATACTACATGCCATACCATACTAAAGTGTGTAGTCTACACATTACATATGGTAAGTCAAATCAAATTACATATGATGTATCCCAGGCACAACATACTGCATACTCCATACCATAACGTGCTCCATAATGCAAATCCTCTTGGTATATTCTCTACAAAGGGGGGGGGGGGCAGAGGGCCATTTGAGGACACTATTCATTTTGTTATTGATAATAACAGCACCCAAAATTATTGTTCTTTCCTAAGGCCCAACATTTCTGGCTGTGCCCCGCTCTCAATGCATATGTATATACCTACAGAAAATACTGGACATAAAGTGTTTTACTAAACATAGTATTTAGTATAGTATGATACTGTATATAGTACCTAGTATAGTATGCTACTATATGTAGTACCTAGTACAGTATACTACTGTATATACTACCTAATATAGTAGGCCTATACTACTGTATATAGTACTTAGCATAATATGTTACAGTATACAGTACGTAGTACAGTAGGCTTATACTAATGTATATAGCATTTAGCCTAGTATGCTACTGTATACAGTATGTAGTACAATATGCTACTGTATATAGCACCTAGTATATTATGCTACTGTATATAGTGTGTAGTACAATATGCTACTGTATATAGCACCTAGTATATTATGCGACTGTATATACTATCTGGTACAGTATGCTACTGTACATAGTACGTAGTACAGTGTGCTATTATCTGGTATAGTGTGCTACTGTATATAGTACATAGTGTAGTATGCTACTGTATATAGTATGTATATCTATGAGCGGGCCTCCCGTATTAGCAGCGTGGCACATTCCTCCCTGACAGAGCAGCAGGATGCAAGCAGGGCTTTTGCCTGGCTCAGCTGAGAGCATCAGCAGCAGGGGGATTAGAGGCAGTGCCTCTGTGCCTCTGTGTGAATGGGGGCCTGGCAGAGACAAGGGGGGATGGAGAGCACGGGAAGCCTGGTCACCCAGGGCAAGGGACCAGGGCAGCAGAGTCAGGGGAGAGGGGACAGAGAGGGGACAGAGAGGGAGAGAATGTGTGTGTGTGTGTGTGTGTGTGTGTGGGTGGGTGACCCAGGTACATGGGTGTGTAACTCTGTTGGAAGGAACAGCGTGGTTTACTCACCGGTGATGGTGTGTGTGTGTGTGTGTGTGTGTGTGTCTGCACACAATAGGTTCGATAGGTCAGGGGTGTTGTGATGGTCATGGTCCAGAGCAGGTTAAGTACTTGGCGGTGATGGTTGTGGTGACATATACATATATGTATCTGTGTGTGTGTGTGTGTGTGTGTGTGTATGCCCTAAGGAGGGGGGAAACACAAGTCATACCCACAAACAATTGTGTGTGCAGAGACTCAGAGAACATACACATCTGCACATGTGTTGGCATGTGTAAATATGGCCCAGAATGGGAAACAGCTGATTTGATTGGTTGTTTCAAACGAGGGGCGTCGTTGGACTCATCTGACTTTCTGTAGCTTGCTGTGTTGGCTTTGGGACTTGAGGTTGAGGTTAGTCTTTTACTTAGTTATTCAGCGTTCGGGGCATTGAGTGCATGTAGCCTAGCCCAATAATTACAGTAATTGTGAATGGTTTGTAGCACACACGCATAGCTGAACCAATGGGGAGGGGGAGGCATTTTTGGGGGGGGGGGGTGTCCATGGACCCGTGCCCTGATGATGACAGTGCATTTTGTGAGCAGAGATAGATGCGCCTGCCGTGACAAGGGCTGTGAGGTTCCGGACGTTTTTACTGCCTCAGTGTGCGTAGACCAAAAGGGTCTAAAATGCTAAAAGAGTCCAGATGGGGGCCATTTTGGTGGGCAGTACAGGCATATAAATCTTACGCCCACCCCCCAAAATCCTGACCCCCTCTTCTTCCCGCACAGCTTAAGCACACCACAGTGACTTTGCACTTTTCTGACGGCATGTGTTTGCCATTAGTGTACAAGCGTGCGTCTGTGATGAGGGGGTGGGAACAGAGAAAGGGGTGGAGGGAGAGAAGTCTCCATGTTTAATGGCACAGCATCTGCTGGAGGTTGGGTGGGAGGAGGCTGCATGTCTCCAGCCTTACTTTTTGGGGGGCAGTGAACTTGATGGTGTGTGTGTGTGTGTGTGTGAGTGTAACTAGGCTCCTGGTGTGGGTATATGTGTGTGTGTGTGCTCATGTGTATATGTGTGTGTGTGTGTGTGTGTGTGAGGGGGGTGTAACTGGGCCCCCAAGACATTTTGCCTGTGGGCCTCAGTGGGCGGCTGTGTGTGGAAAAATCCCCTTAAGAGGCTAAGAGACTATGCCAGTAGACGCAAGTCTGAGGGATGCCGATTCCTTTTTTCCTTCTTCACTCAGTTTTCAGCCGCACTCAGCTGGGCTGTCAATCAAAGCCAAAGGGCCAATGGGAGGTGGGGCGGATCCACATGTTTAGCATATTGGAGCTCTGTAAGTTAACCAGAACCAGACAGGCTGCCGCGTACTCGCACAAACAAACACAGCGCATTCTCAGATCATTACATTCAGACAGTTATTCGCAACAACTACAACAATGATGATGATGCTGCTGCTGCTGCTGATGATGATGATGATAATAATAATAAATTATATTATAACTATATAAAAATAATATATTTACTTGTAGTGCATTAGCGTAATTGTTTCTAATTATTATTAACATATGCAAGTGCAACGTGCTATGTTTATCCGTAGTAAAATCTTTACTTTTATTTTAAAAGCAGTATCTAATTTGTGATGCTTTTATGTCAGTAAACTATACATAATTATAATATATATTGATTCATGCCCATGCAATAGGGCAGTGTTTCTGAAAGTTTTTTCAGACCAAGGACCACTTTCCCCTGAAGGACCACTTGCCCTAATCAGAGGCTAACAGGGCCATGTCAATGCATGACTTGGTGCAGCATCACCGTCCTAACTAGGGATTGGTGTGAATATGATATACATGTCATTTAGCACACTGCGCAGAGCATTGGTAGCTCAGGAAAAATGACAAAAAATATATATTTGAACACATCACTGTAATAGGGTGCACTGACATGGCTGCATGACTGTAATGACTTCAGTTGATGTAACTTGGTGCTGGTGTGGTGACTGTCTTCCCATCCTGTCTACCCTCTTGTCATATTCATGTCTGTTTGTATCTATGTTGGATGGGTTGATGGCCAATTCCGCTGGTACTCGTGACTAGTGACAATAAAGGTTTTACTACTAATGTCACTTGATGTAACGGGGTGCTGCTGCTGTTGCGGGTCTCCAGATGTTCCCGGGGAGCTCCTTCCACTCCCTGGCCCCGCTGAGCCGAGACGTGCCCATCCTGTCGTGTGGGGGTCTGGCCAAGCGCTGGCTGGTGCCCGGCTGGAGGATGGGCTGGATCCTCGTCCACGACCGGGCAGACGTGTTTGGCACGGAGGTGAGACACTCAGGGCCTGAGGGGCTGAGGGGCTGAGGTGCTGGGCTCATGCCAAAGAGCTTTCAGATGTTTGGAAACAAGTGTTTGCTAGGAACCGTAAACATAAACATAAACATAAACACTATAAACATGTTTGATCAACCCAGTTTTGTTTGACTAGTATTGAGTAGCTGTCCAGTAATAAATAAACACACACACACACACACACACACACACACACACACATGCATGGATGCACACCGACATGCACACACACACACAGACCCACACACGTATGCACACACACACACACACACATACTCTCTCTCTCTCTCTCTCTCTCTCTCTCTCTCTCTCTCTCACACACACACACACACACACACACACACACACACACACACACACACACATGCACACACTGTATTCTTATCATCCTAACATATTTTGCATTTCCTCCATTGCATCCTCTGCCACCCTACATCAGATCCGTGAGGGTCTAGTTAAACTAAGCCAGAGGATTTTAGGAGCCTGCACCATCGTCCAGGGGGCGTTAGAGAGTATCCTGAATAACACACCACAGGAGTTCTACCAGAGGACCATCAGCTTCATTAAGGTAGGCACACAGCCCATCCTGTCATTGCTACACCTGGCCTCTCTTCATGAATGTTGTCTTTTTCTCGTGTGATTTTAAAATGTTTATTTATTTATTTTATTTTATTTAAGTTTACCATGGTCACACTGGTGGGAAGGGAATGTTGGGAGGATGAAAGCTCCATAGAATATAATGTCAAATTTAAGAATCTTACATTGTTGTAGAATGCATTCTGTTTTAAAAGGGTTCCAAAATTAAACCCCTTGAACAATAATGTCTCCTCTGAATCCTATTTTGTAGTCCAACTCTGAGATCTGCTACTCTGCACTGTCCACCATCCCTGGCCTGACCCCTGTCATGCCCTCTGGAGCCATGTACCTCATGGTGAGTCGGATGTGTGTGTGTCTGTAAATATATGTAACTTTAGAAATTTCTGTGTGTTTGTGTGTGCATGTGTGTGTGTGTGTTGGGGGGTGGAGGGGTGTGTGTATATTTGTGTGTATGGTTTTGTGTATGTATATGTATATATGTGTGTGTATGTGTTAGAGACACACATACAAAAAAAAACACGTGCACGCACACATACACACACACTCCTTGTTCGCTTTTGTGTGTGCGTGCCTGTGTGTGTGTGTGTCTGAGTCTGAGTGTATGCGCTTGTGTGTGTGTGTGTGTGTGTGTGTGTGTGTGTGTGTGTGTGTGTGTGTGTGTGTGACTGTGCGTGTGTGTCTAAGTGCATCTGTGTGCACTTTTGTGTGTGTGTGTCTGAGCTGTGCATGTGCAGTTGAAAAAACGATTAAAAAATCACTACCCCCCAACTTTTGTGTAGGTGGGTATCGACATGAAGCACTTCCCAGATTTTAAGAACGACGTGGAGTTTACGGAGCGACTGGTCACTGAGCAGTCTGTCTTCTGCCTGCCTGCAACGGTGAGCATCATCTCTTCACCCCTTTGCCTGGTGGTTGGCTTTCATGAGACACCACTTCAGTACATCCTTCATCTCCTGTAGTGGGACCAGGAAGAAATTGATTGTCAGAAAAGCCATCCTGTCCCATGAGATGTGTTACATAAGGCATAGTGGCAGTGTATGTGTACCTATGAGGGACATACTGTAGCCAAGTCTGTTAAGGCCAGTGGTGGTTGGCATTTTGCCCCAGCAGCAGAACAGACAGAAAACTCCAGTTGTGCTCATAAGTTTACATACCCTGGCAGAATTGATGATTTCTTAACCATTTTTATAGGGTCATTTGGATAGTTTCTGTTGTCATTTTGATTTAAATAAACGAAACACAGGTGTTTGATAACAAATGGCTTCGGGCAACACTAACCATGAGTGAAAGAAAAGTTTTTGTGTTATCAATCATATTCTCTGAAAAATGGTTAAAGAAATCATCAATTCTGCCAGGGTATATAAACTTATGAGCACAACTGTACTTGAGCGGGGGGTGGGGTGGGTTCCTCCTCTGTCTGGTGCCTAGCAGACTGAAGGACTGCCAACAACTGCCCCCTCACAACTGCTGGCTGTATTCTTGTGTTCATCTGAAGTCCCTGCCTCGTTAGCGCTCTGCATTGCTCAGGCGTGGCGTCTAAGACACCTGTTTGTTGTTCCCCTCCACAGGCGTTCGAGTACCCCAACTTCTTCCGCATCGTGGTGACGGTTCCGGAGGAGATGATGGTGGAAGCCTGTGGCAGGATCCGCGAGTTCTGTGCCCACCACTACAGATCTCGTCGCCACGACAGCAATGAAATCGACCAATGAGATTGCTGAAGAGAGAGGGTGGGGGGAGTACTGGGAACTGGATACTGTCAAGCACATAAAAAAGAGTGGGGGAGAAAAAAGACGGAAAGAAAGAGCGATTGGGTGAGAGAGAGAGAGGGAGAGAAAAAGAAAGGGAATGGAATCCTGGTCAAAATGAAAGATGATAGCAGAAATGGCTTAAAAAGATCAGAAGAGATTGTGTGTTGCACTTAGGAAAGGTTTGAGAAAGTATTGTTGTTTTTGCTTTGGAAACTCAAGATTCTGAGCAGACTGTGTATTTATATTTTTGTACAGCCAATTTGGGTCTGTCCTGTGTAAAGCCATTTTGTGTTTTAGATGTTATTTTGGCCCTGTGATTGAAAACAGATTTATTCATTTATTCCATCCAAATGAGAAATACTATGCTAATAAACATATGGACAATATCAAAGTGCTTGACACCAGATGTTACTTTAAGGCACACCAGTTGCCATGCTTTGCATGCTGCAGCCAGTCTTAGGTATTATAGATATGCATTTTATAGATATCCAGGTATTATTGCTGTTAAATACATGGCTTTTGCTTTGTATATTTGTTTATGTTCAGTAATGGGATGCATGCCCTCATTTGTAGCACTTAAAACATAGATTTATATTAGATGTCCAGATGTGAATCCAAGCATTTTTATGTAGTTACTGTTTTCCTCTCTGTACTGAAGAGAAATATATTTAAATAAAAACATATGTAAAAGACAAATACTGATTTGCAAAACAGTAATAAAAATGTACATAAATTCTCTACATTTCTGTTGATGTCTGTTTGTTTTATTCCTACAATCAAAGCATGAACTAGCACATCTTTTGTTGCTGATGCAACAATGTCAGAAGTTTAATTCATCAACAAAAAGAAAACAAACAAAAAAACACACACAAACACACACACACACACACACACACACACACACACACACGCACACACACACACACACACAAACGCAAAACGGTGCACAATGTGTCCGGTGCATAGACCTTTATCAGTGCAAACACACAAGGTCTGAAGGTACAAACCACTGCACTGTCCAGACCTTAAACGGCCAGAGTGATAACCTACCTGCTGTTTTCTGAAACTGTTTGATTTCTTCACCTTGGTGGAAATTCATAAATGACTTGTTTTGTTTTACCATGATATCCCTTTGGAAAACACATGGTCACCTTTAAGCTGAATACAAGAACAGAACATTTGTTGGCCCTATGGCAAGTGCAAGTGTATTTTTTTTTCGCCCTGCTGCTGCCTGTAGTGTATCATGTAGGATACAGTGTCTTTCCATGATTATGTTTAACTTCACCACAGCATGCACAAGCATATGTGCCTATAAATACCTATAAGTACAGTTACCTTCTGACATGGCCAGCTCTACACTGCACTGCACCGGCGGTCTCCTGCACATGTGGTTTTTATTGGGACTAGGGCGATCTTTCAGCTCACGGTGGACTTTCTTTTCCTTCGAGGCTGGCTGAAGTGCATTACTCTTAAACCTCTCTGTGGGTCTAAACTACAAGCTACAGAGACTTGGGATTCCCGTTAACAGGGTCTTGTATCTATAGACAAGACAAAACTTTCTTGAGCTTGTTCAAACAATGGATACTTCCCAGCACATGACCAGCAAGCTTTTCTGGGATAATGTCATGAGTGTAGAGTTAGCCATTTCTGGTGCGGCTTTATGTTTGTCTCCATGCTTCTCTCTTTGATACTCTTCTCTGTCGAGTGTTGACAAAGGATGCCACATCTCTTGACTTGATACAGACAGTGCATGCATGACTTATGGTGTACTGCCACCTACTGATGATTTTATGCATTGCATTTAGTGACAGCTACAGTTTAGATCTATAAGAAAAGCACTGGAACAAAACTGTTAAAACACACACACACACACACACACACACATACAGTTGGACATATGTGTGTACACTTATGTATGTGTGTTTATGTGTGTATGTGTGCTTATGTGTATGTGTGTGTGTGTGGGGGGGGGGGTGTATACCAAGCTTATGTGTGCTTCTCCTTAAACACATTAAGAGGGGCATTTACACACAGTCAGCAGAACTGCAGAGAATGTAACACTTTCATCCTTCCTCCCATGTTCCGGGAACGTCAGATTTGAGCACGTTAGTGAGATATGAAACCGAGACACAAGGAGGGAACAACCTCTCGCTGTCAGCGATTTGATTTGAGCCAAACAGAGGGAAGTTGGGGGTTTAGTGGACTAAATTGTAAAGGTCACTTCCTTCTCTTAAAGCAAGCATTTTAACTGGTATCCTTTATCACACACACACCTTCTACACACAGACACACTCACACACAAACACACACACACACACACACACACACACACATACACACACACCCACACACACACACCTTGTTAGGGTTGAATGATTAACCCGATAGATAAAGAGAAAGACGAAAGAGACAGAGTACAAGAGTAAAGGTGAGGGGTTGGCGTAAAGTGAAAGAGTGCTTAGAAGTGGGGGAAAAAAAGAAAGAGAAAGGCAGCAAAAAGAGGAAAAGGAAAAGGAAAGGCAGGACAGAGAGCGCCAGTCTATTAGCCAGTACTGTGGTGCACTGATAAAGCTTAAGATGGAAGAAGACAACAGACGGCTGGGGAAGATCGAGCTCAACGATGGGAGACTTATGCCTTTGCTGGGACTAGGGACATGGAAAGCACGGGTACTCACTCTCTCACTCTCTCTCTCTCTCTCCTTCTCTCTCTCTCTCTCTCTGTCCTTCTCTCTCTCATGCACAAACACCGGCACTTACACAGACACTAGTAAGCACACACACACATGTAAGTGCGCGCTCTCTCTAACACACACATACACACAAGGGAGTGTATGCACGCCTCTTTATCCTTCTCTCACCTGCTCTCTCTGACACACACACATGCACACGCACACATGCATACACACACTGCTCACCTGTATTCCTCATGTTTCAGTTTGTACAGCATTTTAGCCAGACCAGATTTAACTCAAATATGCTGATCATAGCGATCCCAGTTTCCAAAATTTACTGTAAAAACTGTCAGCTCTGTGTACCTGCCACAAATTCTCATTACATTTGAATCCACAAGATTTACCCATAGTAATGGATGTTAACCACTTAAGTGCATCAGTGCAACCAAAGTAATATCTGTAGAGTTATTACACATGTGTCCGCTACCCTTCTGTTAATCATTTCAATCCGGAATGTAAATGTTTTCCCTGTTGTCTTGGCTATTTTTCTAAGTTTAAGATTACTTTTGCTCACAGCTGAGGTGATTTCCCTGTATATTTTCTCACTGCAGTAATAGTGGCAAAACACCAGTTGACTTTGACTGATTTTATAAGTCTTAGATTACCTCTGCTCACTGCTGAGGTGATTTCCCTGTATATCTGCTCACTGCTCTGTCAGTAATAGTGGTAAAAACACCAGTTGACTTTGACTGATTGATCTTCACTCTCCATCACTGACCAGAGTGTGTCTGATGAGATGTGCCAGGCGGCAGTGGAAGCGGCCATCGCTGCCGGTTACCGCCACCTGGACACCGCTTTCAGTTACCGAAATGAAGTAGCGGTTGGCAATGCCATCAAGAACAAGATCAGCCAGGGCATCATCCGCCGCGAGGACATGTTCATCACCACCAAGGTGCCACATCAACACAAACATTTCCCCCAAAGATAATAAAGACCAGAGATGATTCTATACTTCGTTGAGGCCCCAGGCATAAACCCACCACCACATTCACTATAAAACTGCATTTCCACCATTGTAGTTTAAAGGTTGTCAGCCCTCTGAGCACCCTGTTGTTGCCTGGGGACCCCAAGTAGTTGCAGCCTGTTGTGTAGCCTGTTGGCTAGCTTATAACAGCTAACATGATATGCCAGTGACAGATTATGGTACTTACCCTGTCTCATTAGCCTGACCTAAATTGAGTGGTCTTTGGTACTTTGACACCGTAATGTAGTGTCATCTTGGCGCTACAAGTTGATATGAAAGCAACATGATAATAATGGTACACTGTAAATAAGGAGTTGCTCACCCTGACTTGACTTAAAATTGCAAGTTGATATTATTTAACAAAGTCAAAGCAACAAGATGAGCATACTAAGGTTACTTCGTTTCACAAATGAGACATTGTAGCTTGATGTAGCTACCCAAGTGACAAAAGGAAGTCAGTGTCAACCAAACTGGTCATGATTCAATGCTAAAAATAACATCTTTTGATATCTGGGATAAGTTTAAAAAATGGGCCAATGTGTTCCTGGAATTAATATAACTATTTATGTTCATAGAGAAGCCAGTCTATGGTTGCCTGTTGACAGCATCCTCTCCCTCCTTCTCCAAGTAGCTCTGGTGTACATACTTCGCCCCCAGCGACATTCCTCTTTGCCTGGAGAAGAGTCTGAGCGATCTACAGCTGGACTATGTGGACCTGTACCTGATACACTTTCCTGTGGCATTTAAGGTATCACACACATGCACGCACCCACACATGCATGCACACATACACAGATGCATGTGCGCGCACACACACACACATACACACACACACACACATACACACACACACACACACACATACACCAAGGGTCTCTAATCTCCCTGGTTTTATTTTTTTTCGTACAGCGGGTAGATGATGAACTGTTTCCCATGAAAGACGGAGAGATGCTGACAGCGGATGTTGACTATGTGGATGTGTGGAGGGTAAGAGCCCAAGATTGCACACAAATACATGAGCAAAACCTCACAAGGCCAAAACCTTATTTTCCCAATCAAATCAACAACACTTTCCACGTGTAAGGTACCATAATTCCATAATTTGCTGTACAAACTGCATTATGAATGTTTTTTAGTCCACTTACATGTGGAAGTAAAGCTCTTTAATGTCCATTTACCCTTTCATAAAACTACAAAAATATTCCTTTAAAAGAGATGTTTTTAAATCACTAGATTATTAAGGGTTTCCTCTTTCCTCTTCATGTATACCTTGGCTCTAAGGGCTTCAGTAACAGGTCTCTCTCACAGGGGGCGCTGTGTGCTTTGGGGCAGAAAAAGTTGCATTAACACTCCTTAGTTTCCTCTGGTGGATGAGTTTGTTTGCAGGCCAATCTGAGTGTTATGTGACCACACAGGCAACGAGGTCAATTTGCTGTTTCAAAACACAGTAGCACAGTGTTCTATATCTGTTCTGTAAGGATGACATTATAGTGCAGACACCAGGGAGGAAAAATGACTAATTGGGCACAATTTGGACATTTTCACTTAGGGGTGTACTCACTTTTGTTGCCAGTGATTTAGACATTAATGATTGTGTGTTGAGTTATTTTGAGGGAACAGCAAATTTGCACTGTTATATGAGCTGTACACTGCCTACTTTACGTTGTAGAAAAGTATTATGTCTTTAGACTTCTCCCATGGAAAGATATAATAAAAAAGTACAAAAATGTTAGGGGTGTACTCACTTTTGTGACATACTGTATAAGTGTGTGTTGTTCCCACACATTGTTTTATATCCATGTATGTCGGTGTGAATCTGTGTTGTGTTGTGTGTTTGGAGGGAATGGAGGCCCTGCAGGTGTCTGGGAAAGCGAGGAGCATTGGCGTGTCTAACTTCTCCGTCCTGCAGCTGGAGAGACTGCTGTCTAAGGCGAAGGTCCCTCCTGCTGTCAATCAGGTAGCTCATGTCTGTCTACTGCATTGCACTGTTGTGACATTGCATTGTTGTGTCACGCAAGAGCCTGCATCAACGGGGCATTACGCCATTTTGTTATTGTTCTCAACTGCTCCAGTGCCACTGGACTGCAACAAATGTCTTGTTGTGACCTTGCCAATCTGTAAAGCACTTTGAGCTGCTTCTTGTATGAATTGTGTTATACAAGTAAAGATTATTATATTATTATTATATTATACTGCAACAGGAAACACAGACATCCTACCCTATCCTACCTATCACAAAGGTTCAAGGGGGCCTGCACACCTTCATGGTGGTGTTTTGATCTGGTTATAAGTTAGCTTATATGTGTGTGTATGTTTTTGTGTATGTATGCTAGCTGGTTATACCTTTTGAGAAACAGTAAGCTGTAAAACTTAACACTGCTACTTACATGGACAAATATTTTTTGTATTTGAAAAACGTTTCGGTCATTCTGACCTTGTAGTAATGTTGTGCTTTTTAGCTTATTTTGAAAGACATCCTACCTCTCCCAGATGGTTCAGGGGTCTCAGACAAATGTACTGATTGACTGATAGTGGCTTTGTTTTCCAACAGAGCGAGACACTGAAACCAATGAGAGATAAATGTAGTGAAATGGTGACAGAAAGAGCATCCTAACTGGTTTCTTTGTGTTATCACCAATGAGGTGGTGTCATAATATCTTCTGTCTCTGTTATATGAGGTAAACAACTAGTGCTGTATATGCTTAATAACAATGGAGGACAAAAACAACTAAATTATTCACTGATACACAAAACACGTGTGATTGCCTACACAAACACAGACACATTTGCACTTGTCTGGCTTGTGAAAAATAATGCAAATTCAGACAGTTTGCATGGCAAAATTTCCTTCCTTTTCGCTTGACATTTTCCGTGAAAATAAGCATGCGATGCTCAAGAGAGTCAGAGACAGAGTGACTTGTTAAGAGAAAAAACATTGCAAACATACCTGTAAGTAATTGGCACAACAGGACAGATTTAAGACAGCAAAACACCCAAATCCAGGAGTCAATGAGCAGCCGTACACACACCAGAGATCAGTTCTTGCCAAGGGAGGCAGGACAGACAGAAAGACAATAAGAGAGAGTCAAAGGATAAGCCTTTCATTTAGGCTAAAATGTTGTGTAAACATTCGTAATTTGACTGACCAGCTACTCTGTAAAATTACACCCCCTAACTGTAATTTTGAAGGAATGTTCTGATTGGCCTTGATAATATATGCCTTTATCCGCGATCCTTTATTTGTCTCCCATTTTAATGGGCCAGCGTTGCATATTAACACAGCTGGGTAGAGCACACATACATTGTCCACACATTCCAAGTATGGGGTTTGGTGACTAACCAGTCAGAGCAAGTGGTAAACCTGCTAATAGAAGGGTCTGATGGTTCCTCTAGCACATAAAATCTACAGGGCTCTGCTATTAGGAGGCTTACTGTTAGTTAACATACCCAGGTAAGTCACTAACCCTGACTTCTGGAACACCGCCCCGGGTGAAGGAGCACTGGGACACCATAATTTGAAAAAAAAAATAGCATATTAGATTTGAATTGTAATTTACAAATCTTTCAATCAGACTAGTTACCTTGTTATGTGTTACCTGTGTGTGTAGGTGGAGCTTCACCCCTACCTGGTGCAGCCGGAGCTGGTAGAGCACTGCAGGTCAACGGGCATCGCCCTGACGGCACATAGCGCCTTTGGGAGCCCCCGCCGACCGCAGGAGCTGTGAGTGGCCACCACACAGAAACAGCACCGCTGACTGATTTCCTCCTTTCATTTCACTCTCACATCTGCTTCCTGGTTGCTCAGGGTGTTTAGTTCCTCACATTATACACGCAACGATGTCACTGGTAACTGACAGTGTTGGCTTTGTTGTGTCCGTCGGGCTGTGGGCCGTGTAATTTTTCCTTCATGACAGTGTGAAAAACCAACCACTGTACTCGTCAGCTGTCATATTTCAAGTATCAAACTCCACTTAGTGTGCTTCTTAGCAAAGAATTTCAGCTGGGTTTTATTTTTAAATTGGTGTTGGTGGTGGTGGTGTTTTAACACCTTCCTCATTTTGGGTGTTATTGTAAACTTGAAATACTTTCTCTGTTTTAAACTGACAGGGGTGCAATTGAATTGCTGTGCAGACTTTATAGACTTTTTCTGGCATCAACCATCTTTGTGTCTCCTTCTGTAGCCATCGAGGCAACACTGACCCAAAGGGGCTGTTGGAGGATCCTGTAGTTGTGGACATAGCAAAGAAGCACAGGCGGTCCCCTGCGCAGGTTACCATCTCACATTTGCTCCTCTCTTCTGCAACTGCATCATCGTGCAAAACATCAATAAATCCTAAAGTTGTCTTGGAAAACTCTGAAATTCTGGAATTACGTAATAAAGGACTTGGAAAGAGAGGGTTCTAGAATTTTTGACAGTGACTAAACAATTGCAATCAGGGAAACTGGACGTCACGGAGAGACTATTAAGACAGTTATGTAAAGACAATGAAAGGTCGTAATTGAGGCATTTGCTTTAAGGCACTGAGAGCAAGTTTACTAATGTACACATCACATAGGTATCAGCTGGTTACTGGTACACCCATTCATTCGTTCTTTAGGCCTTTCACTCTGTCAGTGTACCCCAGTGATTCCAAACATAGGGCTACTTCTTCATCCAAGCAATCTAAAGGTGATCGTTTCTCTTATTCTGTCGTAGGTGCTGCTTCGTTACCATGTACAGCAGGGCATTTGTGTCATCCCGATGAGCACCAAGCCCAATCACATTCTGGAGAACACCAAGGTCTGACTGTACTGCACCTACAAATGTACTGTGAAATGTAAATATACAGGGTGCTTCTAGACCACATTTCCTGCTCCTTCTAGCATTAGTTCAGCAAACAGACTCTGTGGTATTAGTATCATGTCTCTTCTGTGCATTAGGCACACTATGGCTGCATTATAATGCTCTACTCTTACCGATTGTATAATAATTACTTTAACTTCTATGTGTGCAGATTTTTGACTTCTCACTGGATGAGGAGGACATGAAATCACTTAGGGGGCTTAACCGAGGGTGGAGGGCCTGTGTTCTTGACTCGTAAGACTCTCATACACACACACACACACACACACACACATTATCTTGGAAACATTCAAGACCACCAACCTATATGGTTATTATGCACTCTGGCATACATTATGTCTCCTATTGCTCAAGAAGGAGGATGAGCAGGATGAAGTTGTTAGAATATGGCTACTTTTCTCTTGTCCCTATTACACGCATGCTACTATAGACATGCAAAAAAGGGAACTAAAAGTGAAGCCGGCATTACTGCTGAGTGGTGAGATTTTAAGCGCTGTGTTTTTGCCTTACAGGTTGAAGACCCACCCATTCTACCCTTTCAACTGAGACTTGCTGACTGCCTTACTGCTTCTACCAGATTTTGTATTCAATCAGGGCAATCAAATCACGCACATTTTGTGTAAATTGTTTACATCTATTGTGACTATACTGTGAATATTAAGTTTAACTGAATTTGACCGTTGCAAAAAATCTCAGGCATAAGAATAAAAATGTGCTGCATGTGTTCTCATTCTCTGCTGTATTTCAAGTTGGGGCCAGTCAACAATTACTACAGATGACACTTATCACACGTACGTCACTGCAAACAATCTTCCTGAATCATTTAAAAGGTTCTCACAAAAAAAGATGATTTTATTGATGTCATTACAAACTCCACAGTAGAACTGTTACCCAAGTGTTACAAAACACCATCCAGGGTCTATATTTAACAAGCCATCTATGGAGGCTGAGCAGGTAGTTGTTGTTGTTGTTGTTATTATTATTATTTAAGGCAATCACAGTCAGTCCACACAGCACATCAGTAGGATCCTTCAGTTCATTCGTCACCTGCCCTGTGCCTGTGGGAGGGGCCTCATGTGGCCCCTCCCCCTGCTCTGACCCTGCCCCGCCCTTGCCTCAGGGTCACTGGGCAGTGGCATGACAGGACACACACACGCCGTGGCCCCCGCAATGTGCTTGGGCAGGTCCAGTCCCCTGGCCCAGTTCCCAGTGTCCGGATGGAAGACCTGCGTGGTGTGCGAAAAGGCCAGTGTGTCCCAGCTGTAGCCCCCCAGCACGTAGATGTGGCCCCCCCACACAGCCACAGCCGCCTCGCTGCTGGCCCTGAGGAGCGGGGCCACGCGGGTCCACTGCTCGCTGCGTGGCTCGAAGGCCTCTACGTCCAGGATGTCGAAGCGCTCGATGCTGTCCTGGTGGTCGTTGCTGCCGCCCAGAGCGTACATGCGCTCGCCCAGCGCCGCCATGCAGTGCCAGCCACGCGCCAGGAGCATCGGGGGCAGCTCCGCCCAGGAGCCGCTCTGCACGCCGGACTGCGGGTCGTAGCTCATCACGTTACGGCGATACGGGCCCACCTGGATGTCGTGGCCACCGGAGATGTAGACCAGCCCGTTGAGCACGCAGCCTGCGTGGCCATACGTCAACCTGCACAGAGACAGGACTGAGGATGAGGTCAAAGGAGCTAAGTTGTAAGCAACTGGACTTCATTTAGTAGCTTGAAGACGTTTCACCTTTCATCCAAAAGGCTTCTTCAGTGAAGGAGAAGCTTCTTCAAACTGAAGAAGCCTTTTGGATGAAAGGTGAAATGTCTTTAATCTACTAAATAAAGTCCAGTTGCTTACAACTTAGCTACTTTGACGAACATGACCTGGATGAATAGGAATCTTCACAGACGGACTAAGGATGAGAGCTGCAAGGGAGAGACTCGTAGCAGAAGATCTTTACTGTCTGACTGATGGGAGCTTTAGAGTAGAGACTATTAACATAACATCTTTACTATCCCAAAGAGACATGAAGTATGAAATCTAGGGTTAGTATGAAATTCAATTATATTCAAAGATCCAATCCAACATCCAGCCCAATTCAATTGTGGTGTTTTAATTAATTTCACTATATACTAAGTGCAACAGAAATAATGGTAAAATATAGCCGCAAGCGGCGATGACGGGCCCTCGCACCTGCGGTGCAGGGATGTGGCATGCCGCCTCTCTCAAATGTATCCTCTATGTCACAAATGCATTTATTGTAGAGATCTGATATGTGAATGGTAAATCATAGGAGCTTTATATTGTCTACTGGGAGCATGTGTATGTAGAGAAAATGTTCTTTAGAAAAAAGGTGTAGTGCAATTATCTTTGTGTTTGCATGTGTGTGTGTGTTAAAGGGATTTTTTTTGTGTTTGTGTGGGTGTGAGAGTGTGTGTCTGTGCCTGTCTGAGGTTTGTGTATGTGTGTGTCATCTCCAGATGGTAGTACAAGAACAGGAACGGAAGGAGGGCGACAAGAGTACAATGCCATATGAGGATGGCTGTGTGAAACACCAGAAGTGTATGGGGGTGTTGATAGTAGTGGATCATAGGAGAATATTGCTATAAAGTTTTCATTCAGTTTATGTGTTTGCTTAATATTGTGTAATAAAAGTGTGTATTTTGTATAAGGTAGTGGCATTGGTGAGAGTGATAAAGGAAGGATCCCATTGTTCAGAGTGGGATAGTTCATATGGAAGGCAAAGGCATCTTGTTGAATATAGTTGAGCAATGTATAACCGGAGGGGTGGGTGTGGGTGGGACAGGTGGTATGAGAAGAAGCATAAGTTTTACCTGTATGAATGTGGAAATGTAGTTAAAGGGATAATGTATCAGAAGTATGTGCGTGAGAATAAGCAGGTACAATAATGTAACATTTTTTGAGGTTTGCACTAAAGCAATGTTCACGAACTCTCTCTGCATGATATGCTTGTAGATTCAATACCGGAGTTCATTGCAAAACCTAAACATAAGATTCCTGCCAACACTCGCGCTATTGTTACACATATGAAGTGCAAAAAGACTTCAAGGGTGACATATTTTAAAAGTAGATATTCTGAAAGAATAAATATACACTGTTTGTGAGGAGGCTGATATTTTACTCTGTATCGTAAACCAACGGAACAAAACACATATATATATCATTGCAGTTACAATCATCAAAAGCTCAGTATTAAAATCAGCACAGCAGAATTGTTACAAAACCATCTTGAACCAGGCTAATGGTAACAGCAATAAATACCATATAGGCTATATTAAGCCTAAAAGAAACACCAATATGTTATATTCTATCATCTTGAATTCATAAAAACACACCGTTAATATCAGAACACCTCCAACTACGTTACATTAGGCTCCCCCATTCATTCATTCCTGTTTACATGTGACGTCACTAGCCATGAACTACTCTTTTGCCGTGGCAACGGTAAATAATGTAAGTTGCTGATCAGCCGTTCGTTCAGTCTGTCAGACGTCGTTAAGAGAGAAGGATCGCACAGAGGATATACAAACTGTAAAATACACATTCATTCAATAGTCAAACATTAACACACATCGGTGGGGAGTCAGACAAAAGTTAATTCTCAAAGTCTCCCACACACTCGTGAAAGTAGGCTATGACTGGAGGAGCTAGCAGGGAGCTAGCCACAGTAGCGACAGAAAGCTATATTGTCAACATTTAAACGATCGCTACACAGTCCTTACATATTTGTACATTCCATTACAAAGTTGCAAAATGGCATCTAATGGGGACACACGCACGAGTGTGACAATATATAAAGAGTTTGTTACATATACCCACCTAAAAGAATAAATAGACACCGTTTGTGAGTAGGCTGATATCGTAAGCCAACTAAAAAAACAGCGCAAACCCACAGCCATTGGGGCCATTGAAGGCCTCGTGCGTTCTACCCTCAAATAGAACACTTTTTAAAAATGACAGCTAGAATTAAATTAAATGGGGGTGTCTGTCAATACAAGAAAACACTGTGGCACCTCTATAATAAATATTAAAATGTACTATGTGCCACACTATCAGACTAAGATAGCTAACCGCACGTTCCAAGCTAGCCAATCTTACTTTGAACCGAAGCAAAACAATACAGTTAACAGTGTACTAAATCCACTTGAATACGTTATAGTTTTTAACAGATTAAGTAGGCTTCCTTACATGGTCAGAAACTCACCTGAAAATACTCTATGAGCAGCTTTTAGGAACAGTAATACGGGAGTGGTTTTGTACATTTAACGAACACTCTCTGCATGCATGCTTGCAGATTTAATACCGGAGTTAGCTTACCGCGCCACCCTGTGTCATGTACGTTGATTGTTTATTCACTGCCAGTACAAAAAAGCGAAGGCATTTTTCCACCCCTTCCGTAAAGTTGTGATAAACTCTGTCTCTTTGGACAACAGTCACTCTTTCCCACCTCAGGTCAATAAATTACTTTTTATAAATTAATTAATTTTGTGGCATGTGCGCGTCAATTTTTCCCACTGGCTTGTTGACAAGATGACTGAACGAGTTTGCATTTTTTTTTTAAGTCAGAAGGAAGGAAGGAAGTCCCAAGGAAGTGGTAATGACCAAGGTGGACTGTGATCAGTTTTTCCCTATGGAAAATAAATGTCAGCTATGTGCAGATCATCCAACACTTAACGATGCGGTGCTGATCACCAACAAGGCCTGCATTGTTGGAATGATGGGCCTGCTTGACAGTAAGTTCAATGAAATAGATTTAACAAATACCATATATTTAAAAGAACAAATGAGCAATAACAACTATTATTTTAATGTCCCAATGTAACTTGTTTTCCACAGACATCTCAACATACAGCAGGCAATGTCCCCTGTGCAAAATGTTGTACAGGTATCAAGAGTGGACAGATGGTCTGCACAACTTTAATGACCACCATCCTTCATGCCTACTGCCACTTTGAGGCACTGACCGACACAGACTACACATTTTCTTGTGTAAACTGCGGGTTTTACCCACCTGTGGTAATCATGGATCTGCACAGGAAGGGAGTTTTTAAGCTGGCAGGTAAGCGATTCTGTTTTTCTTGATTTTACAGACTGAAGTTTATCATACAGTCTTGTCTTTTCCTTATAGCAGTCCCCCATTGGCTCTTTAGTTTGCAAAGCTTGATTTGGCCCTAACATTTCTCAATAATGTTATTCCTTACAGTGAGTGAGTTGAGAGCTGTGCGTATATTTAGGCACATTCCTACGTTCAAGTACGAGTTCATAAATCCCACACTTTGCGCAGGAATGATCGCACGCACCCTTTACGCACATTTCTGTTCGGAAGAACGCTTGATAAATGAGGCCCCAGGGACGAGAGTTTGTGAATGCAGTGAGTCACCCACAAATGAATGTATGTCTTTCGGTACACACACATGCACATAATATGTTGTTGCCTATTACTAAATTTACTTTACTTTTCTTCTCCCCTTACAGATTCATAATTCGTTGCTAGAGGTTTTTGGAGTAGGTCATGCAGTGACATCTGCCTATCACCCCCAGTGCAATGGGCAGGTCGAGCGGACAAACCAGAATATTAAACGTCATTTGGCCAAGTATTGTAATCCGGCACAGGATAACTGGGATAGTTTCCTACAGTATGCTGTTCATGCCATTAACACTAAGCAACAGCGTTCAACTAAGTTTAGCCCTTACTTTGCGCTGTACGGAGTGCATCCCGGTAGCCGTGCAGATCCACAGTTGGAGGAATGTGAAGTTGTAGAGATAGACGAGGCTACTATGAGCAGACGGGCAAATATGCTTGCCGATATACATGCTAAAGTACATGACAACATAGGGAATGCCCAGGATAAACAAAAAAAATATTTTGAGCACAGACATGCAGTGAAGGATAGCTTAGTTGTTAAGGAGGGAGATGAGGTCCTCATGGCAGTAAATAAAAAAGCTGTAAAGATAGGTCCAGGTTTGAAGGAGCGTTGGGAAGGGCCATATGCGGTTGTGAGTTTGTCAGATAGAGGTGTGGCAACCATAGTTGATAAGAGAGCAGGGTCAAGGAAGCGGCGGCAGGTGAATGTCCGTCATCTGAAGCCGTACCATTGCCGGGCAGGTACAGCTTCAACTTCAAGTGACATGCCCGGTATGACTTCCACTTCAAGCCCCATTGATATGCCCGTTACGGCTTCCACTTCAAGCCCCGTTGACATGTCCACTGTAGCAGCGGAGGCTGATATTAGTAAGTGTGCTGTAATATGGGTACACCACTAGGCACGCACAATATTACTGAAGCATGGGTACACAAGTGTGGGCTGCATAAAGAGTGTTTTTCTGTTTGTTTTTTTTTTTTTACACAGGTATGGTCCTAGCAGAGCACAATTACTTTGAAGTACCAGACAAAGGTGAATTGAATCTCTATGTTGGTACAATGACACTGTTAGAAGTGTTACTACATTCCAAAATAACTAACTCTGTTTCGTTTGTATGTTTTAGATCTAAGTTGTGAGCCAGAGCCACTTGTAGAGGATGTGGAGGAGCCATTTGACATAGAGGAGGACGTGGAAGCTGCAGTTGAGTCTTACTGCCGTCCTTCATATATAAGACTTCCGAGGAGAAGGCAGAAATCAGAAGAGAGGTTAATTCGCAACCGAATCTGTGGTGGGACGTCCCAGAACTTTTACAAGAGAATTTTGAGTTTCTTTGTCTGTGTAGAGATGACTATGAACTGTTTTGGCAGTATACTGTAGGATCACAGTTAAGTGTGAACATTCGCTTTGAATCCCAAACACCACCAGGGTCCCCGTCCCCATCCACATCGACAGCCGTTTGAGGTGTATGGGTTTGTTGTTGTCTTTTGGTGTTGCTGTTTTACTGTTGTTGTTGTTGTTGTTCTTTTTCTTCTCCTCAGACGTAGGGAAGTGAGTTTGACACCCCCTGATATATGCACTTATTTCACTTAGTGGCCAGTTGATGGCGACAGTGTACTTAAAATAGCTATCAACCTTCAAGAGCACTGGTATGGTCTAGGAACTAAGACTTCTTGGTTTTAGAGAACAATAATATACATGTTATTTTCATTCAAGTATGCACCAGTTAATTTTATGTATGCATAAAACAAAGTGCAACAGTGCAGCCCCACAATTATTTTCAACTGTTATCTGATTATTACTGTACTGTACCTGTCTGAATGTGAAATAAAAGGTGGAAAACAACATTGGTGTCCTTGTGTTTTTACTGTTCATGCTTTGATAAGACATAGTAATTTGTCTTAATTTTCTTAATTGTAATTGCTACAAGGTACAATGCAATATTACAAAGTGCAACAGTGCAGCCCCCCAATTATTTTCAACTGTTATCTGATTATTACTGTACTGTACCTGTTATTTCAGGTAAATACAGAAGATGTGTATGAATGTTCATGCTTTGATAAGACATAGTAAGTTGTCTTAATTTTCTTAATTTTAATTGCTACAAGGTACAATGCAATATTGCATGTTAATCTAATCCACACTGTCAGTGTTGGAAGCTTACTTACTGGCTAGCAAGTAGCCCACAACCAAAGAAATTATACAAATTAATGTAATTCGGTCAGTCTGTCAGTGTTCGTGAAACAACAGCCTTGTTTGGAGTGTTTTGGAGCCTATTTATGATCATGTATCAGCGCATATAGTCAAATTTGCACGGTATCTCAGGATCTAGGTGAGTACAAAGTGAAAATGACACATTTGCGATGTTGTGGGCAACTTTTCCGCTTCGATCATTTATCCGCTATGAATAAATTGCGTTATTATTGCTTCATACAGGCAACGTGCTACATTAGCGTTAGCGGTAAAACGGAATGGTACAACAACAAGCCTGTCGTAATTCATTTCGATGTCTTTAGATCGACAACAGTGATACGATTTGGGTTATTAATTCCTTATAACGTAAACGGCGTTGTTTTGAATTAAAACAATCACTATATCAGCGAGAAATTAAGTATGAGTGCTTTATAAACAGGCAACCAAAGACAGCAACATGAAAATAAGGCCCCTTCGCGTACTTAAGCCAATCATGATGCTTGAAGGCCGACTGTTACGTCACATCCGAAGCGGATCCCATAAACGAAGCGGATAAGATGCCTACAGCATCCAGTTGGGTGGCTAATATGGTAGCAAGGAAGCTAACTTTCAGTCAGCTGTAACACGCTACTGATCACAGCCCTTCTATACTCGCTTCGTTTATTTCTTTCACTAAGTGAAGCAATATTTCGTAGTTTACTAATAACATATAGTAAAAATAGCATGGCAAGACTTTGAAATATCAGAATCTAAGCCAGTATCACATTAATGAAAGAAAATGGCGCCCTGTTGCTGCTGCTGAACTCCTGTTGAACTGGGGGACCCAATAGCTGCCCGTGCTCTTGCCTGACTTTAACGCACTATGGAACACACCTGTTGATTGATGCCAATTTATTAAAAAATGACAAATATTGGCTTCACAGCCCTTCAATATTTAACATCTACACCACTTCCACACCATGTATACCAAATCTCACATTAATCTAATGTACCGTGTAGCTTTACCACAACCTAAAACAAGTCATTCTGCTACCAGATGGTGGCGCTATGCCTGACTGCCATTTCACTCACACAGATATGTTCATAGTCATGACAGACATTAACCTGTCAAGTTTTATTCTTGTCAAACACTGCATAATGAATTGGTGACACATTTCCTGTGTATCTGGATACTTATAATGTGATACTTAAATTCATTGAACCGTTGTTTCGTCATCTTACAACATATCAAAAATCTCTTCGCAATTTAACATCTACAACATGTTGACATCATGTATACCAAAACTGACACAAATCTGATGTACGGTTTAGGACAAGTACGTTAAATTCCATTGTATGTCAAATCGCACAAAAGTCCAAATATCTCACTTCCTGTTGGGTGTGGCCATGCCATTGTATTGACGTTTTTTGTTCGCCTTAGTGAGATGAACCCACCTACCAAATTTCGTGCATGTAGCTGAAAGTGTATGGCACCCACGAACCTCTGTAACAACAGGGGGGGGCTGCAGTGTCCCTGGGCAACTTCAGGGCTTGGGTATTTCTCTCTGAGTAGCGGGGGGAATTTCTGACGTGTGTGCCAAATTTCATGAGTTTTCGTGCATGGGAACCGCCTCAAAAAAGGGCAAACGGCGCGGGAGGAAAAGAATAATAATAATAATCTTAGCAGAAACAATAGGGCTTCGCACCTCCGGTGCAGGCACAGCCTGCACCTCCGGTGCTCGGGCCCTAATGATAAAATACCACAGGTATGCAACCATGTTGCACTTACCAAATGTGGTACAGCATGTCTCGAGCAGTGAGGGTGTCAGATGAAAGTTAAACTCCAGCTAATTTTTGTATGATGCAGGTAGATGCCAGCCAATGAGAAATTTAGATTTTCTGCACTTTTGTTTGTGAGTGCAATCCAACTAACTTTCCCTGCCTATACGAGAGCATCCTGATATTGGGGATGAATTTTCAACAATGTTGTTGACCAGTTAGCCAGCCCAAATTGCAACGCTCTCACCACCTGTGGTCTGAATGTATGAGAAACAGAACATGGGCAGTGGATTACAAGTGTACTCCTCACCTCAGCAGGTGTTCCCCCTTACCTGGGCAGGTCTGCCACAAACTCCCAGTAGTCCTCCGCTGGGTGGTACACCTCCGCAGAGATCAGGGCTCCCTCATCGTTCCTCCCTCCGACGGCAATCAAACAGTCCCCCACGGCACCCAGGTAGAAGTCCACACGCCGCTGGTTCATGGAGGCCCCCTGCACAGAGGGAAGGTGCAAAATGTTCACTCGTTTATTATGCCAATATGTAGAGGTGTGAATCCCAGCTTGAGAAAGTAACAACCATCTTATGTGTTACTGCTGCCTGTGCACTTAACAGCAGTCATTTCAGTAGTTAAATGATCCAACTGTCTGATGATTTGTGTGCTCATTAGGTTCAGCTGGTTCGCAAAATAGCTAGATTAAATATGTGGAGGGGTCTTTACTTTTTTCAGTTGGAATTTAAGGGGTGGATGATTAATATTGACACGGTCGAAAGAGATGAATGGTATGTTAGAAGAGAAAAAGTTTATTTTACATTTTATTTCATGGTTCCTAAGCTACCTATATGATGCACAGTGCTTTTACGACATGTATAACATCTTTATGCCATCCCATAGTTACGGCTGTGATGCTGCACCAATTCATGCATTTAGATAGCCCTGTTAGCCTCAGATGGGCGAGTTGGGGGGTGGTCTGTGAGGTTTTTTTAGGGGGGAAAGTGGTCCTCAGTCTGGACCTCAAACTTTGAGGAACACTGTTCTAATGGTTCTGAACGCTGTAAAGTTGGACCCACCTGAATCCAGGTCCTGCTGCGTGGGTCGTAGCGGTACAGCAGGTTGCTGGCCGTGTCCCCCCCACTGTCCCGTGCGGTGCTCCCCCCAGCGGTAAACATGAACCCCCCCAGCACGGCCACGCAGTGATGGCTCCTCCGTGCAGGCAGGTGTGTCTCCACCTCCCATCCCCCCCGCTCGGCCCCCTCCTGCTCCTCGTAGCGCCACACCTCGGCGCTCAGCTCGTCACCCCTCTCCGACACCTCGCCCCCCACCAGCAGGAGGCGCTCTGTGGCCCCCCGCAGCTGCGAGCGGGGGCTCTGGATCAGAGGCTGGGCGCTGATGCGGGCCTGGTAGTTCAGGGCCTCTTCCAGCAGGGGCTCACAGCCGGCCTCCGGGGGCAGCAGAGAGCGCACGGCCGGCAGGGCCCAGTCGGCCAGGGCAGCCGCGGGCATGAGGGGGAAGCGCACGTGAGCCAGCAGCTGCCGGGCATGCTCGGTGCGGTCAGGGGGGCCCTGGGCGAGCCACTGGAGCGCAGCACGCAGCAGCGCCTGCTCACTCTGCTGCTGCAGACGCTCGTCCGACAGGTAGGCGGCCATCTTGGACGCCGGCATGTGGCAGAGGAAAAGGGGCGAGTGGGAGAGCGAGGCGAAGCGCTCCAGCACAAAGTGGTCGATGAAGGCGTCCAGCCGTTCCAGGCTGTACAGCAGGGCCAGCTTTTGCAGGTAGAGGAAGTTGTCAGTGCACACTTGAGCCTCCAGGAACTGGCAGCAGAAGTCCACAGCATGCCACACCTGCAGCAGGTGTGCGGTCTCCAGCACGTGCTCAATGTTGCCGTCGTCCAGCAAGAGCTCGCCACTGTACAGAAAGTCCACCAGTGCCCTCAGCCCCTCGTAGGACGCGCCCACCAACTCCACCTCTGTCTGTTGTGCCTCCCGCATACTAAGTGTAAACATGGCCTGGAGAGAGAGGGGTGCCATTTAAATAAACCCAACTGGCATCAGTTATTTGAAAAAAGGTCTTTCTGTATTCACCAAATATTACGTTTTTTTTTTTAGCCTACTAGTTGTACCTGAAAGTATGGACTGGAGACGGCCAGAAGTGCTCGGTGGGCGGGCACCCTTTGGTCATCAGCCACCAACACCACATCACACAGCTGCCCCAGCTGGCGCTGTTCATTCAGCCCTTGGAGCAGCGAACTGGCCCGTTCTTCCCAGCGATAAATGAGCTGACCAGGTGAAAACCGCTACATGGGAAAAAAGACACAGCAAAGTTTGCAAACCCCCGTCATCCACTAACATGGACTTACACAGGAAACTCGAGAGTGCAATACAACATGTGATTACAAAGCGAAAACGAATTGTAGAAACAATAATTACAGCACTAACCTTGGATAATTCACCTATCCCACGCTGGAGAAACGTTTGGGTCTGACTTGCCCCCTCCTCCTCCATGTCCCTTGTTTGATCAAAGCAAAGTTACAAATGACAAAGATCAAACTAAAACTGGGTTAGCTGACGCTATGCCCACTGGGTTAACAGAAATATTCTTTGTCTTTCCATCCAGGGCATCTTCCACCGAAACTACAGAACATATCCAAAAGAACTCACTGTTCTCAAACAACGGAACAAACAAACATAGCGCCACTGTCATTCGTTTACTTCTGGACAGACCATTAGCATCGTACTACCTCTCTGAACTCTCTAATGCTTCTGCCCTGATCTAGATGTCAACAGTAGAGTACATTTGTAAATCCGTTACCAGGACATCAGCCGACGTTGGACGACATCATCTTCGAAAGTTTTGTGTAAACTGCGTTAAATGTTGATGTTTTGTCATGAGTTGTGTGAAGCCAGCGACACTAGCGAATTTTTCAATATGGGCGCCACTCGGGATTTTTTCAAAATAAAAGCATATTCTAATGCTTTAGTTTAATATTTATTTGGAAGAATATCAATAAAGAAATACACATTTCCTTCTAAAAGGTAAAAAGTGAAGTTAGCTGCAAATAAAATTTTAAATAAATTAAGGAATATGAACATAAGCTACCACAGAAATACACACATAACCTTAAAATTGTGTGGCTGAGAAAACAAGTTGTGCATGTATAAAATGGGGGTAAAATTAAATCCTAATATCATGTACTTTAACACTATTACGAAGCCTTTATGTAGAATTCGTCCGTGTAGGTACCAGGCCATAGACAATAGCAGCCGAATGGCACCTATTGGGCCTACCATTATAATGCACACATGACCTTAAAATTGTGTGGCTGAGAAAACAACAAGTTGTGCATATATAAAAGGGGTGAAATTAAATCCTAATATCATGTACTTTAATAATAACAACAGGTATCTGTGTAGAATACCTCCGTGTAGGTACCAGGCCTAGACAATGCCAGCCGAATGGAACCTATTGGACCTACAATAGTAATGCACACGTGACCTTAAAATTGTGTGGTTGAGAAAACAACAAGTTGTGCATATATAAAAGGGAGGTTAAATTAAATCCTAATATCATGTACTTTAGTAATAACAACAGGTATTTATGTAGAATACATCTGTGTAGGTACCAGGCCATAGACAATAACAGCCGAATGGTGCCTATTAGGTCTACAATGGTAATGCACATGTGACCTTAAAATTGTGGCTGAAAAAACAAGTTGTGCATATATAAAAGGGGGGTGAAATAAAATACTAATATGATGTACTTTAACATTATTAAGAGACCTTTATGTAGAATTCGTCCATGTAGGTACCAGGCCATAGACAATGCCAGCCGAATGGTATGTATTAGGCCTGCCATAGTAATGCACACATGACCTTAAAATTGTGTTGCTGAGAAAACAACAAGTTGTGCATATGCAATATGGGGGTAAAATTAAATTCTAATATCATTTACTTTAAGAATATCAACAGATTTTTATACTGAATTCGTCCGTGTAGGTACCAGACCATAAAAAATGGAAGCCGAATGGCATGTATATGGTATGTATTAGGCCTACCATTATAATGCACACATAAACTTAAAATTGTGTGGCTGAGAAAACAACAAGTTGTGCATATGTGATATGGGGGTAAAATTAAATCCTTATATCATTTACTTTAAGAATATTAACAGGGATTTATGTAGAATTCGTCCTTGTAGGTACAAGGTCATAGAAATCGGCAGCCGAATGGTATGTATTAGGCCTACCATAGAAATACACACATGGCTTTCAAACCTTCAGGTTTTTTGACCGTGAAAACAAGTTGTGCATATAAAAAGGGGGAGAAGACTATGTCTTAATATGATACTGTAATCATAGTAAGTTATTAATTGACAGTTTGCCCATGTAGGTCCCAGTCCATAGTGATCCTTAATGGAATATGTTAGTCTGCTTGGTATAATGCCCACTAACTTTAAATTGTCTGGCTGTGAAAATAACACATTTATTTGATATTGAGGTAAAATGAAATCACTGCAACATGCCCTTCAAGAATATTAACAGCCAAATGCATAATATGCATGACTTACTCATTGTGGGCACTTTACATTTCTCATATACAAAAGCATAACGCTTATGTTTTATACAAATAACACAAAATCTTGCATGCAAGTTACTGTCATATTTTTACTTGCCAATTTAAGGTAGAGTGCATATGAGTTTTGTACAATTAAACAAATCTGTTCAATGTCTTTTTAATGGGACAGTTGTGCACTTCGGATATGTTTGTCTCACTGTCACTATTGATTCATCATTTGTTTTCTGGTTTTCCCAGTCGGTTAAGAAATTTGCGCTACTTGCCCTAGATGTTGTTTACTGGCAGTCGCTCTGTACTCCCTGAGCTGCTAGGAGACAAGGGATTTCTGACTGTGAAGCCGATGCAGGTCTTGAGATAAAATGTCAGCTTAACTTGCAAGATGAGTCTACTGAAATTGTAAAATTAGCCTAAGCCACACTGTAGGCTACATACAGGTGGGGTAGTTACAACCCATCCACGTCGTAAAAACATAGAAATATTGGCAAAAGCAAACTTCATAACAGAACCTTTATGCACTGTTTTATTTTGATAGTTTTTCGCCGCCATCTTGATCCTTATTGTCGCATACTGTCGCTGGCTACACGGTATTACTTCCCAGCCTATCCCCATAGACTGCTGCTGCTGCTACCAGACTGGTGACGTTCCGGAAGTGCGTCGGGTAGCCAGGGAGGGACTTCCTCTGCCCTCCGATTGGTGTGATTTGAAAAATCCGTTGTCTCGAGGCGGAGGGAAAAGTTCGAATTTGGAATTTGAAAGAGGACTGAGGAAGCGCAGACACGCAAAATTAAATAAAAATAACAACCATGTTAAGGCCTACGTGAGTATACTATTTTACACGATTATGAGTTATATTAGTATTGTTTCAGTTAACATTAGCTTTCGAAATAGGTCTGTGTCGACGAACTTTGTTTAGAATTCTTAGTTCTGACTTATCGAGTGAGCATGCATTTGATGGCCATTAGTTGGCCGCCTCCAAGGCCGAAGAATAAGCTATTGTTAGTCAAACATTACTTGTACTCTAACCAGTTGGATGTTATGGACACAAGTGTAATGACTAACACTTGCATTGAATGTTGACTGTTCTACACCAGCCTACCAAAGACTGTGATTTGATATCCAGAGCGTAACCGAAGTACCTTTAGGTTCGCCAGTAGGTAAAGCACTTAGCAATGTAACATGACTCTATGTCGCTAATGTACCGACGACGCCTTTGCTACTTTGGGCTCGTTTACCTGGTTACATGTTGTCTCCGGTGTAATTTTAATCAGCCTGAGCAGTGGGCCTACTACTCCCTTTAGAGTAAATAATGGGATACCGTACGTATATATAATTGTTATGCATAGTGAAATATGGTCATAAGGATTTGGGTTAACATTACAGGAAGGGCAAAACCCCCCGGAGACCTGCGCCGAAAAGGCCCTATAACAACCAAAAGGATCCCGTTGGGGTATGTTGGCTTTTACATTTGTTTATAGGGGAAGATATTTTGTTCTTTGTAGGGGAAAATTTACATTTGTTTATAGGGGACGATATTTTGCTCATGGTGGTTAGCATTAAAATGGGTGAAGTTAATGTGGGCATTTAATACAGAAATGTAACAATTTAGGCAACAACACTCCTGCTTTGAATATGGGCTTGGATTTGTCTGATTAAGCTGGCATTTTTTGAAGGTGTACTGTCGTGTGCGCCCCCTGAGCAGCGATGATGAGGAATGCTGTATCGAGGTCATTAGCAACACCACTATTCAGCTGCATGCCCCAGATGGCCTGAAGGCCAACCGAAATGGGGAATACAAGGAGGTAGTTTTGTTTTGAAGTTTTGTGTGTACCATGTAGCATTACTATATGCACTGTGAGACTTGGAGCAGTAGGCTTCCACATTCTTGACCTCACAAAGCTGTAATCTCTCTGTCCCTGCACTGCAGACTCAGTATTCCTTCAAGAGAGTGTTTGGCATTAAAACCACCCAGATAGAGCTGTTTGAGGATGTGGCCAAACCACTTGTGGATGATCTCATTCACGGCAAAAATGGTATTTCTATGTGAACACATTCCTTAAGCCTCTTAATACCCATTCCTTTCATGTGAGTTGTGCTGTTTTCTTTTAAAAACAATCACTTAGTATTTCACATCTGCATGTTCTGTCAATGTGTTTTTTCATTGTCCAGGTCTGCTGTTCACATATGGGGTCACTGGCAGTGGAAAGACCTACACCATGACTGGCTCGGCTGGGCAAGGTGGCCTGCTTCCCCGCTCTCTGGACATGATCTTCAACAGCATTGGCCCATACCAGGCGAAAAGATTTGTAAGCAAGACAAACCGGTTGATGTTATACATTTTACAGGAATTGTCCATGTTGGGCCTGACTTACTTAGCCTAACCTTGTGCGGGTACTACTTGTGTACAGGTCTTCAAGCCAGATGACAAGAACGGCATGGAGGTGCAAAACCAGGTGGACGCTCTTCTTGAGCGGCAGAAACGAGAAAGCCAGCAAACTGCGCCCAAAACTCCAGTCACTAGGTATGAAGTATTAAACTTAGGGGTGTACATATTAACAACTGTTGATATTTGTATCTTGAATTCACTGATTTAAAAGTGACATACAATGGTTGAATGGGGGTTTTGATTAGGGATGCGCTCATCTAATATCAGGCCTGATATAGACAAAATAGCCCGATCGTGTATTGGAAAAACTTGACCTTGACGACAACAACTGCAGCAACTCTGTGCGATAGGCTGCCATGCATTTTAATACTAGAAGTAACTTCCAAAGAATTGGTGAGCTTCAGCTATGCTGTGTGCAGATGTAAGGTATAGATGTATGAAAGCACAGAGTTTATTAGTAAAGTGACAAAGATACAGGCTATGGAATTAAAGAAGAGTTCTGGTGTAAAATGAACTTTGGGCTGAGGAGCAAAACTCTGTTAGTCCACTGCACTTGGAATTTTAGTATTTTTACTATTTTTGTCGAAAAGGCAAAGCGTGGTTTAAACCATTTAAAAAGGGTTAAAGTGGCTTTAAACTTACTTGGTATTATAACAGGGGCCCTGACATTCAGAACGAAGCATTGAAAACTTTGTAGGTGTACAGATCGTTTCTAAAAAAGACTGTATTTTCACTGATGCCAACTAAAATAAAATGTATTTAGCTCCAGTACAAATTTCCATTAGCACTTGCATAGAAACAAAGTTACACAGTAAGTTTTAATGCTGTAGGACCATGCTGAGAAATTTAAAGTGATACAAACAGCAAATGCAACACAATAACATTGCTTAAGCATATTTAATTTTAAATGATTCATTTAATATGTTAATGTCGGATTTGCTCATGGGGTCCCCCTACAGAAACCGTATTGTCTGTAGCAACTGCCGTGAAATCTGTATCTCGTGCATTTGTTGATACTGGCGGAATACCATGCGTACAGGACCGATTTATGTTCAACTATATGTCTGAGTTCAACCACGTCTGGTGAGGTAAACAAGGCTAACGGGGAATGCTACAAAAACTTTAAATAATGTTGGCCCGTGGTTGTTCAATGGTTATTTTAAGAAATTGGCAAGTAGGCTGTGTCTACAGCATTTTATACGAACACTTTTGAAATATCAGAAACAGGGACTTCCGGTTCTGGCGTCTGGCATGGCGGCTGCTTGTTAGTTGAGCTGTGTCCCCTTAAACTTTTTACCTCACCCTCTGTCACTTCAGTGATCAAAAAAGTATGTAAAATAATTGATTAAGTTCTTATGAGTCACCGCGGCAAACATCAAACCGGGAAAATGAACACAAAGAAGAGCAAAGACGCAAAATCTGGCTACGTTCAACGAAAGTTAGATGAAGCTAGCCCTGCTGCTACCCCACACCGTGAGATGGACACTGCAGGTGCGGCGATACTGGCCGAATTAAAACAGTTTAGACAAGAGAACAAGGCCAACATGACGGCCATGACAGCGGCAATTTCTTCTTTGGAGCAAACAGTTGAAAACTTGGGCGATCGTCTAACTCAAGCAGAGGGCCGTATTAACCAGGTGGAGGATGAATCGGCACGTTCCTCGCGATTGATGGGCTACCTTCTGCGGCGAGAAAGGCAACTCGAGGAAAGGTGCGAAGAATTGGAAAATTATAATCGTCGTAACAACTTGCGAGTTTATGGGGTGCCTGAAGGCAAGGAGACAGGTGATGTGGCTAAGTGGGCCGAAACGTTTTTAACTGAACTGTTGGACTTGCCAAAAGACTCCCCCCTTATGATCGAGAGAGCTCATAGATCTTTTCAACAAAGAAGAACGGAGGGGAATACTCTGCGATCCACGCAGGTGGAGACTCCCCCACCTCCACGGTCGTTAATTGTGAGATTCGTCAATTACCAGCAAAAGCAACAGGTGATTTCCAAAGCATGGAGGGTGAATAATCTGGAGTACGCGGGGAAACGAATATACATGGATCATGACTATTCACCGCTGGTGCAAAAGAGAAGACGACAGTATTCCGAAATTAAAAAGCAACTGAAGGAAAGGAACATCCGATTTCAGACTCCATACCCAGCTAAACTGAAAGTCCATCTGCAGGACGGCGTGAAAACATACAATTCTGCCTGGGAGGCAGCGGAGGATCTACAATCACTGGGGATTAAAACCACAATCTCAGCCGAAGAGAAACTCGACAAAGAACTGGACTGCGTTGGTTGGCAGGTGGCTATGAACGGCTCACGCAGAAGTGATTTGATATCACGCGCTCTCATTCGTGATGTGGCAGCCGTGCAAAATGATGACGAGTGACTAAAATAAGGTAAAGAACTCTGAAGTTGAATATAAGCGGACACTATGCAAAAAGGACAATGGTTGTTGAGTTGAATAACTGTGGTGTAGTGATTAGTGAATTATACTTCTACCATTGGTATGCCACGGGGGTGGGGTGGAGGGGAAGGGGGATGATGCCGTGTCGGTCATGCAGATCCGTTTCTTAAACTGCCCACAACATAGGCGAGGGCCCTCTGTCTCTGGCAGATGTTTTCCCTCAGAGCTGGACGTATCTGGCTCTACTAAGGTCATGGCATGTACCTGTCACTTGGAAGCCCTAGGAAGTGAAGTTGAAATATTTTTTGTTTGTTTTATTTGTTCCTGTTTATTTTGTTTACTTGTTCTAGTGGAGGAGTGCTCTAAAATGGTATTTTTATCTGTTAGTCAAATTCTGCATAGGAAAGTTTTATGGGAAGGATAAAAATTACTTCTTTTAATGTTAATGGGATCCACAACCCTATCAAAAGGGGTAAAATATTATCCAAATTAAAGAAGGAAAAAACTCTAATCGCCCTGCTCCAGGAAACTCATTTAAACAAATCTGAACATGCTAAATTGGCAAGAATGGGGTTTAAACATGTTTTTTCATCATCACATGTGTCTGGCAATAAGAGAGGAACCGCAATTTTAATTAGCAATGCACTTAATTACGAACATATGCTAGAGAAAAGTGACAAGGAGGGTAGATATGTGCTGGTCAGAGGTAAAATTGAAGGAATACTGGTTACTCTATTAAATGTCTATGCACCCCCAAATAGCGACTGGGATTTCTATAGAAAAATATTTGACATAATGACATTGGAGGCTAAAGGAATTTTTATATGTGGTGGGGATTTCAATATGAAACTTAATGGTAAATTGGACTCATCAGGGCCAGTTACTAGACAGACCAATATTAATAAGAAAATGAATGCTACAATGCGAGAGATGGGAATTATTGATGTATGGAGAGATTTGCATCCAGCAGACCGTGACTATACCCACTACTCACATCCTCATTCAGTATACACACGCATTGACTACTTCCTAATGTACAATACAGACAGACACAGGATTGCTGGATGTGATATTGGAAATATTGATATTTCAGATCATAGCCCCATATATCTCACCATTAATTCCAACCAAGCCTCTAGGAACACGTATTGGAAGTTTAATTCCAGTATACTTAACAGCGCGCCTATTAAAGACGAGATAGAGAAAGAAATTCAGAACTATTTTGATTTAAATGACACAGGGGAAGTGGCGCCACCCATGCTGTGGGATGCATTCAAAGCAGTCATGCGGGGAAATATTATAGCACGGTCTGCCTATATTAAAAAACGGAGGGAAGAAACACTAAATAATCTTCAATTACAATTAAAACAGTTACAAAGGCAACATAAAGACAAATTGGAACCTGATACTGAAAGAGACATAAAAAAGATAAGAAATGAGATTGACAGCATATTGACAGATGAAGTAAAAAAGAATCTTATATTTCTTAAACAGAAATACTGTGAGGCTGGAGGCAAGGCATCCAAATTACTGGCCTATAGGTTAAAGAAAAAACAAGCTGACAGTGCACTCTACAAAATGAGGAATCCAGAGACAAGGGAAATTGAATATCAACAAGAGAGAATTAAGCAATGTCTAGTATCCTTTTATGAAAAACTATACTCCCAACATCAGCTGGATAATGATGCAGAGGTTGACGCATTCCTAATGACACTAAACTTACCAACAGTCACAGACGCCCATAATAACACACTGGGGGCTGAAGTGACTATTGAGGAAATTAATCAGGCGATTGCAAAATTGAGAGGGGGTAGCTCCCCTGGTTTAGACGGCTTCACGACCGAATGGTATAAGATCATGAGGGATAAACTTGGACCTAAACTGATGACAATCTTCAACTGGATTTTAAAAAATCACCAGATGCCTCCATCATGGAGGGAAGCAGTCATCTCTCTTATCCCCAAGGAAGGTAAAAATAGACAAGAATGTGAAAATCTAAGACCTATTAGTGTATTGAATGTGGACTATCGTATATTTACATCCATAATAGCAAGGAGGCTAGAAAACTGTCTGCCATGTGTAATTCACCTCGACCAGACTGGTTTTATTAAACAGAGACAAACGCAGGACAACATAAGAAGAACATTGCATATCATACGACACATTACAGAAAACAATATTGAATCAGCCCTACTTAGTCTAGATGCCCAGAAAGCCTTTGATACCGTACGCTGGAAATTCCTGTATAAAACCTTAGGTACCTTTGGCTTCCATGAGAATTTCATAAAAGTGATTGAAGCACTATATGACAGGCCAACAGCTAAAATCAAGGTGAATGGGGATTTAACTACCTCCTTCTCCCTACATCGAGGATGCAGGCAAGGCTGTGCCGTTTCCCCTCTCTTATTTGCTATATTTATTGAGCCTTTAAGTCAATGGATCAGACAGGACGCCTGTGTAAAAGGGATTTCAACTATTGGCGGAGAACAAAAGTTGGCACTTTTTGCTGACGATATCTTGATATATCTAGAACAGCCCTCTCTGTCACTACCCAGATTGCTGTCTTGTATGGAGGAATATGGCAAAATGTCTGGTTACAAACTTAATGTATCAAAAACACAAATTCTTGCCTTTAATTATGATCCTCCCACAGACATTAGACAGCGGTACCGGGTGAAATGGGAAAATGACTCAATAAAATACTTGGGAGTCTATTTACCTAAGAACCTGGACACACTATTTAGGATAAACTATCTGCCACTGACTTCAAAAATAAAAGCAGACATTAGAAGGTGGGAAGTCATTCCATTTTTAAGTTTGGGCTCAAGGGTTGACTCTGTAAAAATGAATATCCTGCCAAGGTTATTATATCTTTTCCAAACCCTACCTATAGAGGTTCCAAAACAATATTTTGTGGAGTGGGATAAGCAAATATCTAGATACATATGGAATGGTAAAAGGCCAAGAATTAAATATAAAACCTTGCAGCTTCAGAAGGAATATGGTGGCATGGGACTCCCAAGTCTACTAGAGTATTATTGTGCTGCTCAGCTACGGCCTATCATATGCTGGTGCAACTCTGGATATTCTGCTAGATGGAAGGATCTAGAACTAGCTATGTGCAGTATTCCACTCCAGGCAATTGTAGCAGATGAAACATTAACCAAACACCTCCTGGATAGGGCAAATCCCTTTATCAATCTATCCTTAAAAATATGGAAATCTATTCAGAAAAAATACAGCATACAGCAGACAGCAAAAATATTGAGATGGTGCTCCTTTGATACTGACTTCCTCCCAAATTTGAATGATGCACGATTTATGACATGGATGAGAAATGGGATTACAGCATATTCTACTTTGATGCACAAAGGTTCACTGAAAACATTCCAGATGATGAAAGAACAATATAATTTGGAACAACAGGATTTTTATAGATTCCTACAAATGCAACATCATTTTGGAACATTCAGAAAGGATATAAACTTAGAGGATGGAATGATCAAAATTTTTGTCTCCGCTTATGAATCTAAAAATATTGGTAGGATAATATCACAGATTTACAGCTATTTCTCTAAAAGAAAATCTGAAGGGTCCTTATATATAAAGAAGAAATGGGACATGGAGAGTGGCAACATTCTGCCAGAGGATCAATGGCACTCTGTCTGTCAAATACAATGGAAGACCACTACTTCTTTGGCCTGGAGAGAATTTAGTTGGAAAAATATGGTCCGTTTTTTTCTTACTCCTAAACAAAAAGGTTATAGCACTAATAATATAGACTGTTGGAGACAATGTCAGACTGGCGAGGCAGACCATCATCATATCTTCTGGTCCTGTCCAGTTCTGGCTGAATATTGGAAGAAGGTCCACCAAATCATACAGGACTCTTTAATAATTACTGTTCCTTTCAGATTTGACGTTCTCTACCTATGCAATTTCCCACATGATTTGGACCTACATCCTAGTCATACAAAACTGATGCCAATCCTCTTAGCTGCATGTAAAAAGGCAATAACTCGCAAATGGCTAAATCCCCATCCTCCATCAATGGATGATTGGATAGATATAGTTTATGAAGTCTATAAGATGGAGAGAATAACATATTCACTCAGACAACGTCTAGACTATTTTAATGGTTTATGGGCCAGATTTGTCCTATTCATAGGATCCCAACGACCTGACTTTATTTGAAGAATAATCTTCTATTCCTTCTCTTTCTTTCTTTGTTTTAAGAGAGCTACTCCTCCCAGTTCTGTATATAGTTCTGTTGACAGAACCAGAAAAGCCTCCATAATAGACAATGGGTGGTAAACTGAACTAGATAAAAACTGACTGATTTACTTCACTGTTAACACCCTTCTATGCCTTTAAAAACTTCAACTTTGTTAAAAAAAAAAAAAAAAAGAAAATACTGTTAAAGTGATGTGAGGTCGTGTAACATGATAGACATTAGTGATGCTGTATTTCATTTAATGATCTATATTGTTTTTTCTTTTCCTGTACTCTGTAACACTTTTGAAGGCACCTCTTAAATCCATACATTGTAAATTTTCTGGTTATCAATAAAAAAATAATTAAAAAAAAAAAAAGAAATATCAGAAACAACAAAAAACAGATACAACTTTAATCTACAATAGTTATTTATTAGAAGACAGAATTTATAGTTGTCCAATAGTAACAGTACCAAGACATTGTTGGTGGGGTATCCCTTCTCTTTCCCTCACTCCAGCGAGTGAAAGCAGGCCCAATATTCACGCTAGTCCAGGCTCTAGTTATCACTTTTCCACTTTCTTTTCTTTGCATCTTCTGAATACACACTTAGCCGCTTTGGTTTTCTTGGTACTTTAGCCATGACAACTGCTTGTTCTCGTTTCTTTTACTGTTTATGGTTCTAACTCCATTCACCTACCTTGTCCTTTGAAGGGGGAGGGATGTGACTAGTGCCATAAGGCAGTCAGGCAGTTGTAGTTTTGATGGTGACATGGTTCCTACCCAAACCCCGAAGTTGCATAGTGCCAGTGTACACAATACAGGCACTCTCAAAATGGGTTCAACTTACACCTTTGTCATCACTTCACTTGAGTTGTTAACATCAGTATTTTGAAAATATAGTTTGAAGGCTGAAAAACTACATGGTTTCAAATAACAATGTATAAAAGTTGTCAATTAATTATTTTTATTATATGACTAATGTCTAATTTATAAACATGTTAATTCATTGGTGAAATCGGATCGGTATCGGGTGTCAACCGATATGCAAAACCCAGATAACAGAATTGGTATCGGAACCAAAAAAGCTGGATTGGTGCATGCCTAGTTTTGATCCTTATTCTGTAATGTGACGCATGCACAATGAAATTTTGTTTGGATCAGTAATGCCTGTTTAAAAATATGGTTTGTAAAAGTCTGAGGTGAAGTGGGCAGAGCAAAGTAAGAGTCTGTGTTTGGTATCGTTGTGCTCCACAAAGAGCACAACACTTTTTCATATAAAGATGAGATGAGCGTTAACTTGGTCTTTCTGGAACTTTTTTTTTTTGCCCTTTACGAATCACATCCATGCTGTTGTCTGCGTGCCTTCTGAACTAAAGGCAGAGGCTGGACCCAGAGTTTGCAGACATGATCCGCCCGGAGGAGGCGTGCAGAGCCGATGGTGTGGATGAGGACAGTAGCTACAGTGTCTTTGTGTCCTACATCGAGATCTACAACAACTACATCTATGACCTGTTGGAGGACACTCCAGCTGACCCCCTCAAAGCCAAGTAAGTATCAAGAATGTCCTCAGAGAAGCAGCTTTGCAGCACAACTTATCTCTGTCTGAAACTTTGAACTCCATGAGAAGTCAAATCAGGGAATGCAGTGTAAAGTGATTGTGTTCAGTTGTTTACAAAAGACTTGTTCATGCATACTAAAGCCCATTGATTCATTTTCAGTGGTACAGTCAGTAATTTATACTGAGGAAAAAATGTATCGAAGTAGTTATTTATCAGTGTGTGACTGGTGCACTTGGATGTGTGAACAATTGTTTTGTTTGTTTCAATAGTAGTAGTCACATAAATAGCCCTGTAGTTTATTTCAAAAAGAGATTAATCTTTGGGGCATTCCAATCTGTAGCAGTAGCTGCTAAGTCTTTAAAATGGCTGCCTAAGGGCTGTGGTCCAGCAAGGTCAGTCTTTCTCAGTGTCCTTGATGCCACAGCCATACAGATAAATTGTGTGTGTTCCTTCGCTAGGTGGAACAGTGGAGGCACTCCTCTCAGGAGCAACACTGAGTTTATGTACGTGACCAGTGGATGCCCATTCATGCCCACATCCATAGATAGCGCTGTTGAGCTGAAAGTATAATGTGCTGTATAATGTGCTGATGCTGCTGCCGCCGCCGCCGCCGCTGCTGCTGCTGCCGCTGCCGCTGCTGCTGTACTATTGCATGATGCTCTTGGCTTTGTCACCTTGACACCTGTTGTACTTGTAGACCCTCTGCTTTGCAGCTTGCTGTCTTGTGTGTCTGCTCGCTGGCTCTTGCTTTGCTTTGTCTTTTGAAAAAAGTTGTGTGTTGGGCTGAGAATCAGTTACCGTAATTTCCCGTATATTAGACACATGGCAAATAAACCGCAGGGCGCGATGTAACGCAAGTATAAAAAAGCAAAATCACGTATTGGCCGCAGTCCTGTATAACTCACGGTATATGTTAAGTAAATGATGTGAAATGTTAACCTTTAACTTCATCTATCTACACCCCTGGACAGTGTAGCCTCGGTCTGCTTTTAAAACGGCTTGTTCAGTTCCTTGATTGTGATCGGCTAAACACTTCATAACACTATTACAAAATTCCATTTTAGTCTTTAGTGAACTTCAATTAAAAGAAATGTTACAAAGTAGCAGAAAGTCGTTAAAATGTGAGACACTTGCATTACTGGTACAACCACTGAATTAAGGTTCAGTTTAAAAATTCACAACACAGCCATAGTCAAATATTTATAAGCATTCTAAATAGTGGGCTAGTAATGACACCGTGTTGCAGTTGTGGGCTGTCGGCCTGTTGTAGCGTTTAGTGTTGTGTGGCTGCTTACTCTTAAATGTATTCCCATGTATAAACCTCCCCCATTTATTGACCAAATTTTTTGCTTAATCTATGTATACACCTCGGTTTATAAGCTGGGAAATTACGGTAAATCCAATCGTTCCCATCACTGTTGGCTATTGCCTAATTCCTCGTATCATTAATATATACCTGTGTCTTTCTGCGTGCCTCACTCTGGCTTGTGCGTAATTGTTTTAGACCACCCCAGTCTAAAATCCTCCGCGAAGACCAGAACCACAACATGTATGTCGCAGGATGCACAGAGGTGGAGGTCAAGTCTACTGATGAGGCCTTTGACGTGTTTTGGAAAGGTAGGTTGCTGTTCATCATTAATGCACCTTTTTGTCGACAGGGTCCAGTCCAACCACAGTTCATGTGGTTAAAGTTTTAAGGAAATTTAGGTCCAGGTATTTGTTGCAAGCCTCAGTTGAGTTTGATCGACATATCACCACTAAATCATTTCGAACGAGCTGCTTAAAATTATTGGATGGTGTGTTTTCAGTCATGTCCGGACTGCCCCACAGTTGACTAAGATTTTTTTTATTTTTGTGTTGGAGCATTTTGTGTTTGGGGGGGTTTAAGCAATATGATAAAAAATGCTCTAGGGAAACGTGTCCTACCCTACCATTAAAAGTAGCTATAGAACTTTTCTTGAAAAAAGTTATTAATTAAAAAAAAAAAACTTATGTGCTTCAGGAAATCAGGTCAGGAAATTTTGAAAAGGAAGTCTGTTTGGTTGTTGTAATTTCTAAAACTGCTTGACTGAATTGTGTTTCAACACCACAGGTTACCCTAATAATATTCTATTACAAAATTTTACTCTGCAGCGAACCTCAATTATAAAATGCTACATGCGCTATACAGTGTACAGTAGCACAGTTTGGGTTGGATGGTTGATGTCGTGTTGCTATGGTATGTACAGGTCAAAAGAAGCGCAGGATCGCCAACACACAGCTGAACCGCGAATCGAGCAGGTCCCACAGTGTGTTTGTCATCAAGCTAGCCCAGGCCCCTCTGGACGCTGACGGGGACAACGTACTCCAGGTGACCACTGACCCATGATATCATAACTCATCAGTGAAGATTAATCTCCTTTAAAAAAAAAAAAAAAAAATGTGCATGTTTCTCCTTCAAGAATTATTCTATTGGCTTGTTACATTACAGTGATCCCCAGTGCATCATGGTAGTTATGTTCCAGAATGTGGGCGATATGTGAAAATACACAGATTTTATGTTATAGTTTAAGCCTCAAAATACCCCTGCTACATGCTGTTTTAATGCATCTGTTGTATGTATTACTAATTTAATCAATATTTGTTACAGTATAGTTATTACAAATTGATACTGTTCTGACAGACTTTTCTGTAGCATGCATAGTGATATTAGCCTGGTAAACCAGCCCCTTGTACATCACTTAGTTTTGTACAGAGGGTCTGGCGCAGGTCTCATTGATATGGCTGTATGTAGGCAGAATCCTGCCTAGCCAATCAGTGGACAGAGGGAGTGTTTGTGAGCGATGATGTCGTTGTGTGCGCTACATTTCACTTGTACTCTATCTGTGGATGTAGATCGGCAATGGCAGCAGAGTACAGTGTAAGCAAGGCCATTCAGTCTGTTGTGGCAACGCTTCGGAATATTAAAGAATTAAAGTCAAGAGCACGAAGAATGTTTAAGGAGTTTCATTTGTGGAAGAGATGTCGTGGCCCTACTCCCCACAGGGTTTGGGAAAGTCTAATTTTTCAGCTAGTCTGTTGGTTTCTGGGAAGCTTTGCAACTTCCTTCACAATCCGGCACATTGCATGCGTCACGACTAGATGGTTAATTAATAGTTGGGGTAAAGGCAGATCCAGTCATGTTAAATTTCAGCAGTCCACACGTCCGTGAAGAAACACATTTCTTAATACAGCACAGCCAAACCCTCTGTACAAAACGAAGTGAAGCATGAGGGGATGGTTTACCTGGCTATAGTGACAAAGCATGCATATATTAATGAAAAAAAAATCCACTATATAGTGGGACCATGAAAGGTGAACATCTAGCAGGGATCACTGTATACAGTATCTGTTTTGTCTCCTCGTGAATGTATTTAAAACATATAATATTGTGTAAATCTGTGTTTGTAAAATCTATTGTAGTTATAAACTTGCCTTCTGTTTTATCTTAGTTTAGTTTGCAATACTAATGTGCTATTCTAACTACATGTTTGCTGTGTGCTGTCAGGATAAGAACCAGGTGGCGGTGAGTCAGCTGTGTCTGGTGGACCTCGCTGGCAGCGAGAGAACCAGCCGCACCCGAGCTGAGGGGAGCCGCCTCAGAGAAGCAGGTAACACGCCACTCTAGCTGCTTGTATTCATGTGTGGCCTCTGCCCTCTGTGGCCTCTTGGCTTACTGTTTGTGCTCTCAATAGGTAACATCAACCAGTCCCTGATGACTCTGCGCACATGCATTGAAGTCCTAAGAGAAAATCAAATGTGTGGCACAAACAAGGTGAGTGCTTTGCATAACAAATGCCCCGTGGATTCAGAGTTTGACTAAAACAAATTTAGTCTGTGGGAAGAATAAATTCTAGTTCTGTCTGCTATCATGACCTCTTCCGTCTTCATTCTGTATAGATGGTTCCATATAGGGACTCCAAAGTGACCCACTTCTTCAAAAACTACTTTGATGGTGAGGGCAAAGTCCGAATGGTTGTGTGCGTCAATCCCAAAGCAGACGACTACGAGGAGACTCTGGTATGACTTCTCTTTCTCTCTCCTCCCCCTACTTCATTTCATTTACTTCATCAACTCTTGGGCCTAGCACAACCAGTGATGTTTGTGTGTGTGTGTGTGTGTGTGTGTGTGTGTAGCTGGTGATGCGCTTTGCGGAAATGACCCAGGAGGTGGAGGTGGCACGTCCGGTGGACCGTCCTATCTGCGGCTTCACGCCAGGCCGCCGCCAGCGGAACCAGGCCTTCAAGGATGAGCTGACCCGTCGCCTGGAGGAGCGCGGTGGTCCCGTGGATGGAGGTACAGAACTGTTTGAGCTGTTGTCACTTGTGCTGTGTGTGCGCACACTATAGATCCAGATATATTCAAACATGCTTGCACATGTATGTGCAATTCTTGTTTTGGACACAGTAGGAAGTGCATTGAAAGAAGGGGCACAAGACTACTTGAGAATGATGTAGGACCAGTTGGTATCTTGTGTAGAGGTGTAGGGTGTGTTGTATATTTAACGGTTGTGGTTGTACTAACAGAAATCCCGGCAGCTCTGACCCAGCTGCTGCAGAGCCTCCCCTCTCTGCCCCCAGTAGAGATCAATGACCCGTCTGATGACCAGACGCTGCCCCGCCTCATCGAGGTGCTGGAGAGGAGGCACAAGATCAGGCAGAGCGTCATGGAGGAGTACAACAAGACAGGTCAGGCCCAAGGCAATACTGGGAAGAGGCCCTCAAGTATATGTTTGTCATTTTGAATTAAAATGCTGGCAATTTGAAAGGTACGAACCTAAATGCATTTTGCCAGGGGTGTCTCTAGGATTGAAAGACTGACGGGTTGGTGAAAGACATTTGTAATGGTGTAAAATGAAAATTGGCATCATACCGAGTTGGTATGTTTTCTGAGGAGCATGAGCATCTCGTTTTAAATGCAGGACCTTTGTTATACTAGCAATAAAATGTGGAGTTCCTTCAAGCTTTTTTTTTTTTAAAATAGTTTTTTTTTTTTTTTTTTTTTGACAAATCATACTCAGCCGAGGCCAACACGGCATGTCATCCACCCACTGAGTGGAGTTCATTAACCTCGGGTGGCAAAGCACAATCTGTTCATCCAACCTTTTAATGCTGTCTATTCCCATCTTAATTCTCTGGGTTTTCCAACGTAGTTGACTTGCCATAACAAACTGACTGAAAATTTGAAGACAAAAGCAGAGGACGAGCAATTTTTAAAATGGGCGTGTCAGAATAAGGTCAATAAAATATCAGCTGTCCAAATGTCAATAGCCTTTGTTCAAAGTGTTATGGTGTATTGGGTTTAGCATTTAAGACAAAATTATATTTCTTCGAAGTTGTAATGTCTAAGCTGGTCGTTATTGGTTTGAAATGTCTGCTCTTGTGTGTTAGCCCACATGCTGAAGGCCAGGCTGCAGGAGATGGACGGCAGCATCGTGTCCAAGGAGAACTACATCCACGAGCAGCGTGGCAAACTATCTGAAAAGGACAAGCTCATCCAGGACCAGAAGGTCGAGATTGAACGCCTGGAAAAGAATTCCAAGATGCTTGAGTACAAGGTGAAACGTCCACTGACCCGTCTTCCCTGCAGCCTGTTCAAGTGGCGATACACAGGGGCAGCTTTGGGGGCAGGGTTGTCAGGCAATGGTACCATGGGCTTTATAATAAGTGATCATAACTAGTTGCCTGCTAATGAATTAAGCTCTGCTGAGTCTTCTCTACCATCAGTGGGGAAGTGCCCATACCACTTCTGGTAATAATGGTGCCTGGTAAAACTGCACAAAAAGCTGCCCAGTGTAGTATTATTGTAATATAGCATATCCTTGTGTAGTGGTGGGGCTTAAAAATTAGTTACCAAAATGTTCTATTAATATTCATCTTAGCTTTTTATTTCAGTTGCAGAAAACCTGGATGTCTGGGTTTACTTTGTCTTGCTTGGTGTCTTAAGTTCGGCTGACTTAATGTCTGTTTGTGCATCCGGCTTCAGATTGACATCTTGCAGAAGACGACCAACATCTACGAGGAGGACAAGCGCACGCTGCAGCACGAGCTGGAGAGCCGCGAGCACCGGCTGCATCGGGAGGTGTCGGAGAAGAAGCGCATGGAGGCGCGCATGCAGGGCATGGTCCAGGATGCCAAGCATCAGTGGGAGAAGGAATGTGTAAGTAGCATTTTAAGCAGTCTTGTTGAAGGCTTATGTACAAGGGCATAAATTGAGCTACTACAGAAAGGATAACTTGCCTAAAAGAAAACAAACTAAAATGGATACTCCTGGCCATTGCTTTGTAAAGGATTTTATTAGTGCTATATGAAAAAATTGTTCAGTCTTTTTTTTTTTTTTGGTCAGTGAAGGCATTTGCATGTCCGAGCCAACCAAAATTCATGGCCAAGCTGCCAAACTGGAAGTGGGTTCATATCTCAGGAAGGATTTGACATTTGTTGGGTCCCAAGTGCCTCTGTCAAGTTTGGTTAACAAGAGGAATCTACAAAAAAAGTGGCATTTGTTTGGTCAGAAGGGGGCTGCATTATAGTCAAATAATGCATTTTTGCTAATGGCTTTTGATGCCCTTTCATTTATAACATAATTGTTGAGCAGGTTAACGCAACAGAAGCATGTGCACGTCACAGCCAACCAAATTAATGCAACACGAGAAAAAACAAAACAAAACAAAACAAGAAGTGACCATTATCTGAGCATCCACCAAATAGGAATTGTGCAATGGAGACGTGATTGGGAGGGTGCAAGAAAAATTGGTATCATTATACTACTGCTGGCACATGCTTGGCACCCTCATCGCTGCTTGCAGCTATGTTTTGGTAAATAAAATGTTGAAGCTTTTGAATCGTTGGTAGTCCAGTCTGTGGGATGATAAAGTGACCATCATGACTACATCCTGACAAACATGAGTATGTTGAGTAGCCCTATAGCTCTTAATTGTATTTAAATACTTACAAAATACTGGCATTTAACAGCAGAAGTTCAACATATTAAGGTAAAAATACAATGTACTGTTGCTTTTTGTCTAACTGTGTGTGCGTGTTTCAGGAGAGACGTGTGAATGCCAAGCAGCTGGAGATGCAAAATAAGCTATGGGTGAAGGACGAAAAGCTGAAGCAGCTGAAGGCGATCGTGACCGAGTGCAAGGTGGAGCGCCCAGACACCCTTACCCCACGCCCCCCAGAGAAGCCACTGCGGCCATCCCGTGAGAAGGACCGCACCCCTGCCAAGCGCTCGCACTCCCCGTCTCCCATGCCCGTACGTCATATCGACATGCGCTTCTAACTCGCTCCCTCCCACACTTCATCCTCCTCACCCACCCCCTTTTCCCACAAGCATGTCTGCATGCCTTTTTAAAGCCTTCAGCAGCTCCACCACCCCATACAACACAGCAGCCCCTGAAAGAACTGTTGTCTTGCATGGACTGTTCAGCGCTATTTGTGTGTTCTACAAACTGACTTTTTTAAATTACTAAATTTCTGTATAAATAGCCATTTTGTATAGAGTTTTAAAATCTTGTTTATGTATATTGTGGACCTTTTTTTTGTGTCCATGTTAAGTCACACTAAACTGTGATGGTTTATTTGTGTGTGTACATGCATGTCAAGGGTGTGTTCTGACCCTGACTGTTATCTGCAGTCTTCTCATGCTCTCCCTCAGCAGTGTCCGCTAAACCCCGTCCCTTTCAAGGCGGGTGGGGGCCTGTCTCCAGTCGCCAGCGGGGTGTCAGTGGCCTCCTGCATCTCGGAGTGGGAGCAGCGGGTGCCCCAGGGTAGCAGCAGCAGACAGGGTAGCCAGTCACCTCCCCCCAGCAGGGCCATAGACAGGAGGAGAGGCAGGCAGTGGCAGCGCGACTGGGAGGTGCCCCAGCAGCCCGCCAGAGACGATCTAAACCTAGAGGAGGTGGCAGGTCTCAGGGTCAGTGGTTAGAGTAAGACTTAGGCCCACACTAGAACAGTAGGTAGAGAGATAGTGCTCGCAGCCATGTCAGATACCTCTAACAGTTTGTGTAGTAGTTGTCTTTTTTTTTTTTTATTTTTTTTTTTTTGGATATTAAAGTGTTTTTGTGTCTTTTTTTTTTTGTGTTTAATAAATGTTTTGTGTAGCCTCTAAACCATCTCTTAAAAATCATTGCTTCAATGCAGCATGTCTGAATGTGGTTTCCTGCATGCCTCGATGTGTTGTTAATATTTACTTTCTAAAACTTTATATGAAAAAATGTGTTATCTGCTTTGCCTCATCCGTGTGTTTATGTGCTTATGCTTATGTGCCTGGCAGCTTGACCTAGATGTGTATCTGTACTTGCTTGTGTAAAGACCCAAATTCCAGTCTAATTGACTGACCTGTGTGTGTGTGTTTTGTGATTGGCTCAGACGGGTGCCCCTGTCAGACCCCACCACCGGCGGTCCCACTCAGCTGGCAACGAGCGTTGGGTGGACCACAAGCCGGTCACCAACGTGGACCTGGACACTGTGCTGCAGCCCAGTTTGCCAAATGCCATCAAGGTGTCGACACCCAGCGAGAAGGCCCTGGCGAAGTGCGACAAGTATGTGCTCACCCACCAGGAGGTGGCATCAGACGGCGAGATCCAGACCAAACTTATTAAGGTATACAACCTTCCTCTCTGCCAAACTTATTAAAGTATGCAACGTTTTTCTCTACCAAACTCATTCAGGTATGAAACCCCCCCGCAACCTGAGTTTTTGAATAATATGGTCTTTATGTGACCTGTGAAACAGACCCCCGCAGTCTAAATGTCAAAGTCAAGACTGTTTGTATCCCCTACTAGCTGTACAGGGTACAGTAGTAGTCAAGTTAAATTGCAACGTTCCCGATTGTGCAGATAAGGGCTATGAATTCCCATGAAGGAAAAAGAGAGATGAAAACAATGCATAAGAAAGGTGCTTCCTTGGTAAGGGGGGAAAAAAAGTAATTGTTGTGTTTAACTGTTTCTTTTGGAATAATGGCTTCTATGTCGCATATGAAAAATGCATGTGTACACCCAGTCTAAATGCAAGGGTAAATGTGTCTCCAGGGAGAAGTGTTTAAGACCAGAGGTGGAGGGCAGGCGGTGCAGTTCACAGACATCGAGACCCTGAAGCAGGAGAATCCCACAGCACCCAGGTACCCCCACCCCAATCCAAATCCTCAACACTTCCCTGTTCTTCTGACTTTAGGATAATTATTGCCACTGTTGTTTTTTTTCATGCGGTTTTTCATGGGCTTCATGGGCTACACTAGGAGCGCTGTAGCCCCTAACTAAATTTTCTGGTTATGTTCCTAAAAAAATGTAGAGGCGTATGCCTTACGTTGACTTTCAACACACATATTGCATTTTCACTGTTACTGATAAATTCTTTGGTAAGGCAAAAGAGATACAATGTGCTAACCAATAAACTGTGCATGCTGTCATATGTTATATTAGTTTCACACCAGTTTTACTTTGCAGTTGAGTTTGACTTTTATATTAACAAATGACAACTTATCCCTTGCAATGAAAAACACAATTTTTAATTTGGCCTTCTGGTCTTCTTGGCAGTCTGATTACTTTCTTGCCCTCTAAAGGCAACTGGGAGAGGGATGGCACTTCCATTTGTTAACAGATTTTACCCCCTCCATGTTTCACTGTGAGCACCATGCACTTTTCTTTGTATTCCTCACCCTTGCGACTCCAGACAGTTTTGAAGCCATCAGTTCCAAAAAGATTGATTTTGGTCTCATCACTCCACAGTCGAGTACCAGTAGCGTTCATCTTGGTCGGCATGGGCCCTGGCAAACTCTAGATGGGCTTTCTTGTGACTGGGCTTTAGGAGAGTCAAAAGTTCAACAGATGCGGTGTTAAAATGTTACTTTTCAAAGAGGGTGTATTCATTTATGCTGGGCACTGCATGTATATTTTATATTGATTATATAGTGATTATAGTAGTAAGATTAACCATAGTTATTATTTTATTTGTATTGAGTCACTTTATGAAAAATGTTCTTTAAATGAAACGGAAACATATATGAAGGAAAAAAAGTAGCAGTCACTTCCAGTGTTTAACTGGCTTTCCATACAAGTCTGTAATGGCTTAATATGCTCTAGTCTTTGCATTCTAGTCTAAAACAGCTTGCCATAATATTTTAGGTGAAACCTAAACTTAAGAAGAACCAGCACCAATGGCCAGCTGTAGCATCATCCTGTAGCAACTGCTTCAGGATTTTTAAAATTTGCCTTTCCCCTTAATAAAGCTAAATGTGTGAGCCCATGGGTGGGCTTATGTCAAGCGATTTCCTGAACAACTCACAATCCTGTAGTATGAGTGAATAATCCTGATGTGTCTTTTGCTCCTGGCATTTCCCTGAGCAGCCGTAAGCGCCGCTCCTCAGAGACCCATGGTGCCCAGGGCGATGAAGGCGCGGAGGGCGGCTGGACCGATGTGGAGAACAGGGTAAGAGAGCCACGACCATCCCGTCCAACTTTAAAAGATGTTTTACTGGCCAGACCATATTTGCATCACTGCTACAGTATAGGTTGGGGGAGTGCACACTCTATGTGCAGGATACTGCAACAGGATGAGGGGAGATTTTAAAAAACATGATAAGGAAAGTGTTTTTTTTGACTCATGATTGATTCACTCTGACCTTCCCTCCACAGTGCTCAGTAGCTGTGGAGATGAGGGCAGGCTCTAACCTGGGACCAGGCTACCAACACCATGGATATCAAAAGTAAGTCACTGCTTTTTTGCAGTTATGCGGGGTGAAAACTTTAGAGGAGCTTTTCCATAGTTATGAAACATCACCTACCTAGCAAAATTCTCACTGAAAATGCCCAATGCTGATATTGTTTAACTTATCAAGTATCAGATTTTTAATAATGCATTAAACAGTAAAAATGCACAGATTTAAGCCTGGTTTGTAGGCCACTTGAGGCTAGAGTGGAGTCTTCCTAGCCCACTTATGTGCTGCTGTGTGTTTGTGTTTCAGGCGGAGAAAGCCCTGAAGGACCTGCTGAAATTCTGCACATCACCATGTTATTTCTGCCTCACGCTGTTTGTGCAATAGTAGATTCACTTTATACTATTTATCTTTTTCCATGTGTATATAGTCATTCATTTGCCAAAGTCTGTTTTTAAGTACATTTTATATTCTACTGTGGTCTGTTTAAGAAATCATTATTTTTATCATGATCACAGGTTAAAAAAAAAAAAAAGAATGAAAAGTATTTCTAGCTGTTCATACCTTGACTGTTCTATTAGCTGTATTCTTATCTGCCACTGGACTGGTTCAGGAATTGGTGAATCTACAAATACAAGTTGAATTTATATTGTCTTGCTTCGGGCATTGTCTTTTTAAAAGGTTCTAGTTTTCTTTTGTACTTTTTTTCTTATACTGTGTAATTTTATAATTTTTTTAAATATAATTCTCGTTTAAGACAAAGTGGATAATAAACTTAACACTATTTCCTCTGTATCCCTCCCTGGCCTCTTAATAAATTGTGTATGCAGACCACAATCATGTTGCCTGTTCTTCAGTCCTGGACTATATGGTTAATTCGTGTCTGTGTTAAACATGATGCCACATAAACAATTACATTAAGAAATATACTGCCAATATGTCATTCATATCGTTGTTACTTTCAACAAGGTTATGTTTTGCAGGTTTTTAACTTGTCTGTTTATGCAAAAGTAATGAACTGATTTGCATGACGTTTTCTGAGAAGGTTGGGAATGGGCCAATGAGGAAATGATTACATGCATCCAGATCACCATCTGGATCTAGATTTTTTTTTTTTTTTTTTTTTTTTTTTTAAGGAGTCTTTATGGCTTTATGGTTTAGTATGACCTGCATGAGGTGACTTTGTTCAGCATATGGAAGTGTACAAATAACTAGTCAGGTTGAGACACAACATACAATGTCTCTGAAATCTACCGTATAATTTTAATTCCTTGGGCCAGGTTGCCACTGGGTTTTGCTAGGTGGATTGATCAAGCAGTGGTTTTTACTCAATCAGTTCCCTCAACTTTTACTTTTTAGTCATCTAAGTCAACAAGCATCAGACATTGGCTACAGCCAGAATTATTCCAGTGCAAAAAAAAATTACTTGCATACTTACAAAAATTACTTAATCATTCGAATACTCATATGCATTACATCATGCAGAGTAACCACTTGAAATTTTGGACCAAATGAAAATACAACAGCAATGCGTCAAAATGACAAAAGTTCAAGTTCTTCAAAATGCCAGTTCAGAACACAGTTAGCCTCTATGCCAATGATCTGCTACTATACCAACAATCTCCCTGCCCCAGTCTGCCTCCTAACTGGCAACATCAAATTCCTAGGCATTGTGATTTTCTCCAGGCTGCCAAAGCTCTTTAACCTGAACCACACTCTGCTTCTACAGTAGGTTGAAGATGACTAAAGTGCTGGAACAAACTTCCACTCACTCTAATAGGTCAAATAGCAGCAGTTAAAATTAAAATCCTCCTACAAATTAACTACCTCTTCTCAATGGTCCCCACCACGCCCACAGACCATTGCTTCAAAACACTAGACTCACTTCTTACTTTTATTGGAAAAACAAACCACCAAGAATCACACTTGCAACTTGAACTCAAAACAAGGCAGACTAGAGGCTCCAAATTTCTTCCACTATGTTTTTGCAAATCAAGTACAATGAAAGTACAACTTAAATGGACACAGAAGCAAAATCCCTGCCCATAGTTAGCATTAAAACAAAATGTAATAAACCCCCTCTCAATTGCAGATCTACCATTTCTATCACGAACTGCTAAAAATAACTGGATTTCAAGCACATCACTAGTACCACTGTGACAGCCTAGTGGGAAAACAATAGAATCACTAAATTTACCCTGACACCATGTAAATTTACCGCCATATGGCACAGCTGTAATTTGCTACTACGCAGGGCCCAAATTCACTTCCGCAAAAGGGTATCACCCACTTCCACCAGCTATTTGAAAATAACCAATTCCTACTTTTCCATGCAATTGTCCAGAAATATGGAGTTGGAAAAGACCTGTTTCGTCATAGGAGGTGGTACCAGTGGGCAGACAGCATCACTGTGTGGTATATAGGTGACTGACTTGTTTTGGGTTTCACAAAATCCAGTTTATAAAAATAAAACTTCAATAAAGCTAAAACCATATTCTAGGACAGTATATTCATGCACTGTCTGTATCTTTATTAACTAAGGAGGTACTTGGGAGGTTATGTTTTTTTTGGTGTTGGTTTGTTTGTGTGTTACTTAGCTTGTGTATCAAATCCCTGTCTGGATCCTGTTTCTTTTTTTATTGTTATAAGGAAATCTGCCACATCATACCATGTTATACCACAAGTTATAACTCCTTGTCGGAGGTCTGTGTTCTGCTAGTGTTTGCTGGTTACATGTCATTTATTTTCCATTTATTGTTGAAAATTCCCAATGAGCTTTGTGCAGTGGTTTGTGACGTACATCTGTAGTGCTACTGTTTCAGCAGTAGATGGCAGCAGTGCGCTAAGGAGGCAGCGTGGATGCTGCAATCAGCAAGTCAGACTTAATTACTTGTTGTGCAACAGGCATTGTGCGGCTGTCACTTAGGGGTAATTGTTAACATATGGGCTGGTTAACAGCAGGCTTCCAATTTTTATCAGAATGAAAGAGACATGTTTTCCTGTTTTAATATATATATATAATTTAACAGGTACAGAAAAGTATGTCAAATGGAGTGACAACACCAGCACAGAACCCACAGAAATGGCTCCACCACACTATGGTCATAGCCTGAATACTGCTTTTTAATCATTACCTCCGTCAAGGAGGTTATGTTTTCGACGGCGTTGGTTTGTTTGTTTGTCTGTTTGTTTGTTTGTGAACAGCATAACTCGAAAAGTTATGGATGGATTTTGATGAAATTTTCAGGATAGGTCAGAAGTGGGCTAACTTAGAACTGATTTGTTTTTGGTGGTGATCCGGATAACCGTCTGGATCCAGGATTTTTTTATTCAGTGAAGTTACCAGTATAGCATGGAATCTACAGAGAGTTTTATTTTCAAAGGAGGGAATATAGGTTGGTACGGAAATGAGGCTCCTGTTGCGGGTCAAGGAGTTGTTGAGTTTTTGGTTAGAGGGTTCAGTGAAAGACAGAGGAGAGTTAGAGCGGTAATGTCTTAAGGTGAGAATGACAATAAGGTGGAGACTTAAGCTGCCTTGGCGGAGGTCTGCGCTCTCTGAGTGCTTTTCTAGTTTTAAATGTAATTGTTTTGGACCCTGTTCAACGCTATGTAGTAGACAACTGTAGTCAGACTTTCGACTATGTGGATGAGACGGCTAAACCTTACACAAACACAAGAATGGCCTCTCATTTATTTTATGTCTTCGGTTTTACCCAAGTCTGTTTTACACTACAGTTTCTCAAAACTGGTGGTTTGGTTTGTCTGTCCTTAGAAGAGAAGACACTAGTCATCTGGTGACACCTGTGTTTTTGTCCTGGCAGTCAGGTATTGTTTTTTTCTCTATTTGTCAAGTTTCACATCTCTGGTTATTATAGCTTGGACTTGACAGTGAGAGTAGCCACCTACCCATCACACACTCACACCACCCTAAGGAGAGCCTGCAGTGATGGCTTTTGTCTTATGCCACACACACAATACCCATTCAATCAGGAAAAGTCTGTGTCAAAACACAGCTCAGCTGTGCCACATGGTTATTTACAGCACAGCTGTGGCCGTCCAAAGGATGGGACTGGATTATCATGTGGTATTTACAAAAATAAGTACATATAATCCAGCTTTGCACCATGTGAAAATGTCAAACAGCTCAAGATGTGGTGCTATCAGCAGGCTCTTAATCAGGCAGGATTATGAGCACAAACAGTGCTAAAAGTTTCCATAAGAAGAGAATGGCATCACCAAAGTAATAACAGCTTCATTTACTTTACTCTTCTGTTTGTCTGTGGTTGGTCTTAAGAGAAAGTCTCTTACAGTATTTATCTGTCTATCTATCTGTGATTTCTGTCTGAGGTAACTGAATGTTTTTTTTTATTTTTTGTATGCAGCTATAATTTATGGTTAAGTGTAAGGGTCGTGATACAGCAAATATTCCAGACTGTTATTCCTGACATCAGTCTCCCGTGTTAAGTTATTTGAGTGGAATTTCTCAGAGGATGCAGGGGCAAGTCAGCATTTGAGTGTCTTAGAGAGCAAAATATCTTAATTTCAACAACAAACATCTGTAGGGGGAACAGCCGTCCAGTCAGACTACCCCTGGTTAAACAGCACTCATCACAATTTCAGTCAGGAAATGTCTGCATTTAATTACCTTAAGTGGTGTTTATTATTATTATGTGTGCTTGCAAAATCATATTTACGGGCTTTCGAGATAGACATGCCGTTCCAACTCTCAACTGTTCAGCCCTGGACACCAATTGGTGTTTCAAGTGGTTACGCTACCCTTTGTAGTTTGTTTGATATTGTAATTTTTCTGTGATATTTTGTCCCATTGGAAATGAATGCACTGCTCCACTGTGAGTGCGTGAGAGCATGCGCTTGTGTGTGGGGACCAGTGATGTGCCAGTCCCTGTTTGAACGACCCGCACTTGACCGACGTTTTCAAGTAACCCGCCTGTAACTCAGACCGCAAAAAATAATTGTGATTGTAGTCTATGCTCTTCATTAACTTTGTGGCGTCATTGCGACATTACATAGCGGCATGAGCACTGAGTTACATATTCATTTAAAAGTACCCTATTAAAATGGTATTAAGGCATTGCCTAGTTCAACATGTTGGGAAAACCGGGCTTTTGCCCCGCATCGGCATTCATTCAAAAGTTAATAATACTCAGCATTCAAAATAAAGAAGGATTTCTCACTACAAATTGTATTACAATAGTCTATTTGTGAGGACAATTAGGCTATTGAAGCCCTCACAAGCACAAAATGCAGGCATAGAATATGTTCATAACTCTTTTTTAACGTCTTTTAGACAGACCACAACAGGTGGCCAAAGACTGAGGCTATGTGCATACACATAGCCAGTGGTGGTTCTACAGTGGTTCTACAGAACCATTTCTTTCTAACTTTCTAGCGCCACCACTGGTCAAAGGTCGTATCTCATTAAAAGCGTGCACACGAGCGTGAGGACCCTTTCTCTCTCTCACTCATACTGCTCTATTCCACTCTAGTTGTTAGAGTGAGAGCTGTAGAGAAAAATGACCTAGAATGCAGTCATGTGACATTTTCTGCAGTTGTGGGAGAAACAAAAACACTCTGAGCAATATTGCGTGTGCTTATGGAAGTGTTGTGTATGAGTAAAAGTACGAGAATTGCAAGACACCTGCTACACTTACCATGTCCAATGCTCGCAAACCTTGGCACATGCAAGCACACTTTTAGCATTTTCCACAGAAATGCAGTCAAGTTATTATTACACATCTACTTTCTTCTCCTCTGGAAGTCCATGGCAGCCCATAGAACTGGGTGGTCCAAAGTTATGAGTAATTTGGCACACTGATTCAAGATGGTCTCATGATGTTTCATATCGACACCTCTAGCTCTCTAGCGCCACCAACTGATCAAATTTGGAAGTACATTTATGCATTTAACTTCTGAACTGTACATCCAATTTTCAAAAACCTGGTACCACTGGACTCTGTGAGACTGTGAACTTCCCTCACGCACCTTCTCACCATTTTTACGTTTTAAAAACTGAACTGTTGGATGATGAAGTGAAAACTCCCACACACGGGGGCGGAACCGAGAGTTCTATGGAGTAGACGTGTTTAGTGAGAGCTCCACAAACGTCGACTTTAAACCTCGCTTTTTGGCACTTTATGTTACTTTTTACTCTTTATACTGGATGCTCAAACAGTGATAATGAAACCTCCAACGAGAAAACATGGTCCCCCCTCAGGAAACGGCGATAAATCCAGTCAAGATGAGAACGCGGCAACAGCTAACTCCGGCGCCACAATTGAAGATGTACAAGTTAATGGGTTTTGATATAAGACTACATTTTGATGTGTAGTCATAGTTTGGCATGTCATGATGATGGCCCTTGCAGAACAATTTACTTCAAACTCTCTAGTGCAACGACTGGTCAAAAGTCATATCTCATTGAGGCTTTGATGTATTGCAACTAAACTTTCTACGTTGACTCAGGACCTGGTTCTGTCACCACAGAACCATTTGATTTATCCTTTCTAGCCCCACCGCTGGTCAAAGGTCATCTCTAAGCAAAGCTTTGATGTATCATAAGCAAATGTGGTATACAGACTTAAGACTGTTATCTGAATGCTCTGTAAATCTTTTGAACATAGCCTAAAGCCAAAAAGGCTATCTTCGTAAATTGTGGTCTAGGAATGCTTTCTCTACTTTCTGCCATAGGGAGTCTATGACTGCTGGGCTGCTTTGCAGCTGATCTGCTTTGCTCCTTCATCACTGCTTGCAGCTGCATTTATTAGGGCCCGAGCACCGGATGTGCAGGCTGTGGCCTGCACCAGAGGTGTGAAGCCCCATTGTTTCTGCTAGGAATATTATTATTCTTATTATTATTATTATTAGGGCCCGAGCACCGGAGGTGCATACTGTGGCCGTGGCGGTTCCCATGCACGAAAACTCATGAAATTTGGCACACACGCCAGAAATTCCCCCCGCTACTCAGAGAGAAATACCCAAGCCCTGAAGTTGCCCAGGGACACTGCAGCGCCCCCTGTTGTTACAGAGGTTCGTGGTTGCCATACACTTTCAGCTACATGCACGAAATTTGGTAGGTGGGTTCATCTCACTAAGATGAACAAAAAAGGTCAATACAATGGCATGGCCACACCCAACAGGAAGTGAGATATTTGGACTTTTGTGTGTTTTGACATACATTGGAATTTAACACACTTGTCCTAAACCGTACATCAGATTTGTGTCAGTTTTGGTATACATGATGTCAACATGTTGTAGATGTTAAATTGCGAAAAGATTTTTGATATGTTGCAAGATGATGAAACAACGGTTTGGTGAATTTAAGTATCACATTATAAGTATCCAGATACACAGGAAATGTCACCAAATCATTATGTAGTGTTTGACAAGAATAAAACTTGACAGATTAATGTCTGTCATGACTATATGAACATATCTGTGTGAGTGAAATGGCAGTCAGGCATAGCGCCACCATCTGGTAGCAGAATGACTTGTTTTAAGATGTGGTAAAGCTACACGGTACATTAGATTTGTGTGAGATTTGGTATATGAAGATTTGGTTTTTATGAACACAAATATGCAATTAGGGTAAATAATCATAATTACCCCATGGCCAAACCCTACGAAAATGTACACCACAGTGACCCTTCAACTTTAAAAATCCAAAGTATCAAACGTCCAAAGTAGAAACGTCAGTGTGTGTGGGTGGTAGATTACAATTATTATTACAACAAGAAACCTTTTGGATTTGGAAACTTACAGTAATGCATTATTTAAGATTGAATGAGAAGATGGATTATACACCTTTTTTGTAAACCTTTTTTGTTAATTCTGTTTAGTTTGACACTGCCCTATTTGTTGTATTTGACTGCAGACCTACCTTTTCTGTATGTATGTATGTATATATATATGTGTATGTACATGTGCATGTATGTACTGTATGTATATGTGTATTTTCCTCATTGTCTACCTTGTGTTGGTTAGCTCTGGGAATTGTGTGAGAGGCATGTTCTAGTAATTAGGTAATTTGGAGAGTTACCGGAACTGTCTGTTTTATTTTACATGCCCTAAAGAAGACGTCATGCTGCTATGCGTGGGCTTTTTAACTAGTCAATTTTAGGACATGTTACTTTAAATGAAGACATTTTAGGGAGTGCCTTGGTCTGAGAAACTGTTTTCTCTTTCTCTTGAGAGAGCATTTTTTATTGAGCATTTTTTTTTATTAAAATACTTCAGTGATGAAAGATTTTCCATTGTGGAAAAACTTTGATGAAAGTTGCCTTAAACAGAGAGGCACTGAGGCGTGGCTACCACTCTTGAAGCCTTAAAGGAAAACTTCAGTGTAAAATGAAAATTGGCAATTTAAAACCGAGTTGGTATGTTTGCTGAGGATCAAAATTGCACAAAATTGGAAGTCCATATAAGTCCATTGATTTCTGGCAGCCCTTTCATCAGCTCTGCATCTGTATAATCCAGTTAGAACAAGTACATCAAATATAAATGGGTCTTCATCTTCCTAAAAACCTTTGTAGTACACTTGTATGGACTTTCCTCATGCCCTGAATGGATCTGCCCTGAGTGGATCTTTACATCTATCTTATTATCTGGGTCTGCCCATAGCCAAACCCCTTCTATAACGGGATCTCAGTTAGTCCCAGCACATTTATCATTATATCACTCTGTTTCTTCTACTTGTTTCTTGTCTATATACTTTTTACTACCTCACTCTTACCTACCCAATATTTCTTCTTCTTTTCTTACTTTCTCTAAATATATCTTCCCCATCTTCTTCTCCCTCTCTGTTTGTGTCTATTGTCACCCTCCCTATTCTCTTTCTCTTTTGATTTCTTCTAAATCCTTTCCTCTTTCTCTCTCATTCTCCATCCTTTCCCCCTCTCCTCCTCTTCCTCTCAGTGGTCAGAGTAGAGAGCTCATCTGCTGCATCTCCTCTGACTCTGTATCACTTTGCAAGCGCTGGAGAGTGACTAACGTTTGTAGGGAAGGGTTGCACCGTATTAAAGTCCCTATCCATGGCCCCGTGGAGAGAGCTGCCCTGCCTGCCGCTGTCACATCGCTGATGAGCCACACGGCGACATCATCATTCAGCGCCAGCTGCTGAGAAGCCTGTGCCCACCAAGAGTACATTTTCATGGGCCGTGAAACTCCACTCCCCTGCCTCACTGGAGATGGCCATAGATCCAGTAAATGAGATTGGGTGAAAGGGGAAAACAGGAGGATGGAGAGAGAGAGAGAGAGAGAGAGAGAGAGAGAGAGAGAGAGAGCCACGGGGGAGATGGATTAGTTAATCCCACTCTCCCCCATCCTTACACTACACTATCTGCTGTGATCTGTTTTCCAAGGCAACAGAATTGGGTCTTATGCTCCCATTGACATTTAAATCCAGTGAGTTCCAGACCATGCAGGAAGACGCAGTTGCTTTTGATTAACATCTTGTTTTAGTTTCAGGGCCACTGCTGAACATTTTTGGCCCCATGAAATAATAAAAATGAATACTCAACTCCTCATCCTAACCCCCATAACATACATACACTATACGAATACTATAACCCTCCAGTGAGATAATAACAATGATGATTATTATGTTTTATGAGGTCCATTCGGAATCACCTCACACCTCTTTACATCACCTGTTTGTTTAGTAGTCACTATCGGCAGTTACCATAAAAGCCAATTGTTTATTTGATTGTACGTCCTTAAATTAAAGAATGTCGAAAATGTTTAAAAAGAGGAAGTAGTATTATAATATTATGTATTTAGCCTGTTCTCTCTGGTTCATTACCATAACAGATGGGTAGATCTCATTAGATGTTTACCTCAGAAGTTATATGGCAAAGTGTATGGTCTCATTTTATTTGTGTTGCATTTGACAACCAGTTAGCTAAATAAGCAGGCAATGACACTGGTCATCACATACATTAAAATGGCAGGTAAAGGACCATAACAGCCAGTTATTGATTAAAGCACATTTATTACTTCCAGGGTAAATGCATCCAATTAGATCTATGGATTTGATACCGGCCATTTATTATATTTCAGTTCAGTTCAACATTAACCACTAGAGGCTATGCTACAGGAAGTGAATCCTGTATTAAGTGACATCTTTAGCAGTATCACTACATATGACTGGTATACTTAGTCTGTGATTGCAAATCTAAAGACTATTTGTTTACTTATTGCCCTTTTTATTGGGGTGAATGTTATTCCAGAGGCAAGCCTTTAACCCACAGAATACACATCAGTGCAATGATAGTCTGGGAGGAATACAAAGTTTCTGCTTGACTTAGCGTTGTTAATTAGTCCGTCTAGCTTTTTGGTGAATGAATGATTGCAGTGGTTTATCTCTGGTGGTAATGGATGAGTAACCCTCTCTGAGACCCTTCTCTCTCCTGGCATCTATCTGTACTGCACAAAACGGGTGGACTTGAAATGTAATTTTAAGTCAAGTGAGCTTTTAATGAACTCCAGGCAGCAAACAACAGCCTCTGTGCTGACCTTCTCTACATGCTAATATACCCGTGTGTTATGGCAAATACACTGAAATCAGAACACATAGGTAATACCCACACCACACTGCCACTGCCTAATCTTTCTCCAACTCACTCTTTCTTTTGATTTAAAGTCTGTCTGTCTATTTTACTTGCTTGTACTGCACATCTCTTTCTTTTCATTTTATTTAATTTCCCCCCACCCTCTCTCTTGCTTGATTTATTTCATGTCTTTCTCTCTCCAGTCCAGTCAACTTCACATTAACTTGTGATCCCTATTTAATCTGAGCACACTTGAGCATTAAACAGCCTTAAACTGAGCAGACTTAAGCCCTAGTGCTCTGGTCAGGTCATGTAAGTAAGAGTAAGCATAAAAGGTAGCTTTTCTTTGTTTTTAGGGCTAGCTCCTTTAGTGTTTGTTTGTTATGCTTGTTTCTGTTAACATTAGTGTCTCTCTGTTGCTATAGTAGCTTCTGCTGCATCGCTAACTTCCATGGTTGCTTCTCTATCACTGTGTTGCATTAGCCATAATGTGTTCCCTGAGCGCAGCTGAAGGTCACATCTTGGTGCAGCTGATCCTCTGTAAACACCTCTGCACTCCCCTGTAAGACATAACCTCTCAGATCTGTTTCTGTTGTCAGGGTCAGTTCATTCCACTCAAGGCTAGGCCTTTGTGTCAAGCCAAGCTGTCAGAGCTGAGGGCTGAAGAGAAAGAGAAAGCGATCAATAGATACACACTCAAACAGACAGACACACATGGCATGTTGTGGGAAAAAGCCTCACTGACACACACACACACACACACACACACACACACACACACACACACACACACACTGGGCATCCCTTTTAAAGACCCTTTCATTTCACTTGGCATGCCCTGTGAAGCACTCAGTGACATTAAAACTCAATTAGCCGATGCCTGCCTAAATACTACGGAAGCTTAGCAGCAGTGCTAGGTTCATGAGGGCCATTCGCCTGGGTATAGATCTGTAGCACTTTGCCAGCTGTCTGTGTGACCCACACACACACACACACATATATATTTACATGCACACACATACAGTACATTGAAACACACAGACAGAAACAAATGCAAACACAGACACACGCTTGCATACACACGAGCACACACAGAAACACACCCACACCCACACCCACACACACATACACCCATTTGAATGCAGATGAGTGTTGGACAGCCTGACCAAACCATCATTCAGCATGTCTCGTCTCATCACTGCCCAGGGTCTCATCTTGCGTTTTTTTCCCCCCTTTCATTTTTGGCCCCTGCACTCATTTGGGCACTCTATCTGTCTCTCTCCCACCCTCATGCATACCAATATCCAGCTGAATCACAAAGCCATGTGCAGGAAGACTAAGGATCAGCAGTGGGTGTATGTTGACTTTGATGTGGCATCTAGGCCCAGCTCTGTGTACCTGAGGACACATCTAGTTCTAGCACTGGGTATCTGAGTAAAGGTCTGAGTAGTTGTGGTGTGTGTCATGTCTAAGACGATGTCAAGGTGCTAAAGAAGAGATTCCCATGTGCAGGCAGTGGCAATGCAAACGTATTCCAGGCCCCTTGGAGAGGCATACAGACTTCTGATCTCTGACCTTATCATGGTTGCTGCTAATCAGGAAGAAAACATGAGGCGCGTTTGGGTTGATGTAAACGTTTACATGCGCCTACATGCGTTTGCAGTCAGTGATGCATTGTGGGATGAAAATGTTGCATGATGGTTAGACTTTGTGTCAGACTTGCCAGAAAGGCGTGGCGATGTCACAAAAACGTGACAAGGTCATATGACCTAAAAATCCATGTAAGTTAAACGCATGTAGACAAATCGTGCAAGCGCTTGCAGTTGCTTCCACACGTCTACAACCGTCTAACTAACGCCTCCGTGGTGACGCAACTTTGCCCTGGTTGGTTTAAAGTTCATTGACGTCTGGACACATGTGTTGTGTAGCGCTCTGTCACGGAACTTCTCATCTTATATGTACATTATTTTAGTCCAGTTTGAAGACATATCTTTTCTCTCTGTTTTTAGCTTGTTCTGGGGTGTGTATCTGATGCTGCCAAGCTCAATTTTTTATTTATTTATGTATTTGTTAATCTCGTTTTTATTTTATTGCTTTGTGTCAGTAGGCCACACCTATTAATGGTCTGTGGGTTATGGTTTTGCCGTGTTATTTTTCATCCTCCCAGCACTTTGGGACATCTGTGTTGTTTTGTTTAAATGTGCTATTAAAAAAAAGACTCGACTTGACTTGAAGTCTCAATGCACCCTACTACAACCGCCCATCCCCTCCTTGTCCCCCACACACAACACATGACCTCTCCATCATCTACTACAAAGATCTGGGGCCTATTTCACAAAACCAAGATAAGGGATTAAGACGGGTTTACTTGGTCATCCTAGATGACTTTAGCCTTGAAGTCGTTTCACAGAAGAAATCGCATATAAGTTACCAGGGGGATTTATACCTTGCAGCTAGCCTGCTCCCGACCAGGCTAAGAACCAGGATTAGTTAATTCTTGCCCCTTATTGGCTCAATGAACTGTCACTCAGAGTTGTCAGACGCGGCCGGCCAGCCAGCAATGGTGTTAGCCAACTTTTAATGGCCTGTATGAAACACTTTGAATAGGCTAAATAAAACATTTTCTCTGCTGTTTATTATATTTGTTTGTTTGCTTATTATTATGCTTTTAATTTCTGAACCAATTGTAATCGAATAGTTTCTTTTATTTATTTCATTAATTGAATGAATATGCAAACCAACTTCACTTGTGTTCTCAATTAAGTCGGTGATCACAGCAATATATAATGACAGGCTGCACGTGCTTCACCTCATAACATTCCATGAGGACGCGCTGCTCCGCCGGGGTGAAGTACTGCGCACGCGTCTTCTCCATTTCATCGCTCATTCTGGGATCGATCCATGCCGTCTTTTATAGAATAACGTGAACACGCTCTTAACAGGATTTGTTACACCTGGCTTGGCCTAGCCGCCTCAACTCATCCGTGCTCGGCGTTAGTGAAACGTATTCAGCGTGTTTACATAGACAAGGCTAGGTCAAGCCTGGATGTATTTAGTCAGGTTTTGTGAAATAGGCCCCAGGTGGTGTAAACTCAAGACTTGTGTTCGACTTGACCAACGCCCGCCCATGCTGTGAGGCGGAGTTCTTGCTGACGTATGTAGACAGACGCAGACAAACGCAAACAGACGGGATTGTAACCCGAACGCGCCTATGCTCACTGTCACACTCCTACTCAGACAGAGGATAAACACACCCACCTTTTAACAATAACAGTAACAACAACAACAATAATAACAATAGTTGTAATAGTTCAGTACATTGTGATGTAACAAGTAATGAATTGTTATATAATAATAATAATGAATATTATTTTTTATTATTAATATTACACATCATAATTTGTTAAAAAAATGTATGAAACTTTTTTCAGTGTTACAAAATTATTATTATTATTATTATTATTATTATTATTATTAAGGTTGGGTCTTTTAAGTTCACTTAAATTACATTTTCAGTTGTTCATTGTCAAAATCTACAGTATGTTGCCCATTCACAAACTCGTCCTTTTTCATGAATAAGGACATTTGAACTAAGAAAAAATGGTTACAATGTTGTCATACTGCCCAGTTGTAGTAGGTTGTAGGTATAACAGTGGTGATGCTTTTATGTACTGTCTTAATAAGAAGCAAGAGATTTAGCTTCAAGACAAAAAGGTGTTGTAAATGTCACAGTGTTCCTTTGGGCTTTCTGGCAGTGCTGTGTTTTTCCTTTGTTCACCGTTAATTTTCCCCTAATCACTTTATTAGTTTCACTGATTCACTTTGCACCCTGTGCTTGTTGCACTGCCACGTTAACCCTCCTCACCTGTTCGTCTCGTTTCCCTGTGTCTCCTTGATTATTAGCCGCACCTGCACTTCCTCGTTTACGCTCGTTTAGCTCCCTTTGTTCACCACTATTTAAACCCTCACCTTTCACTCCCTCCTTGTCAGTTCGTCTACTTACCAAGGTGTTTTCTCTGCGTATCGTTTTAACTGTTGACGCTCTCTGTTTACCTAGTTTTCGTGTCGTGTTTCTGTTCCCTGGTTTTTGTCGTGCCTGTGCCTTGTCTCTTGTCCTGTTTGTCAGTCCTACCTCTTAGTGTCTCCTCGGACCGACCTCTGGCTTGTGACCCGGACTGTTCCTGACCACGCACCTTTCTCCAGCCCTCGGCTCTAGACCCGGCTTGTCCCTGACCACGCACGATTCTCCAGCCCTCGGCTCCAGACCCGGCTCGTTCCTGACCATGCACGATTCTCCAGTCCCTGGCTTCAGACCTGGACCAACTCTCGACCACGTCCGTGCCCGCGTGCTCAAGCGAGCACCACCTGTAGTTCTGTCTGCCCAGTTCTGGGCCCCCTGACTCTGTCCCTGTTTCCCCGAATCCCTTAATAAAGGTCCTTTTGGGTTACGCTATGCTACTGGGTCCCCTCTCCTGTTTCTGTCTGTCTTCTGGTTCCTGCCTCGTGACAGTAAAGGCAATTTACAGTCTAAACTTAGTTCTAACAAAATATTAGTTCTTGCCTTTTTTGCTTTGTGGGTTTGGGCGACGATGGCAAAAAACGATTAGACTAGCCAGCTCAAGCTAGTTTAGCAAACTGGCTCTACAATATTTGCAATATAACTGAGTAGATTTGCTTGCTTCTTCTTGCAATATGTAACGGTATATTTTTATTTTTATTTGTCTACTTAACATAGCCTAATTTCATTTCATAGCCTGGCAGTACAGCATGATCTAAAGTGAATAACACCTTGGCTTTTTAAAGCATGAAGGTAACCATAGCTGTAATACCTACTCTAAACTGTGTGGTGCAAGAGAATCAGCTAGAGGGGAGAACTTCTACACAGTGGACCTTAAGGAACTATTTGACTAAGAGTAATACACTTTTTTTGGCTGTGATATCAGGTACGTGTGTTCTAGGGCTCTGTGATGATAACTCTGTCCTCAGATTATTAGTTCCCCCAAAACACACACACCGCATGTACCTCATCACACTTACTAAATGGGGTTGTTTACTTTCTCTCTGTCTTTTTTTCCCTTTCTCTCTTTGTCTTCTGCTCTGTCAGTCTCGGCCCTCTTTTTCTTGCATTTCTTCTTTTTTTTCTCTGTTTTCTCTCACCGATTCTCTTTGTCCTGCTCTTTCTTCTCTGTCTGCCTTTCTTTCTCTCTCTCTTCCTCTCGCTCCCCATCCCTCTCTGGCAGGTCTTTGTTCTTGGCAGCTCACACTAAGTGCCTGCAGCTGTGTCTGCTTGGCTGTCTTGCGGCCGGGAGCATGTGTTGACCGTGCTGCCACTGGCGGTGACCTCGGCGCGATGACAGTCTGCCAGCACTCATTTCCGGTGACTCACGTCATCGCCACCACAGCAATGCACAGCATGCATTTGCACGTTGCTGTAGTGACGCACATGGTTGTGTGTATATGTATAGTTGGTTTTATTACATGGCTGGATGTGGCATGTTGCATATCTGATCTTGGCGAGGATACAGTTTGCCATCTCAAGCACTGAGAAAATAAAAAAGTAAGGAATCCCCCTGTGGACAAACAGCGTGGTGCACTAAAATGAACGTGAACATGCTCAAAATATCCCTCTGCTGAAGTCAAAACAATTGCAGTTCATTGGAAGGTCATCCAATGCAATTGCATCTGGATAAAATCTGGGCTTGCGGGCACAGCAGCGCTCCTCTTTAAGTACTGTCAGTGTCACTGGGAGGCTGAGGGGACTGTAATGTGCCCTGTGGACATGTGGAGTTGCCCTGCAGAGGCAGGAAGCAGCTCAGAGGATTCTGAATGCTTAGGCATACATAGGCTTCTGTGGACATGCAAGGAGAAATGAAGCTATGCTCTGGCCTGTCTGACTAGTTAGTGCAACATCAAACTGACAATGCAAGGTCAAATGCCACCTGTTATCAACATCATTTTTATTGGTGCGAGCAGTGGAATATGCTGTCTGTGTGTGTGTGTGAATGGTTGTCAGTGTGTATTTGTGTGTGTATAGGTATGTGTGTGTGTGTGTGTGTGTGTGTGTGTGTCTGTCTGTTTGCGCGCACGCACAGGTGTGTGTAAGGATGATTTGGTGAAAGGTCTCCCAGAGCAGGTCATTGTAGAAAGCTTTGTGATAAATCTTCACCCAGGAAAAGCCAACACTTGTGTGATTCTGAGGCCTGTTCTTACAGACAGTAGCATTTAAGTGTGTATGCATGTTTGTGTGCGTGGTTATGTGTATGTGTGTGTAGGCCTGCCTAGAGAGGTGTTTGGGCCCCCACAAAAAACCCTTATGGTTTTCAGTTAACTAGCTTCTCCTGCTGGCTGGGCAGCCAGAAAGTTTTGATGTTTATCTCCCCTTATGGCCGGCCCTGTGTATGCGTATGTGTGAGCGTGTGTGCGTGAGTGCATGTATTTGGTGTTGGTGTACTGGTGGTCAGGCAGCTGTGGCCTAATGGTTAGGGAGTTGTTTTTGGGATTGGAGGGTCACAGTTCAAATTCCAATACATTAAATGTGTGTCCAGTGTGTACTGGTGCTATTGAGGGTTTAAAGGACTACTGGACATTTCTACTCCATTCAAACGAAAAAAGTCTTTAAAGGTTGGTAGTTGGATTTCAGCTTTTGAGGATCAATGGAGGTGCTAATTGAAATAAACATTTCACAGGCACTAAAAAAATGTAGTTAATTGGAAATGCATAATTTACTTCATAATATGGGACCTTTAACCCACACACCTCACACACGAGTAATACAAACATAGGCAAACACACAAACACACAAACAAACAAACAAACAAACAAACACACAGACACACACACTGTGGGGCTGTGTAGTTCTCGGGCATGCAGGGGTTTCATTCCTTCTCCAGACTCCTCTAATCCCCTTCAGGGCACGGAGTGCATGTCTCTCCTGTCTGGGCCCAATCGATACACACCTCTTCAAAGGTTACAGGAGGGTGGACCCATTCTTTGAAGCTGTTTGCATAGAGCTGGATTTGCTGAGCTAACATCGTCCAAGACCCCTCCTATCATCTCCTCCCTTCCTTGCTCCATCTTTCTTTCCCTCCCTCTGTTTTCCTTTCATTTGTTCGTTTTCTCTTTATCACTCTTTTGATTGAGCTTGTTTGGTCAGGCTTGCCTGTGTTTGGGAGGCAGAGTGGATTCTGATGGAGAGCAGCTCTGCCCCCTTACTTTCCATACTGTTTGTCCTTCACACACACGCACACACACACAAACACACTCTCATACAAGCACACACACTTTCTCTCTCTCGTTTACTCTCTTCCTTTTCCCCCTCTACTCTCTATCTTATGCTCTGTCTCCACTTCCTTTTGGTTCTTTCTCACATATCCTTTTTGGGCTTTAATGTCCACCCCCCTGTGTGATTGTGCAATGCCCCTGGTCAACAGCCATCTCCTGTGTGCCTAGTCAGCTTCAATATTTATCTAATATCACTCAGCCTGGCCCTGGCTGGGGAAGAGCAAGCTGCACAAACCAGCCTGACACAATGGCAAGCTCTATCTGATAATACAGGGCCCAAACAAACCAGGCAAGCATGTGTGTGTGTGTGTGTCTGTGTGTAAGAGACAGAAAGGAAATGCTAGTGTATAGTAGTACTAAATATACTTTTGATTTTATAACTGTTAAAGGACAACTCCAGATTTTTTTTTTTACAAAAAAGGTACTGTACAGAACTCTCTACATTACATACAGCAACCATGAAGGCTATACAATATTGTAGATCACCTGTAATGCAGTAAATACCCAATTACCAGAACATGTTTTAAAGAAACTATTCATAATTGTAACCAAATGTGTTTAAGTCTATCTGTCCAATCAACTCTGTTCTCCGTGAAACATCCACAGACCAACCTGCATGACCTCTGGTAGTGTCACACCACATCAGCTCATTTTAATGAGATTTTAGGTGGTACACACAAATATATATCAGCCTTCAATTACTCCATAACAACAGTCTGACTGGGTGGCTAATAACTGAAATGCTTTCACACATTTTATTTTTAAATGTGGGGAATGGTTATAGGTTTTTTAATTAGCAGAGGGACGACACCCTCCCTACCCACACACAAACATATCTCTCTCTCCCTGTGTCTCATCTACATTACATGTGCTTCATTAAGCTTACCAGGACTGAGTGAGCATTTCACCTGGGGCAAACCAACTGCTCTGCACTGCAACCCTGGATGTGTCCAACAGGTGGCAGCAAATCCCTCTGTACCAACTCAGTGTGGAGAAGGAAACCCCACCATCATTACCCACACTACACATACACACATACACATCTCTGGGTGTTTTTCACTTCCTCCCCTTGACAGGCTTGATCCTACCTACCCCTACCTACCTCTTGACATAACCATTGAGCATGCCTACCATCAAAGATGCCACTTTGATGATTCATTAATCAACACTCAACTCCCACCCTCCACCCAATTTTTCACTCCTTAGTCATTTTCATAATGAAGACAAACTAGCTGACCAACAAGTGATTGACAGCCTCTGGAATGTTTAGGGGGAACAGCACGTCTAGGTTGTTACAGTTCGCCTGTGGTTAACCCATATTCTTCTGTGTTTGTCTTGTGTGGTGTATGTAAGAGCTGTAGGAATGACAGTGAAGGTTTGAGAATGAAGGCTAAGCCTTTAATGGCACAGTGCAAAAAAAAGGAACACAATGAGAATTTTTGGCTAAATCATTTAACTCATTCTCGAACAGCTTTAACCTTAATAGCTTTTGTGCTTGAGCAAAGTTTGCTGATGGGGGGAAAAACAACCATGATAATTGGCATTGCATTAAATTTCTTCAGGTGCCCACAGTAAGCATTTTGGTTGAATGGGGAAAAGCAAACACAAAACCAGCAGCTAAACACAGCCACAAACAAACAGGCATGCATGGCATGGCAAATGACTTTACTCAACCAGCCCCACACACACACACACACACACACACACACTCCTCCTATCCTGTCTGTTATCCCTGTGACTAACACACACACGTTAGCTTGATATAAGGCTTTCTGCTTTTTAAACATTTGGAAAGCGATTGGCACAGCAAACACAGTGAGGAGGAAGAGAGTGCCATCCATCTTTCTGTGTCTCTGAGTCCTCTGAGGCCCGCTCAATTGGACCAGCCTCCAGTGTTGATCAGCCTGGGCTGGACCCATGGTCCACACACATCCGCGCGCCTAGGCCTGCTACCTCAACGATGTTCTAATGTTGGTCAAACAGTACTGTGAATGACTGAGCTCAATAGAGCCACTGTTAGTCAGAAAAGTCAATATTAGCTGAGCACACACACACACGCCCATACACACACACACAGTGCAGTAGGGAAGACTTTGGGGGGTGGGTGCTGATCATATATATGTGTGTGTGTGCAAAAGATATTCAATTCCACTGTCCCCACATGAACTTTGACCTCTTTACAGTGGCAGTTGTAAACTTGGCAGAGGTATAAAATAATTTCCCCCTTTCACATCTTGTTTGTCATATTTACTGTCTTTCCCTCTTACACCCTTCACGTACTTTTAGTGCTACTAAAACCCCACATGATTTTTCAACTTTGTACCTACTGTGCCATATTTTTCTACATCTCACTCCTTGGAGTGTGCCCTGTATATTTTGTTATCTATTACCTAAGTCGTGTTTGTTTGCTCTGTGTCACTGCGGTGAGGTTGTTTTTATCAGAGGACTCTACAGCCCTCTCAAGGTCAGCTACTGAACTTCTGACTATTGCACACCAATATTGCTCTGCCAGTAAAAGCGTATGTGACCTTGACACACACTCTGTCTCTCATATGTAGACTTCCTTTGTCTTTATCTCCACATACACGCACACATACACATATAAACATGCACATATGCTCTCTCTCTCTATCTCTCAACAGCTGACAAGTGCTTAATTTGTGACTCATTAGTGAGCTCCAGTAAAGGACAGAGATCAACCTGGCCAATCACAGTGTGTTTAGCCATGGCTAACATTGGGCTGACTATGATTATCTATACGAGCCAGTGCAAGCAGGCAGGCAGGCAAACAAACAGACTAATATTGACTGTCTCTGCCTGGGCCTGCCTTGCTCAGCACGCGCCCCCCCTTAAGCAATTTCCTCTCAGGGAGCGTCAACACGCTGGCTTAAGACAATATTTTCCCTGAGCTGATCGCCTGCTGCGAACAATTAGGGCTGACGTGCGTCTTTTACTGTGCCACAGACTGAGTGCAAAGTCAACAGTTTTAATGATACAGAAAACAGTGTATATGTTGGGGGCACTGGTGCTCAATATGCTGAAGTAGTTTTAATAAGTATGTTGCTAAAAGCAGACAATGTGACTTTTTTTGGTGGGGTGAAAATAACAGAATGTAAAGAGCGCATGGAATTGAATTGTGTGGCCATGTGTGTTTGTAGATTCCTGTTTCTGTGTGTATAGTGGCTCCACTTTTGGATGCCCTCTGCCGCTGCATTAGCCAAGTTCCAAACAGTAAACAAAGCAAAGATGAAGCATTCTTTAAGATCGCCTGCAATGCGAACGCACAAACCCCCAGCTGACTTTGTCAGCATAACAAAAGGGCCTTTGATGTGGCAGCACGCTGCTCCAATTTAAATGTGCTGACATGTGAGAAAAGAAACATTAGCTAATGCGCTTCTTAAAGACCGTAATCGCTCTTTCCCCATCCATTAATGAATGCTAATTACAACTCCTGCATTTTCCCCCTCTCCCTGTGTAGTGCTAGCTGGCTGCCTCGCTAATGTGCTGCATTGTTCCTCCTCTTGCCTCAGCTCCAGCGTCGATGCTGCTGCCACTGCTGTGGCAGCTCCAGCCATTAAAGCCCTGCTAATCCATTCCCCTCCAGAAGTGCCAGCTACACAAGCCACTAATAGCTCAGCCACTAAATTGTGCATTTTCACATCCTCATTTGAGCCAGGGCCTGCCCCCCCCCCCCCCACCCCAAGTTAGTTCCCCTGCCTGAAGTCAACTGCCTCACCTCCCAACCACAGTGAAAAGTGCACCAGTGTGTGGTTGGTGATAAGACAACACAGCACAAAATGGGGTCATGCATATGTTCCCCCGGGTCCTATGTTCCCCAGTCATTTTTGAAAAACCCTATGCTCCCCGGTTTTACTATAAAAATCTATTGTATGTAAAATGTAAAAATCTACTGTATGTAAATCCTTATGTTCCCCGGTTAGTGTTAGGGTTAGTTTGAGTGTCATTTTCGGGACATTTAGGGCCAGATTCAGACAGCAGCCCTGAATGTTTACAGGAATCAACAAAGTACTTACCTTAGGGTAAGTAAGGGCCTCTGTTCGGCCCTGAAAATTTTGTAGCTTGTGCTAAACTCTACACTGATAGGCTGTTGATGTTTTGCTTTCAGTTGTTCTTACACACTACCAGCCATGGGTGATCTGAAAATCACTGTGCCATACAAAAATATTTTTTTCTATGCAGACTAAATTATTTCTTACAACAGTCAACCATCATTTCACCGTTCATTACAAATACAGTTGCTAATGTAACTATGTTTTAGAGGTTAGTCTGAAGAGAGACTTGTGTACAGACTTGCCATGCTAGCAGGCTAATATGCTTCCTATGGTATATTTTGATATGCTTGTTAGATGAAGACGTACAGTCTATCACACTGGCCTTTTCTATAAAAAACATTTACCGGACAACTATTTCCTCACACAATGAATACACTTCTTAAAACATATGTTTATTCAGTGTTGGGGAGTAACGCGATAACATGTAATTCCGTTACGTAATTTAATTACAAAATAAATGTAACAGTAATACATTACAGTTACTGGAGAAAAATGTGTAATTCAATTACAGGTACTTTTGAATTTTTTCAAAATTACAATTTGAATTACATCTTAATATTGTCAGCAAAACCTTGCTAAAACAGCCTATATTTAAAAAAAAACTGTTTTGTGTGTTTTTCTTATAGGCTACCGTAGCATACAAAACATCCCTGTTGCCATTTCCCTCCACAGTTGGATGTGGGGCTTTCTATTAAAATGTTTACGGGGACAAAATCATGAAAACATTTGAAAAGTAATCAAAAAGTAATAAGTTACATTACTCAGATAAAGTAATTCAAAAAGTTACATTACTATTACATTTTAAACAGGGTAACTTGTAACTGTAACGAATTACATTTCCAAAGTAACCTTCCCAACACTGTGTTTATTTGGCTAACTTTAGTCTACTAATCCTGGGGCCTGTACTACAAAGTGTGTTAACTTATCGTGGTAAGCCGAGAGTAATTTGATAATGTGGTGTAACTTCAAAAAAAGTGGTCTCCTGGCACAACTTGCCCCCGATGCGGGGTAAGTTGTGCCTTTAGGGAGAATATGTTAAGGCAAATTGTGCCAGTGATTATTGTAGTAAAACAAAACATTTTAATTTCATAAACTGTAATGCTATATAAAGCCAAGACAAAATTGCTCATTTAAGGGTTTTTTTTTTATATAGTCACCCTATATTGGCATAAGTCATCTTCTCTTCCAAGAGAGTTTGCCTCAGGAGTGCAGCATGACAAGTGTGCACTCCCTAACCCTAGGCTCTAAAATTAAGAATACAATATATAATTTCAATAAAATAACATGTTGAAAAATAACCATAAGTGGGAGTAAGTTGTGCCACTTGCACAACTCAACCCAGGCCCTTTGGCACAAATCACCCCAATTTTGAAAAAAATTGCATGATTTTAAAAACATTTCGAAAAAAATTGCATTTTTTGATACTAAATATATAGACTCATTGTGTAACCCACTAAAGCACTAAAACAAGGGTGAAATGTTTTCAAACATTGTCTATGATTGTTTAGACACAACAATCAAAAACCTCGATCATAGAAATTATACTTTGAAAGGCAAAAAAAAATTTTTGCGCTAAAATGTGCTTACTTCTCATGCAATGTGTCTCACTTCTTAGGAGGATGAGTAAAATGGATGGCACTTCAAATATGTGGTCAGAAGACCATTTCTTTCTATGGTTTTCTAGAAACAAGGGGTGGCACTACCACAAATATTCTAAGACGACCAGATATGGCACCACCTATTAAGGCCCATTGTAACAGCTTTTTGGCTGCAGTTCCATCAGAATTCCACTGGGAGCGTCGGCAGAGACCAAAATGAATGGGGCCCAATGGAGCTAGATGCTAAAAATCACCATTTTCATCCAAGTCTCTTCAAGTGCGCTCAGATTTGAATGTAGTTTCTTTGAGCAAAAATGGGATTTCAATAAAAAAAATCAACTGGACGAGTGTCCCTTTGATTTCTTACAGGTCGGCCTCTTGTTGTCTACAACGCGCTAGCATTATGCTTATGTATGAGCTATGTATGACGTCATCGACACTTTAAGTAGCTTTTTAAAGAGAATGTATGACTATAAAAATCTACAACTCAGTCGGGAGCATTTTATAGACATTCTCTTTGAAAAACAATATTCAAAATATAGCCGCAAGCGGCGATGACGGGCCCTCGCACCTGCGGTGCAGGGACGTGGCATGCCGCTCCTCTCAAATGTGTCCTCTATGTCACAAATGCATTTATTGTAGAGATCTGATATGTGAATGCTAAATCATAGGAGCTTTATATTGTCTACTGGGAGTACGTGTATGTAGAGAAAATGTTCTTTAGAAAAAAGGTGTAGTTCAATTATCTTTGTGTTTGCATGTGTGTGTGTTAAAGGGAATTTTTTTGTGTTTGTGTGGGTGTGAGAGTGTGTGTCTGTGCCTGTCTGAGGTTTGTGTATGTGTGTGTCATCTCCAGATGGTAGTACAAGAACAGGAACGGAAGGAGGGCGACAAGAGTACAATGGCATATGAGGATGGTTGCGTGAAACAGAAGTGTATGGGGGTGTTTGCTTAATATTGTGTAATAAAAGTGTGTATTTTGTATAAGGCAATGGCTTTGGTGAGAGTGATAAAGGAAAGATCACATTGTTCAGAGTGGGATAGTTCATATGGAAGGCAAAGGCATCTTGTTGAATATAGTTGAGCAATGTATGACCGGAGGGGGAGGTGGGGGTTTGTGGGATAGGTGGTATGAGAAGAAGCATAAGTTTTACCTGTATGAATGTGGAAATGTAGTTAAAGGGATAATGTATCAGAAGTACGTGCGTGAGAATAAGCAGGTACTATAATGCAACATGTTTTGAGGTTTGCACTAAAGCAATGTTCAGGAACTCTCTCTGCATGATATGCTTACAGATTTAATACCGGAGTTCATTGCAAAATCTAAACATAAGATTCCCACCAACACTCACGCTATTGTTACACATATAAGTGCAAAAAGACTTCAAGGGTGACACATTTTAAAAGTAGATATTCTGAAAGAATAAATAGACACCGTTTGTGAGTAGGCTGATATTTTACTCTGTATCGTAAGCCAACTGAACAAAACACATATCATTGCAGTTACAATCATCAAAAGCTCAGTATTAAAATCACAGCACGGCAGAATTGTTACAAAACCATCTTGAACCAGGCTAATGGTAACAGCAATAAATACCGTCGGCTATATTAAGCCTAAAAGACACACCAATATGTTATATTCTATCATCTTGAATTTATAAAAACACACCGTCAATATCAGATGACCAAGAACACCTCCAACTACGTTATATTAGGCTCCGCCATTCATTCATTCTTGTTTACATGTGATGTCACTAGCCATGAACTACTCTGTTGCCTTACGATAAACTATATAAGTCATCAGCCGTTCGTTCAGTCTGGCAGACTAACGCTAGTTAGTCTGACGTCGTTAAAAGAGAAGGATCGCACAGAGGATATACATACTGTAAAATACACATTCAATCAATATTCAAACACTAACACACATCGGTGGGGAGTCAGACAAAAGTTAATTCTCAAAGTCTCCCACATACTCGTGAAAGTAGGCTATGACTTGAGGAGCTAGCAGGGAGCTAGCCACAGCAGCAACAATAGCGACAGAAAGCTATATTGTCAACATTTAAACGATCGCTACACAGTTCTTACATATTTGTACATTCCATTACAAAGTTGCAAAATGGCATCTAATGGGGACACACGCACCAGTGTGACAATAAAGAGTTTGTCACATACACCTACCTAAAAGAATAAATAGACGCCGTTTGTGAGTAGGCTATTTTACTCTGTATCGTAAGCCAACTGAAAAATCAGCGCAAACCCACCATTTAAGGCCTCGTGCGTTCTACCCTCAAATAGAACACTTGACAGCTAGAATTAAATTAAATGGGCGTGTCTGTCAATACAGGAAAACAGTGTGGCACCCCCAAAATAAATATTAAAATGTACTATGTCTATGTGCCACACAATATGTACTATGTGCCACACAATCAGGCTAAGATAGCTACCCGCACGTTCCAAGCTTGCCAATCTTACTTTGAACCGAAGCAAAACAATACAGTTATCAGTGTACTAAATCCACTTGAACACGTTAAAGTTTTAACAGATTGGTTAGGCTTTCCTACATGGTCGGAAGCTTACCTGAAAATACATAATGAGCAGCTTTTAGGAACACTAATACAGGAGTGGCAAGATCTTGTATTTCACGAACTCTGTCTGCATGATATGCTTCTAAGTCTTTGCCTTCGGAGAAACGCTCCCCTTTGTAAGTGGTCTGTAAGCGTGAAGCATCGTCTGTGAGTGGACGGATCTGTTAACATGCTCACCGGACAAACATCGTACAGAAACCGCCCCCGCAGAATATAATTATCCATCTCCGAAACAGTACAAATAAAACAGAACTTATAACATTGTGGCTAATATCCTAGCAAGCAAGCAACACCTAGCATCCAATTCACGTCCCTTCTAGGGCTAATATGGTAGCAAGGAAGCTAACTTTCAGTCAGCTGTAACACGCTACTGATCACAGCCCTTCTATACTCGCTACTTTATTTCTTTCACTAAGTGAAGCAATATTTCGTAGTTTACTAATAACATATAGTAAAAATAGCATGGCAGGACTTTGAAATATCAAAATCTAAGCCTTAAGCCAGTATCACATTAATGAAAGAAAATGGCGCCCTGTTGCTGTTGAACTGGGGGACCCATAGCTGCCCGTGCTCTTGCCTGACTTTAACGCACTATGGAACACACCTGTTGATTGATGCCAATTTATTAAAAAATGACAAATATTGGCTTCACAGCCCTTCAACATTTAACATCTACACCACTTCCACACCATGTATACCAAATCTCACATTAATCTAATGCACCGTGTAGCTTTACCACAACCTAAAACAAGTCATTCTGCTACCAGATGGTGGCGCTATGCCTGACTGCCATTTCACTCACACAGATATGTTCATAGTCATGACAGACATTAACCTGTCAAGTTTTATTCTTGTTAAACACTGCATAATGAATTGGTGACACATTTCCTGTGTATCTGGATACTTATAATGTGATACTTAAATTCATCAAGCCGTTGTTTCGTCATCTTACAACATATCAAAAATCTCTTCGCAATTTAACATCTACAACATGTTGACATCATGTATACCAAAACTGACACAAATCTGATGTACGGTTTAGGACAAGTACGTTAAATTCCATTGTATGTCAAATCGCACAAAAGTCCAAATATCTCACTTCCTGTTAGGTATGGCCATGCCATTGTATTGACCTTTTTTGTTCATCTTAGTGAGATAAACCCACCTACCAAATTTCGTGCATGTAGCTGAAAGTGTATGGCAACCACAAACCTCTGTAACAACAGGGGGCGCTGCAGTGTCCCTGAGCAACTTCAGGGCTTGGGTATTTCTCTCTGAGTAGCGGGGGGAATTTCTGACGTGTGTCCCAAATTTCATGAGTTTTCGTGCATGGGAACCGCCTCAAAAAAGGGCAAACGGCGCGGGAGGAAAAGAATAATAATAATAATAATAATAATAATCTTAGCAGAAACAATAGGGCTTCGCACCTCCGGTGCAGGCACAGTCTGCACCTCCGGTGCTCGGGCCCTAATTAGTAGACAAAAAATTATATCTAAGGGCAGGTAAAGGGGTATTGCTCCATAGGACTCTATTCATTCTGGTCTCCAAAATGTGACAGCCCCTGCATGGATGACGATGGAACTGCAAACAAAATCACGTGTTGTGAAACCGGAAATGCACTAGAGTGCCATATCTGGTCGTCTTAGAATATTTGTGGCACTACTTCCCCCCTGGCACAATCATCCCACTTTCCTCTACTACGAAAGGTGTTCAGCTTTTCTTCGAGGTATGTCGCCATGGCAATTTATGCAGCGTCTCAGACCTGCTCCGAGCAGGTTATGTTCTTGTTTACCTTGTCCTAAAAGCGCTGCCCCATCTACAATTTCTCTGCTGCCAATTAAATTAGCCTACCTGAAGGACCTGTGACATTGGCGTATGAATTGCGAGTGGCTATTTCCACAGGGTATTTTCAGTGGCTTTTAGATATGTTTTTATACTGAGTCGAGGGAATTCTTTATCTTTGTCTTACCGAGACAAAAGTCTTAAATGTCACTCGCCGCACAGATGCAAGTGGACAGATGTACTCTAATGCATCCATTTGCAGAACTGTATAGGCTATAACATGCACATCGCATAGTGGTAGCGTGGGCCTACATGCTTAATATAAACTGGATGCATTTGTTGTTTTTCCTTGGTCATTTCAGCGATCTGCAGAATAAAGAATGTTGTCAACTACACTCTGCAACATAAAAAAGCTATATATTATATATAGGTGAAGTAAGGCTTATGCAAAAATCTGTCATACAGCATTCCCAATTAGTTGAAAACACATTAGCAATGTAGAGTAGGTATGCTATTTGATCTGATTAAAGGAGTAGCCTGCTTTAAGTTCACCTTGTCTTTGAGTAGCCGGCCACATAACTGTTCAGTTGCATTTAGCTCCAACTTAGATTTACATTTGGTCTGTTATCACGTATTTTGAAGGCATTCACATTCCCTTTTTTAGCTTTTTCTAAATAGTTTTCAACCATTTTCTCCACACACAGCTGCCAAATTTTATTCTGTTTTCATCTACTTTCCTTTGACCTTCTAACACTGTTCAACTTTTATTCAAAATTTGTGTTATATGAACATGACTTCAGTGATGATGTTACAAAGCAGAATGAAATGACCTATCCTTACATGACAGGTGCTGATAGACAGGCATGCACGAACTCACAAGTAAAAACACTAACCACAAATCTTTGGGATTTATCCAGTTCAATCCAAAAATCAACACAGATGCAAGCCTGCAATCAGTCATCTTCACTGCTCTGAGTTTTCCTTTGTTTATGTGGGGTTATGTATACTCATACTCAGGTCAAACTTGCCGCACACATAACTTTCATTTGATAGCTTGCACGATGGTTATACTAACATGCTTATCTCAGATCTGTGTCTATCAGGAGCTAACACATCAGCCATAAACAACAAAAATAATAATAAGAATAAAGAATAATAATAAGAATGTTCCTTTTTATGTGCTGAAGCCGACTGGAATTTTACCAGGCAAGTGGTCAGCCAACCCAAACCACTGTAAGTAACCAACTTTACTGCCTTCATCATACGGCTCCAGCTTGCATGTAGACATGTGTTGCACACATGCCGTGACCACAACTTTCCATGCTTTGAGCGGTCGCAAGAGATTACAAGTTTCCAAGGTGATCCTGATTTCCTGTTTTGGAGGAGCTAACAGCATCCACAGGATGTGAGCTGGCACAAGCTCACACTGCGAGAACATCATCATATATGGAGTCCCCCCCCAATCTACTAATGTGGGGTCCTATAGCGCTCTCTCCTTCAACCCGTTAATTGTAGTGTTATTAATGAGTCTCTGTTTCTCTCACTCCGTCTCTGTTTTTTTGTTCCTCTCATTTTCTTACTTAGTCTCTCATGCAGTCATTGTCTTTTGTCTGTGTCGCACACACCCTCTCTTCTTGTGCTTGCCCCCCCCCCCTCTTTTCTTGTGTTTCTGTGTCTTACTCCCTCCTCTCTTTTACTTTCCCTCAATCCAAGAGTAATATTTCTAAAAATATATCAGGTAAGAGCACTGACATGGGTACTCGAAACTTGTCTGAATACACGTTCACACACATCAGGTCTTTTCCTTTCCCTAAGGACCTGAGGACACACAGCCCCTTCAGCCTGAGGCTTGGCAAGGACTTTCCCCCAGCACCGGCACTACTGGCATCAAGAGGGGACTTTCCCTTCTAGGTCTTGAGGGTTCTTAACTGCACTTAAATCACCAAAGCTCTGAACAGCTTTGACCTCCAGCAGGGCCACACACAGTTTTCTCCACCTCAGCTAATAAGCAGAGCAAACATGCAAGGGTTTGGGACTAAAGCACTTGAAAATTTCCTTTCTTCAGGATGATTACTGTGATTATTATCACATTATGTCCAAAGTATTTCTACTGCCACTACTATTCTGGTGCTACTACTACAACTACATCTACAGTAACAACTGCTACTTTACAACTTTGCTTTACATAATCAGTGTCACCATTGCCGCTGCCGAAAGAAAGGGCAATTGCATAACAAAATGACTGCTAGTAAGATTAAGATTAGATTAATTATTTTCTTGGGATTGAGGACCTTGGAAGTATGTAGTTTGGAATCAAAGAGAATGCAGTGTTCATTTTTGTTGCCAATGATTAAGCATTGTAAAATGCTGCACAAACACCAGAAGCTTGGCTAAAAGATGTCAGTTTTCAAAAGAAGGTTTTTCCCACAGTAATCTATACCTCATGACATCTCTTTCATCCCCAGATATGCTAATATGGAATGCGGAGTTTATAAACGCTGGCTCAAATTGATTTCATATAAATGAAAGCATAGGGGAATAGATTTAATTATTATAGAGGAGGCAGGACCTTCGAGTGTGATATTACCTCTGCTTCACCCAGGAAGCAAGGGGAGGAAGTGAATTTTTATTGCTTCTTAAGTCTGCCGACACAGAATCCCTGCCAACGCTAACAAATTCATCAATGTTCCTGAGCTCCCCCAGTTACACATTTTCTAAATCTCCCCTTGCTGCTCGCAAAGACTCATACTTCACTGCTAACAATGAGAGGGCTTTCTGGCCACCTCAGAAGATGATATTAACATGTTACTAACAAAGTGGTTCTATAACACTCTCTCATACACAAAAACAAACACACACATAAATAAGGAGTATACATACACAATAACAACTACATGCACACACACATCCACATACAGATGCATGTATGTGCACACAGACGCAAGTTTTGGGGAGTTCCAAGCCAAATCCAACACTACAGCAACCAATAAAGGCAAACGAGCTTGTTGTACAAAATAAAGTACAAAAAAGTACAAAATAAAGTTTGACTGTCATATGGTAACATGTTTGTCACGGATAATAATCATACTAAAAAATGGTGTCTAAACTTATTTAACTACTTTTTAATAATAGATTTCGAGGCTTACAGGCGTAACAGACCTTAGAAGTGGGCTTATTAATCACTGCTAATTGATGTGATGCTCCCTTAACTAGCTTACCCTAACTCGCCTATGTGTCCATGCCTGTCACTCGGCATTTGTCAGAAGGATAAGCCATTTGCTCATTCTGCTTTGTAACATCATCACTAAAGTCATGTTCATATAACACAATTGGAATAAAGTTAAACAGTATCGGAAAAAAAAGGTTTTATAAGCCAATTGGGGTATTTACAACAGGACAAAACGGTGATCTTGATGTGTGTGAAAATGGATAAAATTATTCAGAAAAAGATAAAACGGGAATATAAATGCCCTGAAAATACATGATAATACGTGAACTTCAAGTTGGCCTTTAATCAGATCAAACAGTATATAGGCTACGTACCTTACATCACTGCTGTAAAATGATTCATATAGTATAGGGCTGCACTGATAGGTGTTTGCAATTTTGGGAATGTTGTTTTTTTTTCCGTATAAGCCTCACTTCACTTCTATTTAATATAGTGTTCATTAGTGAAATTTTTATGTTGCAGAGTGTGATTGTATGAACACATTTTATGTGTGATTGTATGAACACATACACTATCTGTTCGGTGAGTGACATTTAAGACTTCTGGCCCGATTAGACGAAGATAAAAAAAATCTTTGACTGAGTAAAAAGACATTTTGAATGCCTGCTTAAAATACTATACTGTGCTGTTGCTGGTGTCCTGGGACACTCAGCCACTGTCCCAGGACACCCAGCCACTGTCTCGCGGCATGAGACACAGGGCAGGGCCATTGCTAGCCATGTGGGTGCCCTAAGCACAAATGTTTTGTGGTGCTCCTCCAATCCCCACCCCGGCCCACCAGGAATGAACAATAATTCAGAATTTATCAGTGCGATTCACATAATTTGATATGAATACGAAGGGGGGAAATCTTCACAACTGTAAGATTGATTCTTTTTATATTACATTTTCACCAACAGATGCCCCTTTGGCCTTTAAACCTAAAAACTGACGAAAACCATTTACTTGCGAGAAGGCAGCTTGAATAAAAATGTGTCTTTATAGATATCCTGAAATGTAGTATCATGCGAAATAAACTTGGCTAACAGAGTAACGATAATTGACTTGACCTCTGATGGTAGTAGTGTTAATTTTGTCGGACGAGACATGACAAAATATGTTCATCAACGTTTTTTTCTATGACTAAGACAAGACCATACACAAGACGATGACAAGTGTTCTAGAAGACAGACTAACACGAAATTATCATGCATTTTCATTGACGGAAGAAGACGAGACAAAAATGTTTTGCATGAAATAAAAACTCCGTTATCTTTGTCCTTAACAAAACTCTTTATTTGTGTCCTTAAGCTGTCACGCCTTGAAAATGTTACCAAACAGTAACATTCAAAGTTTCTATAGTACAGAATCTTTGTTTACATTAAACTTGACTAACAAAAATGGTTTGTAAATGACTACAATATGCCTAATAACAAAAACTAGTACAGCATTCGGTGGGGTCAACCTTCGAAGTAAGATCTTTACTTCAGCATAAACTTCAGTGGTCTTATGCTGCCGCCAGGCGGCTACAGTTGTACTTACATTGCACGCAGCTGTGTGAATCACGTTGTGCGCGAGTGAAACGTACATGTCGAACTAGCACCCACTGTAGCATGCTACACTGTTTGTGTGTGTGTGTGCATGTATGTGTGTGTGTAACCACATAACACACACACACACGTACACTGAAACATTCTGTAATGCACAAATACACTCACACAAATGTATTGTGATATATGCATGCGCATACACACACACACACACACAGCACTATGATGAGGGAGCGGTGGAATGTCAAGCGGATGTCTACAGACTTGTCAGTGAGTTCTTAATGAGCTGACTGAGAGTGTAGGGAGGAGATGGCATCTGCCACCGTATATGCGTGTGTGCGCACATCTGCCATCATGATAACACCCCTTGCTACACAACCTCATCCTGCTGTCTGTCTGTTATCACAGAGGGTTGTCTATGAGCAGCTTGGCAGACTGTTGCCAAAACAGACCTGTAACTATCTGCTTGAAAGATCAGGCCCTACCTTTACACACTTCCTGCATGGTCTTTGACTGTGTGTGTGTGTGTGTAAGAAAATGTGTGTGTGTGTGAGCTTGACACAAATAGCTTACAATATTTGTGGTTTTAAGTGTTGGTGTTGATGGTAAAACTAGCAAGCATTTTCTGTGCCATTTTCTGTGCTCTCGTCCACGTGTGTGTTTGTGGTTAGTTTGTTTGTGTTCCTCTCTCATTTCTGACCAAACTTTAACCTCTACTGTCCTGATGCTCTAAGGTCTATGTAATGTGTCACAAGGACGTGTTCCAACGCTACTCATGAGATTACCAAAATAAGTATTATAAGACATTTCAGGCTTATATTTAGTCTTGCCAGTTCTTTTTAATGTGTGTGTGTGTTTGTGTGTCCCTCTCTCTCTCTCTTTGACAGTCTTACACTGGCATGTGTCCAATGTTGGTTGTGTGGCATCGATGGGGAGATGATAACCAGCTACCGCAGCACTTCAGTTGATAATGAAGGGCTGTTACACCACAGGAATGTACCCTCACCTGCAGCACACATACATAAAGGGTGAGTGTGTGTATATGTCTGTGTATGCAGTTGTGAAATGTTTGTGTTTATGGATGTGGTACCTGTGTGTGTTTTTATTGTGTAGTGTGTTTGTGTGTTCGTGAGAGAATGCTCATGCTGGTCCACTTCTGTAATTTGCCTTCTTTTTTCACCGATATGTGTGTGCGATATGTGTGTGTGTGTGTGTGTGTGTGTGCGTGTGTGACCGATTGGCCTGTGGGGAATGGGGAAGTGTTCCAGTCAAACTGGATCATTAGGCCGGGCCCTGCATCCACATCTCTGGGCCTGAGATGTTAACAAACGAGCGTGGGGCGTGACAGGTGTGAAGAGACACACAAACACACACTGCAGTTGCTGCACCAGTTCACAAACACACATTCCCCTGTCCCTTAGGCTGGTAATTATAAGTTGATGTGTTGGTTTGGATTAAGCATTTTTGCTCAGTATGTCATTACATCTAAACTCCGTCTGGCGCACCCATCATTCAGGAGAGACTCATAGTGAAGATAATAAATTGGAAGGTTTGTCCTTTACACCAACAAGCTAAACAGGTAATATTTTCTTATAAATAACTCACATATTTGTGTACTAATGTTTGGAGCTGTGAATGACACAAGTAATGACACATACACAAACCCATGTACACACAAATACAAACACACACTGTGAGCTGTTGTAGCTAGGAGTTAAACTGTTACCCCAGTAATCATACACACATACACACTTACATAAACACACACACACACACAGGCTGTGTTCGCTTGGAGAACGGTGTGTGTGATGGGTGGAGAACATAGGGAGGTTAAAGTCACTGAAAGTGACGGTTTGAATCTGGAGATCAGCAAAAGCTTTCTGATACTCAGCTTCTTCAGAAGCAGCAGGGCTCAGCATGCCTATTGCTGTGCCATGTATTTGCTCTGTCCATTTACTAAATCAGCTATCATAACTGTATACATTTCTGCCCAGTGTATACATTTCTTTACTTACTAGGTTGACGGACTTGAGAAAAAAACGTATTCTCTCGTCCATAGTTTATATGAATTAGTTTTAAACTGATAAGAACAATGTACAGTGACTTGAACTATTACCAACAATGTTGTAACCTGCATGTGCCAAACGCAGGTATAGAGAGATGGAATTCTTATTTTGCAGCGACAATTTTGATTTCAGACTCGGCCTGATTTGTTTCTCTTCTAAGTTTCTCCCAAACGTATTTAACCGTCTTCCACAGTAGGCCCCCACTGGTGCTACCTAATCCACTACTCAAGCCAGGGTTGTGGGAGAAAACAAATTTAGCACAATTTGAAAATGAGGCTCCTGTTGCAGGTCAAGGAGTTGTTGAGTTTTTGGTTAGAGGGTTCAGTGAAAGACATATATAATATATATATAATCCTAAATGGTTTGAGTGTGTGAAGTCAAATACCCATGGTGGGATAAATAAATAAAGAACATTAAAAGTGTTGAAGTTTATCTAGCTCTACATAGCCCACAAAAATTAGATAGTAACATGACATTTCAATTTGAAAACGTTCACTCACCAGGATATCTGTTTATCTTATAAATTTCTGATGATCTAATAAAGAACATTAGAAGTGTTGAAGTTAATCTAGCTTGGCATAGCCCATATAAATAGGACAGTAACAAGACATTTAAATTTCAAAACATTCACCAGGATATCTGTTTATCTGATAATTTCTGATAATTGTTATTCTTATATGTACAATTTTGATGTCTGTATGTCGGTGTTGATTATGTCATTCTTGCTCTATATCAAATCTTAATGGCAGTTGCCAACTAAACATTCTGCTGCAGGCGCTAAAGACACTCACATGCAGGCTAATATAAAAGCATGCACCCACACAGAGTCCAATTTACAAAGTATCCTATTGCTGCATGTGTGCACAAAAACCTACACACACACACACACGCTGACAGACACAAAGTAAATTTTTCAGTGCCACCATAGAAACATCAATACACCCAAATACAAACTTCCAAATACATACACAAACATGTACTCACTAATATGTTTTTAAATGAGACCTTACTGCACAATGAAGCTTACTGCACAAACACACACACACACACACACACAGCATGAGAGAGACAGACAAGGCTATATATACCAACATACATTCTGTAATGCAGATTTCAAAATTGAGTACAATTTCATTTACAGTATTGATGTAGACGCACAAACATAGACATGCTTATGGCTGAATAAACTCACATGGACTCACTAAGTGGGATTTGGAACGCTGTCACACACACACACTGTATGAAAATACAGACACTGTCACAGGGGGCCACGGCATTAGACTAGAGGCTCAGGGCACAGTATTTTACAGCTCAAGCTTTTATTGCATCTGCTCTCCTGCCAGTCTGCCCCCGCCAACAATAAAACATCCTTTAATAAAAACCCTCACAGCCCCAGTGACACACACACACACACATTCCGCCTCCTCCTCCACCAGACATAATCGGTCCAGATCATAGGACTGAGGCCTTGTACAGGACTGTCTTGAGAGCAGGTGTGTAAGGGTTCACTCTGGACTGAAGATAAACCACAGCCTGGGAGTGTGTGCATGTAGTGTTAATTTAATCACCTTTTTTATTTCCATTCTTGTCTTAGACATTCACATACCAGTCTAGTTTTAGTCAACTAAAATCTGGTAATTTTAGTCTAGTTTTTAGACAAGGCATTTTAATCTAGTTTAAGTTAAGAAACTTTTGTCTTATAAATAATAAAACACATTCGTTTATTTATAAGGTTAATTTTGATTACAATTTTAGTTAATGTAGTTTCATACTTTTATAGCCATCTACATCTAGCCGTGTTGCATAGATGCTAGGACTACATACAGTACATACACTTTCCTACTAGTTTTCATCAACTTGCTATTTGCCCAGTGTGGCTATAAATAACAGCCTGTATAATGTGTGTGCCATAACACCACAACTATCTGGTTGATCTACAGTGTAGATCCTTAAAATCAAAAGCTAAAGTTAACTTACCTCAATGTGCTAGTGGTTAGTAGGGTTGCCAATCATCCCGTAAAATACAGATTAGTTACATGTTTGGAAGATAAAATATGTGTCCCTCATAGTTATGTAGCCTGACAGTCATATCAGTAATACCTAGGGCCATAAGGTGGCATCATGCCCCCCTTTTTTGCTACTAGTATCCTAAAACAGACATGCATTTAAAGACCCCCTGTGATGGAGTGACCATTACTACAGTTGTGGGTGTGCTCTGAATGCCATGCCAACGAGCCTGGCTCTTTGGCGGTGTGGTCAAAAGTGCATGTTTAGTACCCCGGAGCCCTGGCTTTGAAACCGGGTCGGGTGACCTCTGAGAGGTGGTCTCGTCCGGGGCAAAAACCCTAACCCTAGAACCGCCACTGCCCCCATTCCTAATTTTCAAATCAGAACGTTGGCAACCCTAGTGGTTAGCAATACAATTGAAGGTCTGTGATGTTATTCCCAAGGGGGCAGGAAAATTCATTTTAGCTTCATTTTGACATGAAAAAACACAAAAGAGGCACGCCACGCCTTGATGTTGGTATTGTTGGACACTGTGTAAACCACTACACATATTTGTCTCGATCAGAAATCTGTTATATCATTGTCTTGTAAGAAATGCTGATGAATGTGTGCTGATCCGTGCTAACTAGCTAACGCCCTCGACACGCTAACTTGCAAGACTAGCTGGAACGAAATAGAATACCCAAGTACAGTATTAGCCTTCCACTCCACTAAATGTGATTGCAACCATAACGGTAGAAAAACACTAATTACGAAAATGATCGTATGCTGTCTGATTTGTGTTTGAGCATCTACTCGTCAATTTATCATATTTGGGTTCGTTGGCCAACCTCACTCGACGTCAGCAGGAGTTTGCGCAGTAGACCGAAGACACGTGACCAAGCAAAATGTTGAAAAATTGGCTTTATCCAGTCCCACTGAAAACGACGCTATCCCTCAGTCCATTTCTTCTACTGACTGGTTATTCCTCGATTTTAAATCCACCCACTTTCCCGTCAGATAGAATTATACATATGGTTTTCTTATGGGTTAGTGTCATGATATTTGAAATGGCACCAGATATCAAGCCTTTCTCTTTACGGGTATGTCATAGTTCTAGTAGAAAACGGTATTTGCAGCAATAACCTACTTGCAGGAACCTAAGCTGCGGACTCATTCAATTCTCCATTCTAAAAACTTTTAATGTAACTATTTTTGGTGACACTATCAAGGCGTATCAGCTTTAAGGCAAAAATAAAGATTTATCTAGTTTTTATTTCATACAAACCATTTCTGTCTCGTCCTTTTTCATCAATCTTCTCTCTGTGCATGTGTGGACATTAAAAGTTGATCTTGCCATTGTCATTTATGACATTGCCTAACATTACTAGCTGACGAACCTTAGCAGGCTGTAACGTAGCTTGCAGTAACTGAGTGAGCTTACAGTGCTGATCCATTGTTGCGGCAGATTTGCCGCTTTGGACGCCTTCAATTCATTTTCAATGGAGTCCGTCAAGCTGTTTTTGCTGTCTGCGCAAAGCCTATTGGGATTCCGGTGCGTCGGCTCGGACAGCTGTGGCGCGTCAAGAAGTTGGGCTCTGCTGAACTTAATGCGAATTAGTCCGGCCAACGCGCCCACGTTATCCAATAAAAATAGATCACAGGGGAGGTCTGTCATGACGAAATCAGTTCTGTTCGGTTTCACATTTTAAACATGTCCCTGTTGTCCTACCTTCGTTTACTGTCTATGCTTCTTACAGAGCCACAAACATAAAAAATGAGGCGTGGAGGAAAGTGGCCGAAATTGTCGGTGTGCTTGGTGGGTTTAATCTGTGTGAACTGTGCAAATATACAAATTACGTGAACAGTTTGGAAACGATACAGGCACTTGTAATGGCTAGTTAGACACGTCGTTTGCCCCTTGATAGCTTCATGAATGAAGTGTAGAATGTAATGTACAATAAAGCAGCCACAATGAGGGAAAGTTAAGATTTTTTGACAACTCGTTTACCTTCCCCGACAAGACTATATACACTTCTGAGAATGCCCACCCCTAGTAGCGATCCGGCAACACAAGGGGAGGCGGCGCGGCGAGCTAGCTTGCCGTGCTGCGACAGTGGATCACGGCCGTTAGACTGTATGGAACTTCAAAGACAGCCGATGTTCTATCATTCTATCCTACCTATCATTTTATCCTACAAACACCCACGGCACATGCGCGCGCATGAGCAGATCACGATACTCCATTTCCCGCCATTTAAACATAATTTTGTCCTACATCAGCTGTTACTAAAACTTTGCAGAGCAAGCGGGGGGTAGATTAATGACGTAAATTCAATATTAACCACACAATGTAATATAATTCTGATTTAAAAAAGTGAGCGAGTCTTGAAATACAAAAAATATCTTCCCTAAACAGTTTAACTTTTCAACTTTTCATTTCGCAAATCAGCTGATGTGGTTCCCTCTTCGCGCATGCGCAATGCACAACATGCGCGGTGCGCAGGCGTTGTTTTATGAAGCAGAGGAGAGGAGGTGAGTATTCATTCAGTTGTTCCTACATAAATAATCGAATACAATGTTGATTTCTCACCGTTTCGTAAGGTTGGATTGACTCGTTTTCATTCTTTATTGTCTCGCATTGGTCTGTTTGAATGTTTGAAATGTTTGATGGAGAGAGTAGATTTGAGAACAGAGAGAGCAGAGAGAGAGAGTGAGCGCGTTGCAATTTTCAAATGGCTTGTTCAGAAGTGATGAGACGGAGATCCCAGACACGGATTCTGCTTATTAACATTTCAGTCCGTTTTATACAATGTCACACAAAGACCCCGACGGCAAAAACCTTATAGTCATATATATATAGCCTAATCAAATATCAAATATTTGTAATAATGAATAATCATATATTACTAATCATAGTCTGAAAAAAAGGCTTTTTTCCCGAATGAACTGAAAATGAACTGAACTTTGAACAGTTAAGAATTAAAATTGTGAACTTTGAACGTAAACAGTTCACTTTGAGCATGAATGAACTGAACTTGAACTAGTTCAGAAAAGCTGTGAACTGGCACAACACTGCTTGGTGGTGTTGGTGCATCCCTACTTTGGTAGTAATTATAATAATTACAATATGTATTGTGCAGCATTCCAAAGAATAAAGGACTTACAGCCTGCAGTACTCAACTTATATATTTTTGACTGTACTAACATTTAATGCACAACTGTATTTGTAGAAATGGAAGCCAAATATGATGCAGTATATGGATTGCTGTCAAATGGGTCCTATCCCAATCAGTATGACCGCATTGAAAGGCAAAACCTGAGGCGGTGTGCGTCCAAGTTCACCGTGAGAGGTCAGTAGTTTCTGTAAAACTGTCACAAATGTGTGGTAACACTGCATCAGTGATGAATTTCATTGCAATTTCTGTAATCATAACGATCATTTATATGCACTGTAGAGGATGTGCTGTTCTTTGGACAAAGGAGGGCCATTAGGGAGAGGTTAGAGGCAAGGGAAATATTTCAACAATTCCATGCCTCGCCCATGGGAGGGCACTCGGGCATCATTAAAACCCGAGGGGCCATCACACAACGTTTCTACTGGCATGGCATGTCAGTAGACATAGAGCAATGGGTATGTATGTTTGTTTCTGAAATTAATGCAAGAAAAGCAGAAAGAGGATCGTGTAAGCAGCAATGAAAACCAATTCCGCCTTATGTGTTTCAGATCCAGGAATGTGACCGTTGCCAAAAGGTGGGCAAGCCGCTCAAAGGTGTGCAGCCTCTTGAATGCATAAAGGTAACAAAAGGGCTACATTACTTTACATTGACACGGTTAATATTATTAAACGACTACATGCATACTGGGCTACTTTGTTTCCATATCAGGTCTCCGCAGTCTGGGAATTGGTCGGAATAGACCTTACTGGTCCCCTGCCAAAGACACCCCGTGGCTGTCAGTATATTCTGACAGCCACGGACTACTTTTCAAAGTGGGTGGAGGCTTTCCCGCTCCAAACCAAGTCGGCTGCCGAGGTGGCAGAGAAGCTGGTGGCCATGGTTTATAGGCATGGGTGCCCTTCAAGGATCCTGTCGGATCAAGGCAGGGAGTTTGTGAATGAAGTAAGCACGCAAACATAATTAGCCATCTTTTTGGAAATGGCTATATCCCAAAAGTATTACAACAGCAAGCCATGTTCTGTTGTTCACTGCGGAAAGCACACCAAATACACAAAACATGTGTACCGTTTGTAACAACCGTTCTGAATTTCAACTTGTTTTTAATATGTATTTTTTTCCAAGTACTAAAATGTGTTACAGAAGGATGTTGGAAGTATTTAAATTTTTATTAAAGTATTTCAATTTTTATTAAAGGGATACATTTCAACATATCCTGTGTGTACAGGATCACAGGTGCATATAACTATTGTAATATCGTAGATAGTGTGTGTGTGTTTTTGTCATTATTTGTATTTTATTTTGAAGCTCAACTTGGGACTCTGTCAGTTGCTTCACATTGGGCGGTCTGTTACGGCAGCTTACCACCCACAGACAAATGGGTTGGACGAAAAGACCAACCACAATATAAAAAGGTATGTGCTGTTATGCTGATAAATTGATGATTAAGTATGAAGTCGATGACAGGCCAAGTGAAGGTGGCTTCAGGAAAAATAGTCATAGGCCTACCTTCTTCTCTAATGATGATTCTTTATTCAGTGTGTGGTGTTTGAATATGATCTGATCTGATATGATTTGATTTGAATATGACCCTTTTTCATATTCAGGTGTATTTGGGCACCTGTGGTCAGAAGTGAAAGAAACTTTTGTTGTTTTTGTTGTAAAGTACTCTCAAAACTACATAACTCGATACAGCAAAACATCATGGGAAATGCCGCAACCACACACACACACACACACACACACACACACAAACACAAACACACAGACACACAAAAATACCTATGCAACATGCATACCTATGCAGCATGCATCCCGACTCAACCACTGATGCGACATAGGTATTTCTGCGTGTGTCTAAGTGTGTGTGTGTGTGGGTGTGGGTGTGGGTGGCTGACTATACCCATGTGTGTGCCATGTATGGACAAACTTATATTGTGATTATACTGTGACTACATTTAGAGCTCTTAGGAAACTGGTGAACGAGGAGCAGACAAACTGGGACACCTTCCTGGACGCCACACTGTTTTCTTTGAGATCCAAAGTCCAAACAACGACTAAACACACTCCCTTCATGATAATGTACGGAAGGGAAGCCCGTTTTCCCATAGAAATTCCAGAGAAGTTGCCAGTGAGTAGTGTCTTCACTGTACTATCACTAGTATAGTATAATAGTTTCGCAATATTTTCTGAATTAAATACTTGTGTATTTCATTTTGGTGTTCAGACATTACTGGAAATATTTCACATTGTTGGGGGAAAAGTTAATCATGATTTTTAAAGGAACAGTCCACCCTGATGATTTTCACACATTAACAGTATTTCCAACTGTTGCATGTGAATGTGCATACCATTTTCTTCTGACTGTTTTCAGTACTTGGATTCGCTACTCTGGAATTATTACCATACCTTAGCATATTCATTGGAAGTGGATGGGTTCATTAGCATCAAGCCACAAATGATTACTGTATGGAATTAAATAGCCCTTTGCACTCTGGTGAATTATACATTAATATTTAAGTGCTTTGTAAGTACATTTGATGATGCTATTTTGGAACCCATAGACTTCCATTGTCATGTTAAACATAGCTATAGGCTGTTGTCAAACTAGGCATTGCAAATACATTGTGAAAGAAATCTATGTATTTAACAGATAAGCAAATTCTTGAAATAGGGTGGACTGTTCCTTATTAATCAAGTTAACAGTGCTAATATTTTCATATGGTAATCATTACTCTAGATTTCAGCTGTCACATTGCCATCTGAGTGCATGTACGCAGAATTCATGGAGTTTCAGAAGGAGGCAAAGGAGAGAGTGGCAGAGGCGGTCATGAAAAATGTGGAAAGTGGTCAGAGTTCTCAAATCGCAAAATATGCTCGACGTCACCTGAAAAACAAGGGGCGGGTGGTCCAGTACAAAGCTGGGGATGAAGTGCTGCTTTTTAATTCTAGGAGGCAGGGAAGACAAGGTGGTAGGCTGGAACCGGACTTCAGTGGACCCTATTTGATTGAAAACCTAATTGGGAAAAAAGTCAGACTGAAATCAAAATCTGGCAAAATGTTGCGAACTTCATTCAGTGTCGACAACATTAAGCCATATAGGCAGCCTGTAAGTCCCCAGACTCCCCACCAAAGCACCCAGAGACCGAGCCCTCGACCAAGTGCCCGCAGCCCGAGCCCCCTTCGAAGCCCTAGCCCCAGCCAAAGCGCCCACAGCAAGAGCCCCCAGCAGAGCCCCCACAGCAAGAGTCCCCAGCAAAGCCCCCACAGCAAGAGCCCCCAGCAAAGCCCCCACAGCAAGAGTCCCCACAGCAAGAGCCCCCAGCAAAGCCCCCACAGCAAGAGCCCCAGGCACAGCATCCACAGCCCAAACCTGAGCCCCCGGCAAAGTGCCCACAGCCCGAGCCTCCGGCGAACCCCAAGCCCCTTCCAAAACCGAAGCCCCTCTGTAATTGCCCGAAGCCCGAGCCCCTCAAGAAGCGCCCGAAGCCCGAGCCCCCAGCGAAGCCGGAGTCCTCTCCGAAATGCCCATAAGTCCCCTCCTAATTTTGACTTCAGCATCCGCAGTGAAGGTGGCCACAAAAATATGTTTTTCTTGACTGTTTGGTGATCTGTTGGTCCATGCTGAACCTTCAAGACTGAACATTAGGAGGACAAAGTATGTAGGGGGTGTTTTTGCTCTGTGAAGTGCATTTCAGTTTCAAAATTACACCTTTCAGTGGAATATGTCTTTAAAAATAAAAAATCAGCCTTAAAGGTTCAGGACCTATTACTTGTTGGCCCGTTGGCCCTGAGTTCATTGTTGGCCCGACGTCCCAAAAAATATGTAGACTTCATGTGTTAACAGTATCATTTTCTATCTTTTCAGTGCACAGGATTTGGGCAGCAAAAGGTTCCTCCAAACTGGAAGGAACTATTGCACATTATAAACTATATGCCCAATCTTTTCAAAGTTTACAGGGAAAACAATGGGTCTCTGACGAGGTAAGAGCCATTCGAGAAAAAAAAACATTCAGCTTCTTCGCGCAGTGTTGCTGTGTTATGATACCATTTCATTTGCTGACATTTTAGATCATTGATGCTTCCATCCACACATTTATTGAAGTTCACAAGGCAAGTAAAAAACGGATATTCCAGATTAAATCCTCTGGATACATATGAATACTTTGTGTGTTTGTCCTTGAATTTCGATACATATTTATACTGTGTGTGTGTGTGTGTGTGTGTGTATTTGTTCATGAATTTGCTTTCAGCAGACACCTGTCTTCCATTTGGACGCAGTTATTGGAAGCGCGCTATTTGCTGGAAGGTTCCGCTGCGTCAAAAAGGTAATGTGTTATAAGGTTATTGAATGAAGAGAACATTAGAAATTAAAGTGATACTGTCCCGTGTTTGGAAATAAGCTTATTTTGAACATCGCCTTGAGTTGAATGATTGAGTGTTACCTGTCTTGTGTACTTTCAATCATGTCCTGAGTATGGCAGAACAAATTTTAGGGCATAACAACTTGTACCTCTGTTAATGCAATTAATTTGAATCCTATGCGACCAGCTGGCAGCTGCACTGCCATACTCGGAGAACGACGGGAAGTACAGGAGAAAGGTAAAAGTCTATCATTTAAGTCAAGGAGAGGTGTAATATGAGCTTATTTCCAAATATGGGACAGTATCAGTGTAAGCTTCTGTGAATCTGTCAAACTTAACTTCCTGCAACACGTCCCTACAGTGGGAATTTCCAGTGGAGGAAGTGTGGATGTGCCCAATAAACGTGGGAGCACACTGGATTCTTGTGGTATGTTTTTGCTCAACAGTGGTTGTCAGGTCTTGCTTTTCTGAAATTGCTTGATACTGTACAGTGGTTAGCTTAGTGATTTCTATGTATGTTTTTTTTTTTAAAGATAATCAACATCGCCAAAGCTGTGCTGGTAATCATTGACCCAATGGGGAATGAGAAGTTATATGAACGCCAACTTCTCCGCAACTGGAGGTATTTCATTTATTTATTTATTTTAAGGATGGAGCAAATTTTCAAACATTTCAGTTATTTGGTCATTATATGGTTATATGGTCATTTCAAAGCTGAGCTGAGTTAATTCCTCCCACCCAACAATCACTTCAAGGCACTGTGGATCCAGACCCTATTCTGCAAATGGAAAAAAGGAGAGAGGATGACTTTTGCCTCTGCTACTGTATTTAAGTGTGTCAAAAGACAAATAACAAGAGATTGCATAACATTCCCAAAAAACATTATAGTGTTGTTGATTCTGTTCAATCAGAAACTTCCTCAGAATGAGGGAGTGGGCAGCTCAGCGGTGGAGCTTGGACACAGTGGACCACAAAAAGCAGCAGGACTCCAGCAGCTGTGGAGTTTTGGTCATCAAGGTATCACAGTGGTGTTAATTGGCTGACAAGATGCAGCATAGGTCAACTTTTCATTTCTCAGACATACAGTACTGTCACCTGACTGTCAGAGTTGTAACAGTAACACATAATGAACATAGAACAATTAAGAATACGGGGGTGGGAGGCGCTTTCTCATGTCTTACATTCTAATTTAATTCAGTCCTTTAATATGGTCTGAGCTTCACCAGAATTGCGTGGATCAACAAACAGTGTCTGCTTTTTCCAATACCATCTAAACAATTACATTTTACCCTGCTTTTATTGGCCATAAAATGTTAACATCCACAGGACAGCTAGGCTAATTTCATGCCTGTGAATGTTTACATGTTATGGTCATAACAAATATGATAGTAGGTATTTGTTTAGATGGTATTGAGACCATGCTTTCCATCCACACGATTCTGTTGAAGATTAGACCATATTTAAATTCGAATTTCAGAAATTCAAAAGGGCGTACAAACTTTATGCACCCCTGTCCCTATGTCCCTTGTTAATGTTTGAAAAACACTTTTTTTCAGTTTGCAGAAAGTCTAATTGGAGGGAGAAGCCTAACAACTGTGGAGACCAATTCTGGTGCCATCTCTCAGTACAGGGAGGACATCGCCTGTACCCTGCTGCAGAGGTCCCGGTAAGTATGGGTGTATTCAAGAAATGTATTTCAAGGTGTCTAGGCCCTTGAGTCTTGAAGGTGCAGTGTGTAAGATTGTGGCCAAAGTAGGTGTTGTGGCTACTCTGTGCATTGAAACTGTGGTTCATATTGCCACATGTGATCTTTACATGAAGAATGTCACATTTGCGCATGAACAGCATGAATTCTGGAAATAAATGTAGCAATACAAAATATTACACACGTTACCTTTTTACAGAAGGAATACTGGGCAATTCCACGGAAATGTCAACCAGACCATGAAACAGTAAATTCCCTTTTACTCGAACAATATCACTCACAAAATACCACCAAGACCTCTATATCACAGAGGTAAATACACTATATGGCCAAAAGTATTTAGCCACCTGCCTTGACTCACATATGTACTATAGTGCCATCCCATTCCTAACCCATTGGGTTCAGTATGATGCAGGACCACTTTTTGCAGCTATTACAACTTCAACTCTTCTGTGAAGGCTGTTCACATGGTTGGGCAGAGTCTGTATGGGAATTTTTAACCATTTTTCCAAATGCTCATTGGTGAGGGAAAACACTGATATTGGTTGAGAGGGACTGGTTCTTAATCCTCGCTGTAATTCATCCAAAAGGTGTTTTGTCATGTTCATGTAAGGACTCTGTGTAGCCCAGTCAAGTTCATTCATATCAGACAATCTGGAGATTGTTCGGGGAGGCGTCAGCCACAAAATAGCAAGACAACAGCCAGTCTTAGTCATATTTAAGAACTTAAGAGATAGTTCTAAGTGATATACGCTGGAATTGCCCTACTGTAACAAATGTTTGATTGGTTGTCCTGTCGTTCATGTGTTCAGGTTTGGACATCAGTGAAGACCCTGGACCTGGACCCTAACCAACGCCTGGATACTGTCTAGACTACAGCACCTGTTCATAAACCCTGTGTCAAACAGTGTTTGTTAAGTGTTGAATTAAAAAAAAAAAACATAAAAAAACATAAAGAAGTTGTGTAAATGTATTTTGCTTTTCCTTTTGCCCACATGTGAGACATCAAATGAAATGTTTAAGTTACTGATCTCTTCAAATTATTTGACCAAAATGTGGTGAAAATTCTGCAAGTACACAACAACCAGTCCAACTGTGAACGGTAGGCCTAATCCATTTGCCTACATAATGGAAAACACCACTAGTTGGAAGGTAGGCCTATAAGCCAGTGGTGTAATGTACTTTACTGTAGTGGGTATAGGCCTACGCTATATCAAGACAGCCATAGGCTCCCAAACTGGGGTCGCAGCGGTAAGGGACTGGGGAATTGGAGTGGAGTTACGGTGTTCTTAGATGCAATCTCTTACACAATTAAGCTGCTTTGAGTACTAGCGTACCATGTAAAGCGCTATAAAAACTGATGCATTATTTCGGATTTAAGTGATGGAGGACATTCTGCCCATAAGGCCAATTCGGGACACGAACCCGCGATACGCCACTCATTTATCAAGGGAGTCACAGCACGCTACCACTGAGCTAAACTTCAGGAGCAACATTTCAATGCTACGGATACTATATCAAAGACGTTCCAAAGACAAGAGTTAGAGAATGTTCCATGCTGTCGTGAGGGAGGTTTGCTAACGTCGGTCACAGACTCTGATAAAGGGTCTCTGGTTCTAACCAAACTGCTGGTGCTATTTGCAATCGGTGAGTACGTCTACTTTAGGTTGGTACAGTCATTTATTTAGGTGTGTATAGAAAACGCCAAACTGGTGGCGTGGTGGGTATACTACCTGCGTATCACGTAGACTAAATTGCTGGTAAACTTGAATTTTCATGACGTCCTGCATTTGTGTGTTGGCTAAAATAATACTCGGAAGTCTACATTATCCTTATCCTACATTATCCTATCCTTGTTGGGTAGGTAGCCTATCCTAAAACGTGTTATGGTAAAGACGTGTCTGATAGTGTCATTCCTCCTACCGTAGGATGCTTTGACAATGTAGGACAATCTGACAGATTATGTCTGTCGAGACATCCTACCGTAGGATTTTCTGACGATGTAGGACAGAATGACAGAACACCGAGACAAAACTCAAACCAAACCTTACCTCTACTGACTTATGCAAAAAACACTCTTGATGGTAGCAGTCAAATAAGCTTGATAATGGCAGGTTGAATAATATTATGTTGTAGTAGAATCATTCAGGAGCTAGTTTGATACCAGGGTTAACATGCTAACATTTCTGAGGTGATTCCAGGCTACGATGCTAACAGCAATGCTACATAGTAGTACTTACAGTAGCTGTGCCTGAATCACATTTCTGCTTATTTCCGCTATTTCAGCTGACTTAAATGCATTGCTTCTTTTACTGTCTATGACTGCAACAACAGAGCATAGGGAGCACCTAGTCATCACTATCTGAAAATGTACAATTGTAATTGGTAGTCTTCATGTGGTGAAATTAAGTTGATTTTGCTTATTGTTTATTTTTCATATTTGTATGTCTCTAGGTGATAGAATCATTATTTGATGCAAATAATTCAGAATCAGCTTTATTGACCAGGTAGATATACAAGGAATTTGACTTTGGTAGATGTTAGCTATCTATACCCCAACATATAACATGTAATAGTATACATATATTACAATGTACAACAATATAGAAAAATCGAAATATGTGGATTCATATTCAACAACAGAGACAATAGTATACATATAGACACATAATATCGGCAAAGGCACATAATGTACCAGTGGGATAAAATAGGGAAGGGGGTAAGTAAGAGGGAACACATAATTAGAGGATGAGCCTTGATTAAATTTCCTGGGGCAGGGACACTTTAGACTGCAACACTCTTCTTGTACTATGTGCAAAAACACAATGGGAGAGGGCATTATACCTAAACAAGTTTTTCAGAGGTGAGTGGAAGGATATGTGCATGTTATGTATGCATATCTGAGCAGTCTAGGACATGGATAAATGTCCAAGGTGGGGATGGCCCAACTTGTCAGGTGTTCAGGAGGTTGATGGCAGTGGGGAAGAAGCTGTTCCTGTGTCTGATAGTTTTGGTGCATGGAGATCTGTAATGCCAGAGGGAAGGAGGTCAAAGGGAGTGTATGCAGGATGAGTGGGGTATTTGAGGATGGTAATGTTGGACTCCCAGTTCAGATCCTGGGAGATGATGGATCGCAGACGTGAATGAGTCCACTTTTCCACACTGCACTGTTGGATATTGTGAGTGGGGCAGCAGTGCAGGTGGTCCTGAAGGGCAGGTGGTCCTCAAGTCCACAACCATCTTTACACCAGCACCAGCTTGTCAGCCTCCTGCCAATATGCAGACTTGTCACCATCCTGGATAAGCTCAATGACAGTGGTGTCTGCAAATTTTAGAAGCTTGACCACTGGGTCACTAGAGGTACAGCCATTTGTGTAGGAGGAGAAGAGCATTAGTGAGAAGACAGCCCTGGCGAGCACCAGTGCTGATTGTCCATGTTCCCGATGTGACACCTCCCAGCCGATGCTGACTTAATGTCATAACTAAACAATTTGTGATGACAGAGATATCATTCTTCTGCTAATGCATTATTATATGATGTAATAGGCATGAAAGCAGAACTTTGTCTTGACAAGTTAGGCCATATTTAGTGTAACACGCAGGAAGTTGTTGCTTAGGCAACAAAATATACAGCTTCCTGCTATGGGTCTAATCCAAATACTGATAATATGGAAACTTTGAGAAAAAAAATGTGGACATGAAAAACATTAAAGCTACAGCAGGTAACTTTTTTGTATTAACTGTGCTATACAGTTTATAACTATACAGTTTATTATTATTATTATTATTATTATTATTATTATTATTATTATTATTATTACTTCACAATACCATACAATCACAACATTGTTAATCCTAAACAAGTTGCTGTCGTAACTGCAGCATTAGGCTAGTAGAAGTGCTCAGCAGACCGGGAAGACTTGTTAAAGATAGAGCAAGTCACTATAGTCACCTGTAGTTGTTCAATATATACCTAGCTGCAGATACAGTAAATCAGGACAGCAAACACAGACAACCGCCAGTGCGTATATAGCCTAACATTAATGCTAACTACTAACATTGGCCTCAATACTCAACCTACCTATTTACAGAGTGTATCCGCTGTCTACTGTAATTTTTACCATAAATCAAGACAGAGATTCCAACTGTGATACAATTACCTGTCAGTTACCTAAAAATGATCATTTTATTTTAAAACAGACCCTCAAGGATTTTGTGATGTTGAGATCACAACTTTTAGCTCAAAATCAGCCAATCCCCGCAAACTCGCGACTTTCACCAACAGTGAGTGTCCTTGCTCTGTTTAGAAGACACAGGAAACATTTGTAATTAACAACTGCTCACCCTTGCTCACTAAAATAACCTAAAATACCCACAACAGATAGTATCCCCTGCATATTTCAGGAATGCGGAGGAAAAATATATTGCACTGCGTGTAATACTCGTGCAGAGCACGGGGTCATCTGCTAACAAATACTTTGCCTCCTCGGAAATGATATATTTACAGAAATCCCAGCCTAGAAAAAAACATCTCAGGGAGGTATCTCTTCACAAATACAGGCTAGACACATGACTAAAACATATGACAATATTAAACTCACCTTAGCATGTGAGCTATTTACAACCATTCAGCCTGCCATTGCCAATGTTAATTACTACAGTGCACAACACTGTCGTGTCTGCTTCTGCTTGGTCTATATTCCAAATATTTTGTCTATCTTGCTGACATCAGGTAGTCTAGCTGTTATCAATTCCAGGTAGACTTCAGAAGTGATGCATATTTTGTTACATTTTGTGTGGTCCTTGAAATTCTTTATTTTGTGTTTGGTAAGGTTGAGGCTTAGTGGTTTATTTCTCTTTGTGTTTAGGCAAATTTACTGTTAAAATATCATTTACAAATGTAGAAAAAATATCCAACTTTTTTTGCAACTTTGACTTATTCCCGCAACTTTTATCTGAACGTTTTAGAAAAGCAGCTGCAAAATCAGGTATTTTAGGCCGCAACTATCTTAAAATATTCCCGCGGAATTCTGGAGGGACTGTCAAAAGTAATGTGTTCATTGAATTCAACATCCAGAAAAACATATCAAAAATTAAGTTTTTATGTCAAATAGATGCAAAAATATAAGCATTTTGTAGTAAAGGGTGTAGTGGTGACCATCTTAGATGCCATGTTGAATTTCTCAATACACATTTCTCAATACAGCACAGCCAGACCCTCTGTACAAAACATAGGTGAAGTATGATGGGCTGGTTTACCAGGCTGGTGACAAAGTGGCATCAATCAGATTTGAATTCAGCACCCTCAAATATAAGTATAATATCAGTGATAAAACTTTGCAGATACCTTAAAACACACTTAAAAATCCCACTTTCACACAGACTTATATGACTGGACAGAGTTTTATAGCCCCGTGTCTTTCATACCCAATGCATTTTTGTTGTTTTGTGAGATCATACATTTTATTTATATAATTTTCAGAAAATGAAAAAAAGATTCTAAAATACACTATCGTGACCTGTCATGTATCAGTGTGCAATTGTGTAGAGTAAACGTTCTGCATTACTGCACTGTGATCATCTACACACCTGTATACACACAGGGCCCCCCTGTCTGACCCTCCACGCACAGGCATGCCTGGACATGCATTCACACACACACACACACACACACACACACACACATGCACACAACACATACAAACACACAGCCTTGGCACTGTAAGCTAAGGGAGAGATATTCATAGCACGTAGGCACTCATGTCACTGTTTTGATCCAGTAACACAATACTTTCCACGTGTAAATCACTCAGCGAAATTTATGAGCTGGACTGTAAATCCCTGGTGCATCAGAGTACTGTGGTGGAGGCGTGGGAGCAGAAGAAAAACGTAAACACACACACACACATACACACCCTTTGCATGCATACACATACACACACACACACTCATAACTGCATACTTCATTGCACGGACAATCCTGTTTGTGTGTGTGTGTGTTTGTGTAACTCTGCAGGCCACCTATACGCATCTGGTTTTGTCATCATTTAAAGTCACAGAGGAGGGTCATAGACCCCATACCACCAGTCCTCACCCACACATATGTTACTGCGGCCTACTGTATATTACCAGATTATACCTTACACTTGTCAGCTTTAGTAGCCCACTGTCTATTATGAGGATTTGCTTTACACACTGAAAGGTAAAAAAAAACTATAATACAATACATCAACTTTTTGTAGTTGTGCCAGCATTAAGGTTGTTATTACACTGCTGTTATTACTCAGAATCTGTGTCACTACCCACAATGCAACTTCCTAATTGACAAAGAATAATGCACAACTTTTTACTGGCTTATTTAGACTTGGCCTGTTAGAGCAGTTAGGTTAATGCCTGCTAGTTCCTGCTCCACAGCAGCAAAGAAAGAAACAAAAGTACTTGGTTGTAAACATTCAGGCTTTCTATACATTCCTGCAGTACCGAAGTCTCTCTCTCTCTGTGTTTCTCACCCCTCCACGGCCTCTCTGTATTTGATAAACTTTTCATGTGTATTGGGGACAGAGACTTTCTTATATAGGAGGAGACAGAACACTGGAGAAATCATTCATAAAAATGCATGGGGACATGTCATAATGGCAAGATGGCGAGTGTCTATATCCCAAATATCCCAGCTGTACTTCTACCAAGAGCCAATCATATGTCGAACTGTACAAACAATGTTTCAGTCATGTTGCATTTTTGTGCTCCACTGTACCACACCTGCCATGTAGTGAAACACTGCAAAATAACCCATGACAAAAAGAGCTTTTAAAGCTCCAGCCACTACAATCAAGATTTTGTTGTGATTTCAACCATGTATTTTTTTATGTCCCTCAGTCATCAGAGAGTGCCTACACTCATGTCTCACCATTCATTTAGGTAGGGCCTGGTGTTATTAACCCGAAATAGACGCCCAAAAGCCTCACAAATATGGCCGCCAAGTGCAGGGACTGGTCTAGAAGGACTTTATTAGGGCTGGTGGAGGTGGGATGGTGGGGTTAAACTGAAGGTGCACGTGTGTAACTTCCTTAAGCAGATGGTGTGTTTCGCTCTAAAGGAAACAGGAAATAACACGGGAAAGGGCCAGTTCTAAGGCGGTGTGAATAACGGCATTGGTCACACGTTGCCATGGCAACACGTCTCATTAGCTTCACCTGGATCTGCATGACAGAAAAGGCTGGCAAAATTGGGCATGGAGTGAGGTCGAGGTGGTGTGTGTGTATGTGTGTGTGTGTGTGTGTGTGTATGTGTGCATAAATTTGTGTGTGCAAGTATATACATGTATTTATGTGTCCACAGGAATTTGTGTGTCTATCTTAGGGCAGGAGGGTGGGGGTGGTCAAACATGCATATCATCAAAAACAAAAAGCTGAAAGTGTGTGTGTAGATGGCAAGGCAGGGTGCATTGCCACATAGACATTAAGACACACACACAAGCTGGCTAGCTCTCTACTGCTCCCTAAATCAGGTTAAAATGGTAAGAATGTCTCTAGTGGAATGTGTTTAGGAAGGGAACAAAATGAGTGTTTATCCACAACTGCAAGGTGTAGAAGATAAAGCAGTTAAGTCTCAGCTGAGCCATATAAGTTAGGCTTAGAACCCCCCCTGCCACACACACACACACACAGGGCAGCTTACACATATTTTGTACTACAAATGCATACCATTCACTCACTCACACACACACACACACACACACACACACACACACACACACATACACACATACTTGCATTTATCACTAAGTGGGGACACCTGACAAAGAGGTGTGTTCTGGGAACCACCCTTTCCCATGATGCTACAGGCTTCAAAAAAATCAGGCATGTTTGTTAAAAAATATCAAATCAGCTCATCACCTTCACCGGACATAATCAGCATATGTGGGGACAACCAATATATGGTTCAACTTGGGGACCTAATTTACATAGCAACTCCCACAATGACAAAACACCAGTACTCATGAGGACCGTATACTTCATGGGGACCAATCTAATTAGCATATACACACACACACATACACAGAAAGGTTATTGGGTAAGGTGGGGACACAGCATTTCCTTGACTTCGCCTTTGTAGCAAAGTATTAACAGCCCAAGTTCAATGATCCAAAGTTACAAGATCAGTATTCTAACCATCAGTTATTGACATAGTAAGCCCTTTACTGCCAATACAAAAGCTTTCAGATAAGAAGGTACTGGTAGGATTGTATTGAACGTAATCACTGCACTATAAGGTGGGTTTAGCATGCAGACAGCAATCAAAACTGCAGGATGGTTTACCACCACTAGAGCCAAGTGACATACCTACTTACACCCCATGATGTATATCTGCATATCTATTTTATAGCACACCTGTTCATATATATCCTTTGCTCATTCGTGTATTTTTATAGCACACCTTCATATATGTTCATAGTAGATTATATTCTAGTAGCACAACAGTATAATTGCTTATACTACATCTGTTTATATCCCTTATGTATATTTATACCCAATTCCTACCTGTGCCCTATTTGTATATATTCACTACAAACTACACTGTAATATACTGTATATTTCTCTATATTGTATGTACTCTATATTCTGTATATATTGCACTTCTGATTAGATGCTAAACCACATTTCATTACCTTGTATTTATACATGTGTAATGACAATAAAGTTGAATCTAATCTCATGTCATTTTAATGTTTATATAGTACAACTGAGGCATTAGCGTTTGAGTGAGGTTATCTGCCGCTGACTTATTTTACAGCCCAATGCTGGTGGTTTTAGATCAATGTGGAATAATAATTACTAGGTAATGCAATATTTCAATGTAACCCTGAAACCTTTATTGCAACAGTTCAAGCATAAAGGTAATGTTAGTAGTTCAACTGGTATAGCAGACAGAACTAAAAGAGAGTCAATGCAACCTCACTGCATTGTACATAATACTGCTTATAAGCAGTAACAACAAAACAAAAAAGAGAAAAAACCTGTAAAGGTATGATACAGGTACACATCAAAAGCGGCATTATTACCTGCACTGCTGCAACATGAAGGTCAGAAAAAAATAAAACTAACAACTAAAGCTTTCGTTACAGCGCAGCAATTTTGTTGTTGACAAAATACTTTACGAAACAGGAAATCTCATGGCACCTAACAGTAAACAGTGAGCAAACACATAAATCTATACAGTAAGATTTCCTTTACTACCTGCTGCAAATAGAACCAGTGATACTTTCTCTACATACCTTTTGATTGAGTTCTAATTCCACAAGCGAATCAAATATGGCCTTGTGTACTATACTAATCAAGTATGGCCTATATGTGCTAATTAATTAATGCTAATTAATACCTTGCCATGCAACCTATGTCTTGGACTAGTAAGCAACAACTACTAAAGGTATCAGTATCTAGATTAAAAGATAATTCTAGTGTGAAACAAATCTGGGGAATATTGCAAAATGATAATGAAGTTGAGCATTTGGTAGAAATCAAAACTATGTTACGTGCCTTTTGGAAGCATCAGTTAAAAGCAGTCCAGTTTAGAATGCAACAGGTTAACATAGTTTTACTCCCTAACATTCCAACTCGTCATGATGAAATATACCCAGTTTCATTTCACGCTAGGATTCTCCTTTAATAGAGAAGACGTATCAGAACAGATGCCATTAAACCTGATGTTTTCTTTACATACCTGTTTGTTGTGAGCATGTCATGTCCAATGTCTCTTTTCCGCACAAATTAGTATTATCTACAAAAAATGGCAACAATAAACACATGAATGAATGACATGAATCTGACAGGATCACTGAAATGTATTGATGAGTAACTAATCACCTGACACCCATCATGCTGTGTCATTTACATGTAAAATATTGTTAAAGGCAGTAATCTTCCTACACGATCTGAGACAGGCCACATTAATTGCATTACAAGGCAGTAAATTACAGTGTACAACCACAAAACAGGAAATTCCCTGTACCACACAGGAACAGAACACTGTTAGCAAATTCTTATCTGATTATTTAAAGTACAGGGTTAGAGGCATGCAAAAATTAATTCACTAAATCGATGCAGTGAAACACAAAAATCTATGCAGTAAGATTTCCTTTACAACCTGCTGGAAATAGAACCAGTGATACTTTCTCTACATACCTGTTGATTGTGACCTTATGGGTCTCTCCTCGTCGATGTCGGATTCAAGCAATTCATAGCAATGCAAATCCATATTGTCTGCTAAAATAGCAATAACAACAACAACCGCCAAATTGCATTTGACGAGTTAGAACATTGCGCACAGTTATTGCATGTGTAGAAGCCTTGGGGTGGACTGGGCAGCCAAGTAGTGGGAGATGGAAGTGTCCTGTCGGAGTGCACCAATCTGTCCCGAATATTACGGGCGCGTCTGAAAATAAATCAAACAAATGCAATAACTGTGCGCAATGTTCTAACTCGTCAACTGCAAAACATTTTACACATCCGCGCACTGGTAAGAAATTCCGGATTTTGTTATTTATCAATTGTAACAGTACACACGTGATTTATATGCTTAAGTGTCCCTGTGGTTTAGCTTACATTGGCCAAACAAAACGACAGCTAAAACTCAGAGTGTCTGAACATAAAACAGCCATTTGTACGCTGAACGAAACGTACGCTATGGCGAGGCACTACAAACAGGCCAATCATGGCTCCCCCGCGTCACTGAGATTTTGGGGGATTGAGAAAATCACACCCCCTCCCATGGGTGGTGATATTAAAAAACTCCTATGTAGGAAAGCGTATTGAATTCATACGTTGGGAACTCTAGAACCCCAAGGCTTAAATGAGGAACTGAATCTTTCCTGTTTTTTATAACTTTGTCTAATGCGTATGTAGGCTATTTTCTCCTGTCCTTTGCATGATGTATGCATTTGTTGTAGTCCACTTGGTGGTTGTATGTTTTATGTGCGTTGATTTCTTTGTGCTGAAGCTTTGTCTGACTGACTGCATTGAGTTTGGCACATTGGTGATTTGATTTAAAATCCAGGTATAGCCCCGATATAGACCTCTTGGCACACCTGCTGAGGTTTCCGCCCAATTTAAATTTGGGCTTCCTTGAACCATTTTTCCATGGACTCTGATGAAGACGCATGGCGTCGAAATGTTAGTTGTTATGCACCTATAAAATAATAAAAGTAAAAAAGAAGACTTCCGTGCTGCACCAAATCTCTCCCTTTTATGTATGACTATGGATTGATTCCTATCAAACTACTCATTTAAGTTGTTTTAACAGTGAAGACCAGATAAGACCTCTGACTTGGCTGCCTGTAGGGGCTGGATGGACAGGAGTCCCAGGTCACTTCTTCTGAACCACTCTCCCCCTTGCTTGCACTCTCCTCCCCGACTTGCTATCAAAAGATGAATCCTCTGAAAGACAGAAAAAAAACCCTATAAGCCAAGACCAACCAGATCCATACTACAAGACTTGGCCCCTACCTCTCCTTGTTCACACGCTGAGCACAGGCTCAGGGCTGTGTCCTGAATCCCCTTTCTGTACTGTCTCTACACCCATGACGGCAGTCAGGCCAGCAACCACATTGTGAAGTTGGCTGATGACACAACAGTAGTTGGACTCATCTCGAAGGGAGACAAGGCAGCCTACAGTGAGGTCGTCCTGAAGTTGGCAGCCTGGTGTTCAGAGAATTACCTAGCTCTGAACACCAAGAAGCCCCTCTTTGTCTGGGGCTCACTCTCATCATCTTTCTCATCTTAACTTTCAGACACATCACTACCCAAATCCACTTTCTCTGCAGAATACGAGGATGGGCTGAAAAGTTCATAGCCTGACCCAGAAGGACTTATGCCACACTGAAAATAGGTTTATTTTTCAACGTAGTCTCCCCTAAGGTCCACACACTTCTTCCAGCGGTGTTGCAGTGCTTTGATCCCGTTGCTGTAGAAACTTTCATCCTGATCCCCAAAAAAGTCCTCAACAGCTGATATGACCTCATCATCAGTCTGATACCGCCTCCCAGCCAAATGTTTTTTCATGTTTGGGAACAGAAAAAAGTCAGACGGTGCCAAATCCGGAGAATATGTGGGATGATCAACCAGTTCAAAGCCACAGTCTCTCACAGCAGCCATTGCAACCACCAACTTGTGTGCAGGAGTACTGTCCTGGTGAAACAGGACCCCCTTTGTCAGTTTTCCTGGCCTTTTTGACTTGATTGCCTTTCTCAGCTCCCTCAGCAAGTTGGCATAGTATTCTCCGTTGATAGTACGTCCTTTCTGAAGGTAATCAATGAACACAATACCCTTCGCATCCCAGAAGACGGAGGCCATCACCTTCCCTGCAGACGACACCACCTTGGCCTTCTTTGGAGGGGGAGAAGAGGGGTGTTTCCACTGCATCGATTGCTGTTTGGTCTCTGCCTTGAAGTGATGGACCCCCAACACTCATCTTGGGTGAAGAAACGTTCAAGAAAGCTGTTTGGATCTGCCTCCAGAAGGACCAAGTTTGCCTGCGACATGACCAGCCTGGTGTGCTTTTGATCGGGCGTCAAAAAGCGTGGCACCCACCGAGCGGACACCTTCGACATACCAAGTTCTTTGTGCAGAATGTTCTCAACTTGTTCACGGGAGATGGCTACAGGATCTGCTATCTGATTAACAGTTAAATGTCTGTCATCCATCACCATGTGGTGAACACGGTCGATGTTTTCTTGGGTCGTTGCTGATGCTGGACGACCAGACCTTGGGTCATCTTCAAGGCTCTCCCTACCCCTCTTGAATTCAGCTGCCCACTTTTTCACAGTTGATTAAGCTGGAGCATCATCCCCTAACGTAGCAACCATATCGGCATGAATGTCCTTGGGGGTTAACCCCTTTTCCTGCCACGGTGCCAAATTTTGTCCATTTTCATCAAAAGTCTCTGGTCCCACTTTTCAAAGTTTCAGCATCAGCATCAGTAAATCTGAAAATAAACTATGCCGTTAGTGTCACAAAGGATTGAATTTAATGCATGTCAAGTTTCATCAGTGTGGCATAAGTCCTTCTGGGTCAGGCTATGAACTTTTCAGCCCACCCTCAGAAGAATTCATAGGTGACATACATACCACACAGCAAATAATCTCTCATAGCTACTTTTACTACTACAATAGTTTCAAAGGCATATCATTTTAATTCTACGTTTACTTACCACATGGCTCAAGGTTGATTTGATCAAGGTTTTTCCTCTTAAGCTCAGAAACTCTGCCCTGTTCAAGGGGCAACAACACCTTACTTATCTTTGCTAGTTGTAGTGTTCCTTCCAGCAACCTGTAAAATTTTTGTGGACACGAATGTCATGTCCTAGAAAGTCAGCAAATTGGTCCATTTCAGTGTCAGTTAGGTTAAGTACTTTGTACAGTGTAGCAACGTGTTTGCGTACCTTCATAGATAACAAGGTCTTGGGATGTTTGGCCTCACACTTATGGGCAACTTTCCGGATACACTGTGTACCTCTGTGTATGAGCTTTTGGTTTTGGGCTTGGCAAAGAAAAACTGATTGTCATCTAATACACCACACATCTCACGTTTTTTTACAAGTAGCTCCATTCACTGCAGCATATTGGGGCTTAGGAGTATCGGAACCTTTCTGTCCCTTTGTCCTCTGATTTCAACTCGTTGAAAATGCTGACACAGTTTTCTCTCAACTTCAGTTAAAGCATCCGACACATCAGAATGCAGATGTGATGTGTTGCGCATAAGATACGCATTTAACTTAATTTTCGACACCTCTCCAGCTCTCTGTCGATTGAAGAGGATTATATCACACAAGGTTATTTGGGCAAGACTGGACCAGTTCTTCTAAATCTTGTCCTGTTGGAGCTTGTGCTGGTATTGCTTAGATTTGCTGTTGAGATGCATGTGCATTTTTTAACATTTTCGGTAAAAGGAAGTAGTTCTGGAGAATTCCACTTTGCTTCATTCATGGTTTGCATTGCTGATGCGGATACACATTCATTCCACTTTGTTGGATATAACTGTTTGAATCGTTTGATATTCTGGAGATCCTGCTCCTCTCCGGACATCATTGCCTCACATTCTGCAATGTCAGCCATCTTTTTAAGGTTGTGTTCTAGGTTCAATGCCAGTGATGGGACTGCGAAGACTTCATCATCATCTCTGAATCCTGAGGTATCTTTGACGACCTGCACCCACCAATAGCCTTCCAGCCTCACACATTTTAGTTCTGATGTATTCATGCTTAGTTTCTGTCACTGCCCATTTTGTTGTACAAGTGTTCTCCAAACTTGGTAATACATGCATCACTTTTAATTGCTTGTTACCTCATCTTGCTTCATCTCACTTATGAGTTTACATAACATCTTATTTATTCCAACAGGAACAGGCTGGGCATAAGAAGAAAGTGCTTGGACTGTCGACCTCCCTGGTTGTGTGACTTTGCGAATTTTTGTGATGTCACTTACAAATCTACTCTTAGAAAAAAAAGCTTGATAAATATGAGCCCTGATATTTTCCTCTTTTAAAGGTTGACTCACTTACTTACAACATGTACTAAGACACATAGAAAATGAAATATGCAAATGGTCTAGGCACATGTAAACATACCATGGCTGCAATGATATCAGAAAACATGTCAAGAAAGTTTCCCATCACTTCTGTCAAATATTGATACATTATTGTGTCCATTATACAGCAGCAGCATTAGAGTTTCAACGCACATCTGCTTAATGCAAAATTGGCATATTTCTGTCAGTCTTGTTACCACACACACACATGTTAACTTACAATAAAGAAGGATTTATTTAAGTAAAGTAGAATACTGTAGTTTTTTGGTGTATTTTTTCAGGTGATGATGACAATCCAATCAGATTTAATAGACTATACTAAGCAAAAGTGCTACAATCAGACTGGGACTTCACCTTGTAGAATTTTACATGATTTTCTGTATTCTGTCAAATGAATAGCTTTCAACTGTATCCTGATTTTCTCTCTGTGCAGTAAGGGTTTGTGTTAGACTGCTAGACTAAACTGAGCTGGCGCCAGCTCAGTAACTGATATCATGAACGAGCGCAGGTGCAGGGCCTAGTAGATGCACGTATTTGGGTTATTAGAATGTTGATTCTATCCTAAACTGAGCACTACGAGTGTCCGTGAACTATGCTCATACAAATATGCCCTTCTAGACATAGAAACTGTTCTAGTTATTTTCCACTGTTTTAGACAAGTGGTGTTCTGAGTATATCTACCTCACGTTGTCTTGTCCCGAAGAAGACGGATCGAACCAGCATAGAGACATCTCACAGAAACAACATTATACAGAAAGCTGAGCCTGCCTGAACTTTGCGGTGAAGGTGGAAGAGTGTTGTAAGAATCAGAGGATAGATAGACTCTTAGTCTTCTAAACTTTGTTTTGTTACCATCAGTTTATTTCATTTTCTCTATATTCCATCTATTTGTAATAAATCATCGATCCTGATCCAAAGCAACGACGAGTCCAGACTTCTACTGTATCTTGACCAACGAAAAACACAACGCAACCTAAAGGTGATTAGGGACTTCAGGTGTAAAGTCAAAATCCACCAAAAATATAACAGATGGTGCCGTGACCCGGATACCTGAAAAAAGACGAGACCTGCAAACAACAAGCCAGTGGTGGAAGAGCTGAAGCATCGCTGACATCATGCTCCATGTCCTGGTGTGACCTGAAACCTGCCTGCAGAGAGAGAGCCTGAGGGGGATGCCTTTCTACTCTTGATCTGAAACTGGTGAGGGGCAAGTCTCTAAACTTTTCACGGTAGCAAAAAAACAAAAGCTGCATTAAAATAAGTAGAAGCTGGACATAATTTATGTACCTATGTCATTGATTTTTGAGCTCAAGGAATTAATGATGTAAGACAAATAAAAGGCCTAAGTCATCTAAATTCATGTGAATTAAAATAAAGGGTTCCCAAAGGACTGAGGGTCCAAAACAGCTGATGTAATAACGAGTCACGGGATAATGTAAGTTAGTTGGATGTTTTAAAAATACTGAATTCCAATCTTTGTATGTAAAAGCGACAATTGGCTCCCCGTCGGGGAATCGAATCCTGGACGAGCCCCCATCTGTTATATTTTTGGTGGATTTTGACTTTACACCTGAAGTCCCTAATCACCTTTAGGTTGCGTTGTGTTTTTCGTTGGTCAAGATAAAAGTCTGGACTCGTTGCTTGTTGTCGTTGTTGCCTACGTGTAAATCGCTGGTACATTTCAAAATTCAAAACTCTTTTTTACATTTATAGAGGTTCCATATGGGATAACATAAAAATTCAATACACAATTTCATATGAATACGAAGGGGGAAATCTACATAACAGTAAGATTGATTCTTTTCATATTACAGTTTCACCAACAGATGTTGCCCTTGGCCTATGAACCGGAAAAGCGACAAGAACTATGTACTTGTGGGAGGGCAACCGTCTGAATAAAAATGCGTGTTTATAGATATCCTGAAATGCAGTATCATGTGAAATAAACTTGGCTAATTGTTTAACGATACTGACGGTAGTCGTGTTAATTTTGTCAGATGAGACATGACAAAGTTTGTTCGTCAACGACCATTTTTTTTAATGACTAAGACGAGACGATGACAAGCCTAAAACAGTGTTCTAGAACACAGGCTACGACAACATTATCATGTATTTTTGTTGACGAAAGAAGACGAAACAATAATGTTGTGCAAGAAATAAATAAATAAATAAATAAATAAATTTGCAAGATAAATAAAATAAATAAATACATTTGCAATAAATCTTTATTTTTGTCCTTAACCTGTCAAGCTTTTAAAATGTTACCAAAGACTTACATTCAAAGTTTCTATAGTGCAGAACCTGACTAACAAAAATGGTTTCTGAATGACTATAATAGTCAGGAGGACAAAGAAGAAAGGGCTGCAAAGGAGATTCACCTTTTTTCTGGAGCAAATTAGCTTATGTTGCTTTTGTATTGCTTATAAATATTAACATGATTCACACATATTTTATATATATATCATTTCTAGTACCTAGCCTATTGTGATGATTTTTTCACAAGCCTGATTTTTTGGTGGTGCCCTATGCACTGTGCGTAATATGTGTGTGCGGAGCTACGGCACTGAGCGTGTACATGTACAGTCTTATATAGGTGGCTGAATATAGTGTGTGTGTGTGTGTGTGTGTGTGTGTGTGTGTGTAGAATCAGCACCTCTCCCTCCTAAACTCATTAAAAAGCTCAGCTGCTGTTCTCGTCCCCCATCCACACAGATCTCAAACACCCTAACATGCCCCCCAAACCTTCTGCCAGTCAAAGAGTGGGGTTCACCCAAGTTCACCATGCCTGCTGTGATCTTGGGGCCAAGCACAATGCCAACCACCTCCCCTCTTCACACACACACACATACACACACACACACAAATCCCCCTTGGTCCCAGACTAGCCTGTGCCAAGGCCTCCCACGCAGTATCAAACCAACATCAGAACAGAAGTTCCATGGTAACCCGGCTAAACGAGAGCCAATCAGTGACCTGGGGGCCGAGCCAAGCCGCCGAGCATTCCATTTTCTTGGCATCACTCGCTGTGGTTAATGTGATCACAGTGTTAGCATTAGCACCCGGCTAGTCAGGCTGCCAGAGAGCAGTTCGGCGCAGCACGCTGTAGCCCCGCACAGGGTGCTCCAAATGAGCTTACATCCTCACCACTACCTGCCTACATAATTAAAAGGGCTGACACTGAACCGCAGCACACACAGACACACACACACACACACACAGACTTAGCAGCTCAACCCACGGGCCTAATCACGCGCTTTGCCTGCCTTCTCCCCCTCGCCTACCCGCCCTTATGAGGTAATCTATCCAGCCTTGTTGTGGTCACACTCATAAGCATATGTACACACACACACACACACACACACACACAGAATACACACACACAGAGAATACACACACACAGAGAATGCAGCTACACACACACACACACACACACAGTCACAGAGAATACTTACACACTTACACTCAAACACACAGATATATACACACACAACGCACACAAACACATACAAATGCATACACACACACACACAGTGGCTATGAACAGTCCACTGATTGTCAGGTGCCAAAGAGCTGCTTGAATAGTTTAAAGGATTATCCCTTATTTCTAGGCAGGCAACCAAACAGTTGCTGCTGGCAGAGACAAGGCTGCTGTGCACACACACACACACACGCCCTGTAATGAGAGGTGTGTAATAAAGTGGATGGTTTCATCAAGTTTCACATACCTCTAGTCTATTTGGGTGGGAGTAAGCTGGTACTCAACACAGAGCCACACAAAGGATAAAGCTGCCCCTGATGTAGCCCTTATCCAGCCCCAATGTGGCCCCAATGCTGCCCTGACTAGTCCCAATATCCACAGTAAAGCACTGTAAAACCATAACAGTGTTTTCACCAGGGAAACTAGTTATTAATGTATTTATTTAATATCAGATGACACACACACACACACACACACACACATGCACACATGCACAAGCAACCCTAGCCTGAAAGAATCCAGTTTCCCTTAAGTGTCTAGCCTGGCCTGGCACACACGCAGTTGAAGTAAGTCAAAGCTCTTTCCTGGGATGTCCACACAGGGAAGCAAATCGCAGCCACCCTCTACATCTCATTTCCTGTGTGTAAGGTGATGCTCCCGCCTAACCCTATCAAAGCCAGCCAAGCAGAAATGTGAATATGCCAAATGCGTTTGACTCTGCCGCGACTCCTTGTCATTTTCCTGCCATTATTATTCAGCATTGGGGCTCCTTTGCAGACAAGGTGGTGTGTGTATGTGTGTGTGTGTTTGCGTGTGCGTGTGTGTGTGTGCGTGTGCCCGTGTGGACTTTAAAGGATAATTTTTTTTGACTCCTGGTGTTCATGGCAACTCTTCCTGATAGAGCTGATAAATGCCAGATTGACAGTCAGCGTAGCAAGGGAAAGTTCAACTGTCACTGGAAGCAGGTTTATTATGCTCACATCAGACAGATTCCTGCCCTAAGTGTATACTTGTATGTGTGTATGTATGTATGTATGTATGTATGTATGTATGTATGTATGTATGTATGTATGCATGTATGTAGGGACAATACTGCAGAAATGAAACTTATGTTTTAAAGTAGTTGGTGTACAGCTTGTGTAGCAGATTTACTATCTTCTGAAAATAACTTTATGCAGAAGCATTTCTGTATCAACAGCAGGCTGAGTACACCCTAAGTCATTTTTTTTCATATCATTCAACCATGCAAAACTGCTTGTTCAATTTATCATGTTCGTGTTTTGGTCTGCTTGACTGGACCATACATTAGAATTGCACAAGTTCTCGTTACACATTACATTGCTCTTCACTCACTTTCAAATTATGATGGTTATTTGAAAGTGAGTGAAGGCCGATGTAATGTCTAATGTGAATTTGTAGTCTCCTATACAGACATTCTGATGAGTAACCTGTAGACTATATAGACACCGTGATCATGTTTACTTGCAATCATGACAGCCAAGTGGGGCCTGATGCAAAGTCAAGCACTCTGACTGTGGTATAGATTTATATAGATATACATTTTTGTATATATTTATAGGTATATATAGATAGGTATGCATACATAGGTATATATAGATAGGTATACATTATACATTATAGATAGGTATACATTTTTGTATATATTTTGTAGACTTTTTGTGAAATATTAGAGGTTTGTTAATATTTGTAAATACTTTTTGAATATACTTTGCTAACCTTTATTCTTCTAACCTATCATTAACCAACTGATGTATCAGATGACCTCCTGTTCCTTTAAATATGATGTTGATCTATCTATCCTCAAGTCTGATGAAGAGCTTAAGCTCAAAAACGTTCACTTGTGGTCCTCATTAAAAAAACTAAACGGAAGCAAGTGTCTGAACATTTCGTTTTGTTATACATTGGTCTTCTTGGTTGCAATGACTGATGAGTTATTCCGCAAAAAGGACAGCACCCCATACATACAAAATTGTATGTTGTGCCTATTGAGTATGGGAGGTTTACTGAAATGTGGACAATTCAAAAACAAGATATTGAATGTAGTGTAATTACAAGCTACGCTTCAAATAGTGATGTGCAACGCTTATAAGATTTTTTAAATACATTGTCTACAGGTGACATATACCAAATTTTCAGATGAATGCCCTCCGAGAAGTTAGTTTACTTACCGATTCAAAAACCTGTTTTTACATGTGCAGTTTTTCGTAGGTGGGGCTACATGCCAAATAATTACAATTCATTCAGACAGGTGGTTTGAGAGAGGACTGAAGGAGGTCATCAATGTCCATCTGGAACAACTAACGACCCAAAGGACCCTTCCCCAAATTCTAAGAGGCTTTAACATGTAAATCTTGTGAGCTATGCAAATGCAAATCAGGGTAGCAGGGGGAGTTTTACCCCAGGTGACAAATCCATTTTAAGAAAATTTCTGTTTTAAATATATCAGGCTCAGTAAAGTCTAATTATAGACTCTTACATTTTTAGCTTGAAATGATTAATTAATTGATTGATTGATTTATTTAATAAAAGTATGCTAGATCAATTGTGTATGTCATTAGGAATGGTTGATGTGTAAAAACATAAACAAAACTATTTATTACAACAATTACTTTTAATCAGGCTTTGCCACAGAGGTAAAATGTGCATGTTATGCAAACAGCATCACAGCTTCCTAGAGCTCAACCACTGTGCATAGTGGTATGACTACAGTGACCTTTCCTTTGGTCTTGCTTAAATGCAGTGTGCTAACCAAACATCTCCCAGCAATGCACTCAACAGGCTGAAATGGTGTTGGGTATGATGTGTCTGTTCCCTGCAAGCTGCAAATTTCTGTTGGCTTTCCAAAAATGTCTGTTCGGATGGGGATGAAGCCAGGAAAATTGCGTAATAACATGTTTTTTTAATGCAGTACTTTTGACACATCAACTACAAAAGCACTTGTAGAGTGTCTTTATTTTATTTTGTCAATGGGATTTCCAATATTAACTTTCCGATTTTTTTGTAAGTTAAACAATGAAACGATTTTCACCAAAAAAAAATTACCCTGAGGCAGTGACAATACCGACATACTGTAAAAATTTCAGACAGATATGTTCATGACTTTTTAAGTTATTTTGCAAACAAACAGCAAACGCCAGCAAAAACATAACCTCCTTGGTGGACGTAGCCTAACAATAGCCTCTCCTTCCTAGTTTAATTTTACTGTAGCTTAAATATTTTATTCATATTACTTTTATTCAATTGTTTTCTAGCTGCTGGTAAGACATTATGAAGCAGTAGACTATGCAAGAGTTTCAGGTAGAAAAACAACATTGCAGGCGAAGCTGTGAAGAGTTCAGCTTGGACTTGATCGAGGTGCATTTTTCGGGTGAAATAATAGATGTCTTCTGTCAATATGCATGGCACAGTATTGACTGTCTTTGCTGATTGTTTTTACAGCTGCCAAAAACAAGACAGAAACTGCTAGCTAAGGATGGGGTGGACCTTTGTCTGGAAGGATTGTGTGACCTCCGTCCTCCGTCTCAGGAGCTAACTGAGTTCTGAGCCACACTGCAGTCCAGAATAGAGGCAAATCTGAACAGGGCAGTGCACCACAGACGTCTGACACATGGACAGATTTCAAACTGAAGAGATAGGGGTTAGTGAGAGGGACAGCATGCATGGTGTATCTATCAAAGTAGCAAATAAAAGAACATAACAAATGCTCAACTCAAAGTCTATATGACAACAGTGTGCATGTTTACATCAGACATAAGTTTACACTTTCTTGTTGTGCTAAGTAATGCTCTTGCCTTACGCAAAGGTTGCTTTCTCTGCTTTCTTTGAGGTTGCATCCAGTCATTTCTTGTTTGTTGGAGAATCCTTGGCGATTCACGAAAGGTCCAGTTAAGGTTGCATCATCTCTGTTCAATGAACAATCTATGGTGATCTAATAAATAAAGAGTCCTTTTAGACTTGTTTAGGAAAGTTCTCTCTTAGCCCTGGCTAGGAATCACGTTCTCAATTAAGAGGTTTCCTACTGTGGTTCGTCACACGTAGACGTTTATAGAAACTATACTTCCTAAGTGTCTTGGCTGGAAATCTTGTGGATTAGTCCATTTTGTCCATTCTGTTCAAAGTCACACAAAATGGGGAAAAATGGGAATCTGGTCACTCTGTACTTGGCTATACAATTAAGAAAGTGAAGCCGGTCGCCTAACATACTTGAAATAAAACCTGACATACTTGAATTAAAATACTTTCTGACCTTATGCAAAGGTCCATTCTTTGTCTACTTGTCCTCGGATGTTGACAAAAGTTCCTTTGTTGCCTGCTTGGCCCCGTGGCCTGGATAAGGAATATGTCTCCCTTGGCTGGGTGCAGGACAGAGAGCGTGTCTCTCTTTACGGCTGCATGGTCTAATGGTTCACAAGACAGAGAGGCTGAGCAATAGCGCGCCAGTGGTTATAAAGGAAATGAAACATGAGAAGGGTTTATCACCTGAGATGTGGCTACTCATGGGTACTGTAGTTCTGTGTGAGTGTACCTACAAAAATGTATCCTGAATGTTTGGCCCACCCTGTATTACTATGCCTTTTCTCTCTCTCACACACATACAGTACACACACACACACAAACAAACAAACACACACCCCCACTACACACAGAGACACACACACACACACAAACACACACATACACATACACATACACACACACACACACACACACACACACACACACACACACACACACACACACAGTACGAGTCATTGGAAAAGTGGGCATAGTGCTCAGTTAGCCATTTTCTCATTCAGGCATTGATGCTTCTGCTGTGATCTCCATAAGGACCTGACACCTGACAGTCACTGATCTCTCTCTTTCTCTCTATCTCAACTTTGTCTGTCTCTTTTTCTCCCTCTCTAACTTCTTCTCTTTCTCTTTTTTCTCCATTTCTTTCTTTCTACTTTTACTTATGTAATTCGCTTTGTGAGTGTTAAGCATGCCTCGTCCTGCGAAACACATCTCTTTTTATGCCCCCCCACCCCCCTCAACATAGAACATCAACATTGATCTTCCTCATGCTGTTACACAGAGAGCGATTGTAGACACAAGGGGAGGGGGAGTTGGGCCAAGAGCAACCATTCATATCCTAAAAACGCCAAGTGCCCAGCCTTGCGGCCAAAAACCACAGCCGCCTTTAGGTGGTTGGAGGCCTCTGTCCAATGCAAATGTTTACATGAAGAAAGAACCAAGACGTTTCCCTCACTGTTAACTCTCTTTTCCCCCAGCTCTCTCTCTCTTCATCCTTCTCTGCTTTACTAACTCTCCCTCCTGCCCCTCTGTTTTTTCCTTCCCTTTCATCTTCTGTCTTTCCTATCCCTCTTTCCCTTTTCTCTCTCACTCCACCTATTTCTCTGTCCTTCTCTCATGGCCTTTGAAGCAATAGATGTACGGGCTCAGTAGTTGAGCTTGTGGGCACTGCGGTGTGGTGAGACGCTGCTTCTCATAGGGATCTCCTCAGCATTATATAAATACTAGTGATGTAAGCTACACAGTGACATGTCAGTACACTCAGTACCCAGTGTAGCCACAAACAAAGTCTCTGCTCTGGTCCTCCTAGACCTAAGTGCCACCTTTGACACAGTAGACAGCAACATACTACTTATCTTACTATACTTATATATCTGGGTAGGTTTGTCAGGTACTAAAACAGTTTGAGTCATATAATACAGGAAGACAATTTTATGTTAGTATCGGAGATCATATATCCAACAAGCATGACATGCCCTTTTGTGATTTCTACCAGCCCTGGCAGATGGGTTCCCATAGGGGCTGTGGTTCAGCCTGAGTTTTCTTCCTAGACTTGAACAATCCAATGCAAAGAGGGAATTTTTCCTCACCCCTGTTGTCCCTAGGGACACTAGCACAAAACTGTCAACAGCACCTGAATGAACTCCCTCATTACCGGCGCATGTACATCTCAGACAAATGAGATAGTAGCTAATACCCAAAGCAACAGCAGTAACCAGGGCTGGACAGGCCATCTAGCATAATGGGCAATGCCAGGTGGTATATAAATATTTGTATCGGCCAAAACGGTACAAGTCCAATGAAATCTTCAGGCCTCCCCTCCCTCTTGACCAAGGTTATCAAGTTGTGCCATTGGAGTTTGCCTGGAGTTAGAGAGAAGTGACTGTCTGTCTGTGGAAATGGATAATAAGCCAATAAACACACAAGGGGATGCAGAAAAGCTGAAAAAAAAAAAGGCTCGAAAACCTACAAGTGGACACAGCAAAATCACAGATATGTTTGCCACCACAAGTTTGACTGCAGCAGCGGGTGCAGGTCCAGCGATATGAAGTGCAGAAGCAGTCCCATCAAGTGCACAGGCTGTTAGAGTGGCACACAGCTTTAATGTGCAACAGGGACCCAACAGTAGTAACCAGAGGTGGCCAAAGTGGATTGAGAAAGTAAAAGTCCTGCCATGTATTCCTTCTGCCTGTGCTCTCAATTCAGGTGATTTGAATAATTATCTCATCTACCTAGGATCAGCTGGTTCAGTGAATTGGCAGGAACAAATATGTGGCAGGACTTTTACTTTCTGGACCTGGGATGTCCGCCTCTGGTAGTAACCCCACTGGGACAGATTGAGGAGGAGGTCTGAATAGCTACTGTCAGCCCAGTAAGAAACAGCCAAAATGTTACCAGAATGAAAATTTAAAGAAGGACTTGTCATGTCGGGAGGAGGGCGGAGGGCTGATGTGTGTGTGTCTGTGCGTGGGCGTGCCACTGTCGACTGGTATGCATTCGAGTGTTTGCAACCTGCATCAGTAGCAAATAAGTCACCTGCATTTTACATTGTGCGATTCCATTGTTGTCGCACAACAAATTAACGAGTGGTCAGTTTCAGAACGTCCTCAACTTTCTGAAATTTGAAGTCAGTCACAGTTGGTTAAAACTGTTGGCAATCTCACACAGTACAACAAACAAACCTTTCGAATTTTGTTGCGCAGACAGGTAGGTAAACACACAGAGGCTAAACACGCACGCAGTCAGAAAGACACTGGAATTAAGCAGAAATTATGTGATAGCCTGTGGAATTAATAATGAAAATGTTTTGGGATGTGTGTACATCTTCACTTAATAATATCTGGGAAAAATTGTAGTTGTACTATTATTAGCAGTGGCGGTTCTATAGTGTTTTACGCCCCGGGCGAGACCACCTCTCAGCACCCCTCGTGCCGGCTGCCCTGCCTAAAACCGCTACTGATTATTAGTGATGTTAGCAATTATTAAGTAATAATAGTACTATAACAGTCCAGCTGTAGTAGTAATAGTATAATTCGTAGTAGGCAAGTAATCATAATAATAGTAATAGAAGTACAATAGCAGTAGTAATAGTGCAGTATCAGTAGTGTTAGAGATGGGGGAAGAATTATTTTCTGCCATATGGCCACAATTGTTTAGCAGCACCCCTAAGGCTTGAATATTTGAATACATTTCCATTTTCCTGTTTTACTTATGCCAGACATGACACGTTAGTCAGCAGAGAGACAGAGCAGTGAGCCAGCAAGTGATTGAATAAAATCATTAGTTAATGGAAACCCAAACATCCAAACCCACATACATACAGACAGTCATATTCTATGGTAGCAGTGCGTAACGCGGGCGGTGCCAGAGTTGCTGTATAAATCTGGAGCCAGTGAAGACAAGGTGGGGACAGAGTAGTTGCTAACATGCCTGGACTTTCCCCCTCTCGGCCCCAGAATGATAAACAGTGGTGGGGGAAAAGAGAGGTGTGGACACTTTGGCCAGCAGTGCTTTCACCATGTGTGTGTGTGTGTGTGTGTGTGTGTGTGTGCGAATGTATGCCAGACATGAAACATACAACTATCTGGGCCATAAATTTAACATCGCTGGGGACTGGAGTCAACAAGTGACCAACACGGCACATCAGGTTATGAACAGACTGGACCTCTGATCACCTCTCCCAGTAATTCTGAAGGTCCAAGCAATTAGAGACATGGTCTTCGCTAAAATCTCTTTGCAAATGTCTATATCCCACAAAAAAATGGATAACACAACTGTGCAAGTGGTTAGAAAATGGCTTTGTCTCAATATACATTCCACAAGATGGTTCATCTTCCAGAAAAAACAGGATGGGGGGCTTGGCGTTCCAAACCGCATTTGGGAATACACAGCCACAAAGCAGTCACACCTCATTAACATGCTGAACTGCGATGACATCAGTGTGAGAAAATTGGCAAGAGCATCCCTGCTACTTGACTTCAAAAGATGGAAGGTGCCTCATGCTGGCAGTGGGGAAGGCAATTTCGTGGGCTTCAAAAGAAAGAGCTATGGAACGCTGGATGGAAAAGCACAGGGATTTGTTGTGTTGTCAGATTGGCCTGACTTAAACAACCTATGCTGGAGGACAGACACTACTCTAAAGTGGACATCCCACCTTCAACCTGTAACATCACCTACCTTCTCCGACTCTTCTGTCCATCCAAAGAGATAGCAATATGGAGTATTGGACCAACCTAAAGTTCCAGGGAAAGTTGGCCAAACTGACCTGTACAGACCACTCAGTATCACACACATATACAGCAATGCCACCATTTAATGAAGAGATCCTCATATTCTGTGTAAAAGCAGGTTCTCCCCACAAAGTACAATCTTTCTTTGTGGTTCCCCTCAACACATTCCCCCTTCTGCATAGTGTATGACCCCCCGCAACACCTGGAGTCAGTAGCCCATATCATGAACAGTTGCCCATCATACAAAGGACGGTATACTGTCAGGCATGACAGAATGGTGGATCTCATCGCTGCCCAGATCCCCTCTGCTTCTCATGAAAAACTGTACAAACACATTGCTGTACAGCCACAATGGTTCAAGTCGTCCAACACTTTTTCAGGAATTCCCAACACACCGGCCATTGTTTGTTTATCCCATATTGACAAAACAGTTACACTATATGACGTGTCATGTGCATTTGACCTGTTCATGGAGGATTCCTACTGTGCAAAGACCATAAAATATCAACCCTTAATATCTGCCATTGAGAGCCTTGGGGTAATATTCCATAGGCTAGGTCATGTACATAGGCTGGTGGTCAGTGGACTGCATTGGGGGCTACGTAGAACAAGGGCCAGATAGCTAGCAAAGTATTGCTCTATCTCAGCTGTTATACAAAACATGTATATTTGGAAAAGACGATGTTTCCTGTATCCCTGAAGCTGCATTGTGCTTATTGGTTAAAATGTTTTGGGTGTACTTTCATCCCTACTTTTCATATCTATGTGTGTGTGGCCACCATCTTCTCCTAATCTTTTCTTCTCCTCTCTTACCCTCTTTACTCTTCTCCTCCCTCTTCCTCTTGACTTCTCTCTGGTCCACTCCTCTCCTCTCCTCCTTTTGCTTCTCTTTTTCCACTCCCCAACCCTTTCTCTCCTCTATTCCCCTTCCTCTTCTCTCTTCCTCTCACCTCCCCTCCTCTCCTCTGGCATGTCCTCCTCAAATCTTGCTGCCTGGTATCTGAGTAGACACAGAGAGCTGCCAGGGCAGAATAATTAAGAGCTGGTTGGAAGTGACAGGAGGTGTGTGTGTGTGTCTGTATGTGTGTGTGTGTGTGTGTGTGTTAGCAGAGTTCCTGTGCTCCCAGCTGCCTCAGCTGAGCGTTGTCACACACTGGGTGTGTATTTATAGTGTGGTACCGGCAGGCATTCTCTAACAGATGTCACCTTCAAGCCAACGACTCTCCAGGGCCCAAAACACACACATTTTTACACGCCTAACAATCTGTAGACAGAGTGTGTGTGAGAGAGAGAGCAAGAGAGAGAGATGAGGACAGAGAGAGAGAGAGAGAGGGATGGAGAAAGAGGAAGGAATGGAGAGTCAGGTAACTGCCATTTAGTTGTATAAATGTAGTACCTTGTCACGACTATACATGCGTACATATGTAATGTGTGTCAGAGTGTATGTACAGTATGTGTGTACACTGTAAGTGTGTGTATACAATGTGTGAGACAGATAGGGAAGGCAGAAAAAGGAGGGGAGAAAAAGAGAGAGCAAGAACATGCAAATTGGTAAAATAAAAAAGCTAAATTTGTGTACAGATACAGTAACCTTTCTCATTAATCTTTTGGAAATTCTCTGATTGTGTATTTTTGTCTGTGCAGGTGTGTTAGTGTGTGTACAGTATGTAGATGTTTTAGTGGTGTGTATCTCAGGATGCGTTAGTCCGGCCCTCCAGTGTTGTTACGTTCACATTTTTTTACGCAAATTCAGCCAATCCCGCAAATTCATTGTGACCTCTCAACTTTCGCCAAACACCGCACTTTTCCCACAACTTTTGGGCCATGATCGTCATGTCTTGTCTCCTTGCTTTGATTAGAAGATGCAGAAGAGCTTTCAGTTGCTCTGCTCCCCAACTCTGGAATGCACTACCCCCTGACATCCGCAATATTGACTCTCTACCCCTCTTTAAATCGAAACTAAAAACTCATTTGTTTCAGTTAGCTTATGCACTTTGACTTTTAATTATTTCCTTGTTTTATATTTTACAGTCTGTGCTTTTTATTGTGTATTGCCTTTTTAATCTTTGTATTTGTATTGCTTTTTATCTTTGTATAGTGTCCTTGGGTGTTTTGAAAGGCGCTCTGAAATAAAATGCATTATTATTATTATTATTATTATGCAAGATGTGATTAAAAACTGCTCCCTCTAGTTCACTAAAATAACATCCAATACATGTCAACATCCAACATGTCAAACAGTATCCCTTGCATATTTCACGAAAGCTGAATAAAACTATTTGGTAGCTGTTTCAGGGAGCTGTGATGGTTATTGTCTTTAAGTCTTTAAGTCCTTAAGTGAAGTTCTTGTACTCTGCAGATGCACATATTTCTGTACCAGTAAAGCATATTTTGTTGAATTTTCTGTAAACATTGAAATCTTTTCTATTCTCTGTTTGGTAAAGTTATGGCTGAGCGGTTTATTCACTTTGTGTTTAATTCATTGTTAAAGTTCAAAGTTCAGGCTAATTTCTCCCATACTCAATTATACATATATAACTAGTGAAATGCTTCATATGCCTGCTGTAGCTACACAAGACAAATACAAAAATACAAATACTCTCAACCATTGCAGTGAGAAATTGCAGTATAACCCTAGACATTCCCACCCTGCCTCTGTCAATAAATACATAAAGAAATATTGGCCCAATCCCCACCTACTTTACCCACATAAGCATACATATGCATTTCTACATAAAGATAAATATGATAACATAAATATACGCTAATAAAGTAGTGAAGTGTAATTCACAAATGTGAAATTGAAATTGCAATCTTTTTAAGAAAAGGCATTGCAAAATCGGGTATTTTACCCTGCAACTATCTGAAAATTAGCTTGTGAAATTCTGGAGCGACTGGTTACTGACAAATTTTTCAGTTATCTAGGAAAGACGAGTCGTGCTGCATAAAACTGGCCATCAGAACAGCATCACAGTGACTGTGTGTGTGTGTGTGTGTGTGTGTGTGTGTGTGTGTGCACGCGTGTGTATATGTGATGTGTGGAAATGGAAGGTGATTTGTTTATGTTCCTCGTCATGCTTAATTCCCCCCCCCCCCCCCCCCCCCCCCCCCCGTTTCCCATATGTATGCAGCTGTGTCAGAGTGCATCAAGACCTAAGCAGCAGTACAGCAGTAACAGCCAGCAAGTGTCCCCCCACAGCCTCACAGCCTCAATAATTTAGGCAGACATTGACATAGAGTGACGCAGTGTGTGTGTGTGTGTGTGTGTGTTATCTCTGACCATCCATAAAATATGAGCTTCAGTTCATGTTAATATCTGTGTACGGGTATGTTGAGTAAATGTGGCCTGTCAGGAAACAGTGAAGAGATTGCAGGGCTGGCCTTGTTCATTCTTAATGCCAACATCTCTTGCTTGAATATTTCAGTGGGGGAAGCGACTCTATGTGTGTGTGTGTCTGCGTCTGTGGTTGATGATGGGACATGGGAAGTGGGACTACAAAAATGTTGTTATGACTGCACTATATCTGACCTTTTTCTTTGCCATCTGGTAATTATGTGTCTTTTATGTGTGTATCTCTCATTCTCCTTTTCTCTCTCTCTTTCTGTCATTTCAATTCAGTTCATGTTAGCTTTATTGGCATGACAAACATTTTGGCAGCGGTCAGGTTTACATACAAACATACTGTATAGAGTACAATGTAATACAGTGTGTATGTGTGTGTGTGTGTGTCTGTGTGTGTGTGTGTGTGTTTGTGTACATGTGCGTGTGCGTGTGTGTGTGTGTGTGTGTGTGTGTGTGTGTGAAGTTTGTGGATGTACTGTATGTGCTCATGTACAGTATGTGCATGTGTGTTTTTGCAATGTTTGAGTGTTGAAAGGTGCACATGTGTTAATATGATGATTATATCTAGCCACTGTCCCTTAATTTGTGGAATGTAGAAATGAATTTAGCAGCTGCTGCTGCTGCTATCTAATCCTGCTGTCCAAGAAGGACAGATAGTAGCTTGTGTTCTGTAAGTTGTACAACTCTAAGACCTTCTGTAGACCCTTCTTAGGGCCCCTGTAAAAAGCAAACACATTTCCCAGAATTCGTCTTAGCTTAAGAAGACCTACCATTAAAAAGGATCTCTAAGAACGGTCTGGAGTGCTCTTAACAGTCTTCGTAGCAACAAAACAGTTGAAACAGCGCCACATCAGGCAGGCAAAGCAATGTAACACTAAGCAAGGAGCTATGAATGCAGTGTACCTGTCACGACTCTCAGTCTGGGGTTTTTCCACTGACGCTGTGCTCACTCTTCCCACCGCTATACCCATCACTTATTTCATTATTAGATTCAATCACTCACCCTTCTCCCCGTTTCCCCTCACTTCCGTGATCATTGCTCTTACCTGTGTATCCCTTGTCTGTGTCTGAGTGTTTACGCACGACACCTGCCCTTCTTCGTTTACCCTTCACCTAATTATCACGTTCACCTGCACCGCACTCCTATTTAAACCCCCACGTTCAGTTCCTCCTTGTTAGTTTGTCTACTTACCATGGTGTTTATCGCTACAGCTAGTTTTGACTTTAGACTCTTCTTGTTACCTAGTGTCGTGTCATGTTTCTGTTCCCCGGTTTTTTCCGTGCCTGTGCCTTGTCTTCAGTTTTGTTTGTCAATCCTACCTCCCAGTGTCTCCTCGGACCGATCTCTGGCTTGTGACCTGGACTGTTCCTGACCACGCCCGACTCTCCAGCCCTCAGCTCCTGACCCGGCTTGTTCCTGACCACGCCCGACTCTCCAGCCCTCAGCTCCTGACCCGGACCATTCCTCTACCACGGCTCAGTCCCCGCGCCGGGCCTTTGGACTCATTCCCCTTTTCCCCTTAACCCTTAATAAATCTGTTCTTGGGCACGCTACACCATTTGGGTCCGCTCTCTTGTTTATCTGTCTCCCAGTTCCTCGTGACAGTACCTGTGTGTTTTCCCCCTTTTTCTTTAATGTCATGCACCCTTACTACGCATTAAGTGTTACAAAAAATAATTAAAGATTAGTGGAAAAAAATGTCCTCTATGGTACCATGTGTGTTAAATGTTTTACCACAGTTCCTTAATTTCTCCCTAATATTTAGTCCTCCCACTCTCCTACTCCGATGCTTGTTGTATGGTAAAGCAATTTAAGCTGCAGTACATGTCTAAAAAATGAAGTTTATAAAGTGACGGTTTAACCTCAAAACACATTGCCTTTCCAACGTAGGGACAAGTGACATTACACAACTGACACATATAATTGAACTCAGCTGGAAAATAATCAATTGTGGCATGATGACAGTCCAATTGGTGTAGTCCAATCGGCTACTCTGGGATTGATTGCTCATTGAGTTCCAGTTAAGAAGGGTGTTAAGATGCTGGGTAAGAAGGGTGTTGAGAAGGGTGTTGAGTGTTATGCTGGAAACACTCTTATCCTAATGCTCTCTCTTAGCGGACCTCTTCTTTGGAGCCTGGGGAAACCTGGCCAATGTTACTAAACCATTAATGGCTGGGTTTCCAAAACACAGCCAAGAAGCTCTTGGCGCTAAAAGCTTTTTTAAACCCTTCTTAGGCCTCCTGTAAGAAGCAAGCGCGTTTCACAAAATGCTTTGTAGCCTAAGAAGACCTGGGGCCTCATTTATAAAGACTTGAGTAGAAACCTTCCTTGATTTTATCTAAGAACTTTTCTGATTTGATCGTAAGTGCGATTCAGAGACAAAGAACGTACGCACGAAATCCATGCGTACGCCAATCAATCAGTTCTAAATCACAAATGATCGTGGAATTATGTGCAGCTGAATGCTCCGTTGGGGGAAATCAAAGGACCCTGCCAGAGGTAAAGAAGAAATGGGCTGATTTAAAATGACACTCAAAGAAACGCATCGCGGCGCACATGGCTAAAGTGAGGCTTACTGGGGGTGGTGAAGCCACATCCAAACTAAGTCCACAGGATGAGAGAATATGCTCTATCATTGGAGAGGGTGCCATAAAGGGAGTTTATGAGGAGGGCGACACAGACCTTTTGTCTGCAGAAGGTATGTGTTTGGTTCAAATGAAGTGCCTTAATTGAATTCAAACATTGTTATAATTCAACACGTTTATTTAATCAGATGAAGAGCCTATACAAAGATGAGCTGGACACTGCAGTCGGACTGCCTCCCAGCTACCAGCTGCACCTGCAGTCTCCGTACCAGAGGCCCCATCTCCCTCACAATCAAGACCTTGGCGACCACCAACCGCTTTATCTCCAACCCATCGTGCGCGCCTCCGACCCTCAATCTCATCCTCCACCCGTGGTAGGGTCTTATCCGAGGCTGTCCTACAGACACAGAGAGATTTAAACCTGTCTGTTAGTGAGGTGGTTACCGAACTTCGGCAAGTACGGCATGAGCTGGGGCAAATGAATCAAACTTTGTCCGCAATTGCGGGTACTTTGAACAAATTGCTTAAATAAAACATTCTGTAGAAATGTGAACATGTGTGTGGAATGAAGGAATCGTGCGTTGACCCTGGCCAGTGCGCAACAGGATTTAAGATTGCCATACGAGCATCACAAATGAGCTGCACATTTATGGAGTGGAAGTTTTTCCTGTTCACATACATGTACTCGTTCACATGTGGAGCTCGTATGGCAACGTGGGTGCAGTCTGTCACACCGAGCACATTTGGGAACCCTGTTTTACGCAAGAAATCCTCCTTCACTTCTCGCTGTTCCTGGGCACTGTATGGGAAGCGAATGAATTGCGGGCATAGGCGAATAATTCCGCGAAGAACATCTGGCAATATTCGGCAGAATGTTGATTGGGATATTCCCGACTCCGTCTCCAATTTCTCGCTGGAACGTCCCTGTCGTGAGGAACCCAAGAACAGACAAAACCTGTACCTGAACGGGTATAGTCTGGTTGTGTCTGGGGCGTCACTCTAGATGAGGGCCCATTTGGGCACAAAGCTCTAACAAAGCCGTTCTCGGCAAGCGGTACCTGCTTATCATCCATGTGTCGTCCTGTGCCAAAAAGTCTGCGCGGTCACAAAAAACTTGTTGTCTCCGTATTGCACGGTTGGCAATATCCTCTAATAGGCCCAATGCAGCCATGTCTCTTACTAAAAAGACAACACACTTTGACAGTTTTTATAGCCTACCAAATGTTTTACACGTGTGGAATTAAATCTACACTTATCATTGATTTGATTTGATTTGATTGTGTAATTGATGATGATGCAACATTTAAAATATATATTTTTAAAGTATTGATAGAGTACCTCTGCTTATATCAGCCTAATCATATTACAGTGAAAGAGGCGAGATTGTCTTTTTTTAATGAAATTCCTAGCCCGTGTATCGGAAAATATCTGCAATACCAGGCATAACCACAAGGAAATGGTCGTACGCCAAGCTGGAACCTGACGTGGAAATAAGTACTTTTCCACGTCAAAGATGTTTTTTATAACTCTGTACTTTGATGTGAATTCGTTCGTACGAACACTCTAAGATCAAATCTGTGCGTAAGAACGCTTTATAAATGAGGCCCCTGCTGTTAAGAAGGATCTCTAAGGGTCTCCAGTACTCTTAACATCTTTCTTAGAAAGCAATGGAAACCGTCAGGCAGGCAAAGCAATGACACTAAGCAAGGAGATATTAATGCAGTGTGTTTGTTTATTTCATATTGTTTTTTTCCCTAATTTTTCCTTTCTTGTACCACTACTATCCATCAAGTATCAAAAATTAACTATGTGTTTTGAAATGTTTTACCACAGTTCCTTAATTTCTCCCTAATATTTACTCTTCGTTCTCTCCTACTTGACCACTTGTTACATGATATAGCAGCTTGAACTGCAGTGCATGTTTGAAATCAAGTTAAATAAGGTTTAACCTTAGGACACATTGACTCTCCAACTCCCACTCTCCAATAATTAATTGAGGTTGGATGATGGTCCAATGGCTGCAGTCCAGTCGGGTACTCTGGGATTGATTAGTCATTGAACTCCAGTTAAGAAGCCAGTTAGTAGGATGTTAAGGTCCTGGTTAAGAAGGGCGTTAAGAAGGTGTCTAGGAAACACGGCTATCTTAACGCTCCCTTTTAGCGGACCTCTTCTTTGGAGCCTTCTTAACTCCTTAAGAAGACTATTGGGAAACCCAGCCAATGTCAATAGAGAGCTTTAAAAAATATGCATCATCTGTGTAAAGAGTGGCATTAGTTTTGTGTGTGCTTTAGGGGCAAGGCAGGGTGTGCGTAATCAAGAAAACTGATTGATTGACAGGGCCGAAACATATCTTTTTCCCCTTGCTACATGCCATTTCTTCCAATATTGGAGAACAGCTAACTAGGGGTGTGTTTCCCAAACTACTAACTAACTTAGCTTTAAACTAACATGGTACAGTGGATCATTGAACTAACCAAAATCCAAAGTGCAACTGTTCCCCAAACACTGTTGTACCTCTGTGGTCTGAACCAACATAGGGCCTGATTTACCAAGATCACAGATAAAGGGTGGTAAATTGGTTGCGTGCAGTAAAAGATAGCAGGTGCTATTGGTTGGTGGGTTGTGGGTGATTAACTAAGATTGCTGCGCAATTTTTAACAGGTGTAAACGTGGTGGAGACCACCCTATTTAAATTAGGTTATTGCGCGTGTTACTACTTTCTACCATGAAGTATGAGGAAAACAGTGGCTGCAAGCATAAAAAGATAGTTGAAGCTACAGAACTGAATGTCTTAGTGCACAAAGCAAATAAACACAGTATGGAATTACAACAAAGAAACCTGAGTATATCCAGGAGAAACGTGATATGGGAGCATGTTTATGAAAAAGTAAATGCTGTGGGTAAAACGAGAAGAACAGCAGATGAAATTAAGAGAAGATAGCAAAACATAAGAAGATGAACGGGGGCAAAAAATAGCTCAGAATAACACCTCGGCAAGTAAAACCGGTGTTGGACCAGCTGAGGACAATCTGCTGTCTTCAATTGAGCAGCAGGTGCAGGTGACTTTCTGCAAAAACCAGATTGTTGGAATTCAAGGATAATACACCCTTGATCCAGAAACTGCAGCATAAGGTAGGCCAATAATGGCACAAACACATATGCCATTTACTGGATACATTTACTCACAAATGTGCCAAAAAAAAGAACGTGTAGTTGAATGTGTCACGGGTCATTATTTGCAAGTCTTTTGGTTACGCATTTTTCTACCATTTTTCAGCATTTTTCTACCATTATGACTGCAGTCACGCTTACTGGAGTGTAAGGCTAATACTGTACTTAGGTATTCTCCTAACTTCCATTTTACCACTCAGTCATATTAAGGTATGGGCACTTGTCTCTGGATTCACAAAGTTTCGCTGATGGCAAGTTGAACTGCCTATACCCACCCTGGGAAATTCAGCTGGACTGTTCGTGGAGTGGAGTGGAGCAGTTTGTGTGACTATTGTAAGTCTGTCCATTTGGGGGGGGGGGGGGGGGGGGGGGGGGGTTGACTGCTATCGGACTGTCTGCTTGGGGATGGGGGTCTTTGGTAGGGCCATTAGGTGAAGGCGAGGTTGAATAGGTAGGTCTTCAGCTGCCGCTTGAAGGCGTCAATGGACTCAGCTTCTCTGATGCATTGTGGTAGGGCATTCCATCTCCTTGGGGCGTAGTACATGAAGGCTGCTTCCTCAATCCTTTTGGGTGGAGCTTCTGGGACCCTCAGGAGGCCAGCTTCAGCAGATCTGAGGGCTTGTGCAGGAATATAAACAGATAGTGTGTCAGTGACATAGCATGGGCCAAGACTGTTTATGGCCTTGAATACTAGTAAGAGTATTTTAAAATCAATTCTGTATGAAACAGGCATTAAAACCTCGGTTTTGTTGGGTGTGCTGAGAGGTGGTCTCGCCCGGGGAGTAAAACACTGTAGAACCGCCACTGTGTACACTTAAACAATATAACACGAACAGCCGCCTGCATTCGAACCACACCTGTGAGGATATTCACTCACGAACATGAGTGTTATATTGCTTTCATACAACGGTTCCATTGCCATCACAATTAGTGTATAGACACAATTTTAACATTCCTTTTAAAGTTTGAGTGGCTAATGTGAATCATGAAATCAAGTGCTACCTATGTATTAATGAATTGGCAGTAAGTATTGAAAAAAGCAAAATCCCCTAGGCTTACAATAGAAAAGAGAGAAATTAATTGTTTCTTCTTTGCAGAAGACATCTTACTTCTGTCCCCATCTTAGGCATTGGAAGAAAGCCTTTCAGTTATTGAAAATTATTCAAATAGTTGGAACCTCACAATAGATACACGGAAATCTAATCTTTCAAAAAAAAAGTTCAAAAGGACATAAATACAGTTTTTCTCTTGGCAGCGATAGGCTTCGTCAGGTGAAAAACTATAATTACTTGATCCTAAATATTTAATTAATAGGAAAGTTTGAGTTAGTCATGGAAGATATGCAGAAAACATATCTCATTGAAAAATCACTATATCAATTCAGTACATTTCATTTTATACTAAACTATAATATTTAGTAAGTTTCTTTGCTGTGGTATTACATAAGTTTCCTTTTAATCGTTAAATACAGTACTAAGTAAGTTTACTTTGATTCATAGATTTTTAATGTATACTGTGATACTGTATTTGTTTGTATCGTTGTATGTCAGCTTTGCAAACACTGCTTCAATGAGTCATGCTAATAAAGCTCTTGAATTAACCTGAAAATTTAGAGAGAGAGAGAGAGAGAAAGAGATGATCTCCAGGGACATCAAGTGATACTTCACAGAGAGAGAAAGAACCAGAAAGAGAACCCTTAAAAACAATAGACGGTCCCTTCAGAGCAACCTGATCCAGACATTTACTTCCCCACACTGCACCCCCCGACCCCATCCCATTGTCCCCCACCCTCATTCCGACCACTAATGTATGTCTGAGTTTGTTGAACATCCCTTTACTCCAAAGAGATAGCTCCCTAAAAGGGTCACATGCACACATGCCCCCATGCCCCCCCAATTTGTATTCTAAATTTAACCTACCCGCTGCACTCTGAAAGGGCCCTTTCTCTCCCATGGCACAGGATGCATCTGCCGCTATCTCCTAAAGAGATCTCTGACTGGGACAGGGCTGGGGTGAGATGGGCTGGGGCTAGGGCTTGGATACAGCTGAATTGGGCCCATATTGAAATTAAAAGGAGATGAATGGGTCCCGTCAGACAGGTGGCACTAGGTAGGCCAGCAACACACACATGCACACACACACACACACACACACAAAGCCACACTTACAATTACACACACATACACACACAGACACATGCACGTCTGTAGCTGAAACATAGACATGCTTAGGGCCACACACTGGTTAAAAGTGGGCTCTGAAGCACACACTAATCCTCTGTGAGAACAACATGATGGAATGGGGAGGGGCGGGGGATGAAGAGTGTGTGTGTGTGGCGGTGGGGGGGGAGTGGTTGGGGTTCAGGCTGGTGGTATTCCAACTAATCCCCCTCTTCTGAAAGCTGTCCACCTCACACAGACAGGGAGACACACACGCAGGCGTAGCCATGCCAATTCACCAATGCCCTTTATGACTTTGTTGTGGGTGCCAGTTGGGGTTAGGCAGAGGGAAGGGGGGCTGGGGGGGTTGTCTGATAATAAGTAGAGATGGCATCTGGGAAGCTCTCATTCCAGCACTGGATGACACACACACACACACACACACACACACACACACACACACACACACACCTACCTCTAAGTTTTTGGGTGAGTTCAGCACATTAAAGACAAATACAATCTTTTCAATACAATTTTTATTTCATCCCTTCAGCCCTTGTATGTGTGGCCTCCTCTTAATGTGTCTTGCCTATGTACTTTTTCTGGTGCTCACACACTGAGGAAACACTGGACACATGGACAAATTAAGAGAAAAGGTGCTGCCACCCGAAACTCTTCAGATTGGCTCCTCAACTATCAACAACATCTGCAATACATTACATACCAACACAAACAAGTTTAACACCACAATTGACAAATATAAGTTGACAAGTCAATCTCAAAACTGGTTTGCCTTCATTACTTGGGGATCTTGTATCATATTGCAGGATTACAGTTAGCATCTTCTTGCACTAGCAATTCCCTGGAATTACATTCAGAAGTTTTCCCTGGACTTATTATTATTAATAACTGTATTATTATTATTGTTATTATTATTATTACTATTATTATTATATAAGTACTGGGGGAAAGGAACAAAAGAAAATGTGGTTTTGTGTACTAGAGAATAACTGTTTGCTGTGTATGGGGCACTTGGGTGTCCAAGGGTATACAGTCATCAGTATTACCATTACTTCAGAAACACAGTGATTGCTACTGCCATTGCATAGGTTACTCTGATACTAGATGTATTTAGATCATTTGAATTAATTTGAAGTAACATCAGTTAAGTAGCATTAATCACGATGACGTGGAGATAGTGATCGTGTGATCGTGGTTCCAGGAGGTGGTTCATCATGAAGGATCTTGCTCTGCCTATATACCATCGTTGCTAATATAAGATGTCAAAATAACCTCTACTATGACCTCCACTATGCTTCGCTGTTACAGTCTATATAGTGTTGGAAGTGTTCATTTGTTAAGGTGGCCTTTGTGTTATATACACATTTAGCACATATTTGACCATACTATCTTAATCTGATACACTTGCCACGAAACCAGAACACACACACACACACTCATATACTGACTAAAAGACATGTACACATGCCGACACATTTGAACACACACAAAAATGTTGTTGACATTTGAATAGGGGACAAGGAAAGCAAACAATGGCAGTTACAAATGTAATAAAGTTAGAACAAATGCCAGATCAGATTGACAAATTTCAGGTTGTCATCCCTCCTCTGATTAAATTTAGATCTCAGGATATCTCAAAGCAAAAGTAATTATGAAATTTTACTAAGCAGGGATTGGTTGGTGAGAGCAGAGCAGAAGAGGAATTTACAATCATGCAAATAACCCTCTTTTACACATTGACATTTGTAGAAATAATGTGTGTGTGTGCTTTTGCATGAGTGTATGTGTGGTGTATGTGCACTTTGTGAGTGTGCATGTCTCTGTAAATGTCTGTGTGTGCACACTTGTGTGTATGTGTGCATGTGTGTGTGCACATGTGTGTGTAAATGGGTACATGCATGTGTGTGTGCGTGAGAATGTGTGAGTGTGTGTCTGTGTGCGTCTCAGATCAGCCTCGTTTCTCTGTAGATGGCGGTTAAATTACAGCAGAAGAGCCCTGGAGAACAGAAACCTCCGCTCTCAATTTCTCTTTCTATCTCCTCCTCTGTCCTACCCTCCCTTTCCCTCCCTCCCTCTCTCCCTCATTCTCGCCTCTGCTCATCTTCTCACTTTCACACCCCTCTTCTCTGTCTCTCTCTCGCCCTCTGTCTCTCTCTTCACGGCAGAATGAATTAACAAGCTCATCTGCCACCTCTGATTAAAGCGGCGCGGCTGATGGAGATTTGTAATCATTTGTCCATAATGAATTCTTATAACCCTCAGCCTCCAATTCTCACCTGCCAAAGCTGCAGGCCCACCAGCACTGGATAATAAAGACTGAAGGGAGGCCAGGAGATGAAAAGAAGAAAAGAGACTGACTTGAAGATAAAAAGAGAAAAAAGGGGAGATTTTTTTCTGACCTTTAAAAAAATGTCTTCATTATCTGTGACAAAATTATTCATAATAAACCTTTTCATGATGTCAAGTAGATACCATTGCTTTGCACTGTTAATTGATCATATTTAGTAAGTTATGAACATGATTTTAATTAAAGAGTCGTAGTTCTAGGAAAAAGGGATATCAAGCAAGACAACTGTTTTAGCCAGACATCAACAAAGTTGAAACACTGCATAAAATTAGTTTTAGCTTAGTTGTGCATTTGGACTAGTGTGCACACTGTACAAGTGTAATACATTAAGCAATGTATATAGTACATGTTACAATGCTGTGTTGAATAGCTTATTATGGTACGTTAAATAAAATGATTAAATTATTATATATAATGCATGTTACTCTAAATATAAGAGAAGAATTTCTGAACTCTAAAGGCCTAAGAGGAGGGACTGAATACATAACACCAAAGGTAAAGTAGCCAGCAGGGCTACAGGAGTAATCTGCCACATTGAGTGCTGCCACTGCTGTCTCTGGTAATTAGTAAAATTTAATATGGTCTCTGCTATAGATTTATGAAACTTACTTTATTTATGGATTTACAGTGGCATAACTGGCTGGGTATCAATACAACAGCAGCATTATTGCCACATTCTAGAAGTCTACCTGTTTAGAAATGGTAGGACATTTCGACTAGGATATTGTTACAGAACACCCAGAAAGACTGAGCCTCTAAGAAAGGTAATGCTACAGCCAGGCTCAGTCTTTGGCAGCTTATAAAAATGTACTTCTGTGTTCCTAATTGGTAGTACTGTACATCCTATCACACATCAGCTAGATAATATAACTTCTTTTGGGATAAATAAATTATATCTGTCTGTTTTTCTAAATGTGTGTATGTGTGTGTGCGTTTGTGTGTGCACGTATGTGTGTGTGCGTTTGTATGTGCGTGTGTGTGTGTGTGTGTGTGTGTGTGTGCGTGTGTGTGTGTTTGTGTGTAACTGATGTTGCTAGTGCTTCCTCATTAGGTCCAGGTCGTAAGTGACCCACTTCCAGTGGCCTTAGTGAAAGAGTCTATGCAAAGAGAAGGGGCAAGGTGCAGTGAGAGTACATTTGTCCTGTAGTCTTAATACTTTACTGGTGAGCAGTAAAATAGATTAAAGGCCAAAGACACACACACTCACACACTCACGCATGCAGGCACGCACACACGGACACATGCACAAACACACACAAACCCACACACACACACACACACACACACACACACACACACACACACACCAGGCAGGCTCTATTAATCTGGTCCAGGCTTGGCAGGGTGAGGCTGCCTGGCCCTCTGCCGGCTGTGGTCTACTAATAGATGGTTGCCGGGGGTGACGTGGCAGAGGCAGCCACCGGTGAGGCCTCTGTCGCTACAGCTACAACCGCGGTTGCCAGGGCCGGTGCCGGTACCGTGACCTTCTTCTTACCGTGCTATGACCATCTGTCTCCCAGTGTGATGCCACTCTCCATGGCTATAGTGCAACAGAGGTGCCAGGGCAGCCACAAAGATGCCATAAGCATGCACGCACACACACCCACACATTCACACACATAGAAATACCCACACTCACACTCCTAGACATACTGTATAAATATGGACACACTTTTCACAGCCTGAGTGCAGGAAATGGGCCAGGGCAGCAACAAAAACACTACAAAAGCATGCTCTCTCTTTTTCTCTTTCTCTCTCTCTCACACACACACACACACACACACACACACACACACACACACACACACACACACACACGCCTGGACAAAGGATCTGGCCTCTCTCTGCCAACCATTTTTTTCCTTTTGTACACTGCAGACTACTCCCCACCTCTCTCACTTTGCCACCCTCCCAAACACTGACACACTAACCAAGGTAATAAATCCCCTCCTTTCATATTGACAGGGTCTCTTAAGAATGCTCAATATGAAAACTATATAAGCTACCAGCTGCTGTGGTATGTTATATTATGTTTTATTACCAGCTGTGCCAGCCGTGAGCCACAGATCACTCACACATGCACACACACACAGCTGGGATAGAAAAGAGCACACCAGATCCACGGATCTCACTCTCTCTTACACAAACACACATAGACAAACACATACACACTCATACACAGTGAAAAGGGCACAGCAGAGCTGCAGATTTAAAGTCACCTCTGATTCTGGGGGAAACAGCCTGCACAACCTTACACGCACACACACACTCAGGATTCTGGGACCAAGCACCACCTTAGTAAAAAAATGTTAAAACACACACACACACACACACGATTCTGGGCCTGCACCACCTCATTGCTGTATTTTATTAAGAAGTGACACAGAGGGGGCTCAGCATTACAGATGCTTGTGTCTTTATTAAAACACGCTGTTCTCAATAACGCTCAATATTGCACTCAGCACCGCGCCATATTCAAAACCAGCACTGGGAAAAAAGAAAAGAAAAGAACTGAAATGAAATGAAATGCAAACGTGTGCCACAGGGATTAGTGAGACAAGGGCACAGGCGCCTTGTTAGTGCCGTGGTTTAGATGTCAGAGACACAGGTAATATTGGCAGAATGGGGTATCGTGTGGGGAGGGAAAGGGGAGGGAGGGGGTGGTAAAGCTGGGTGATAATGTCTAACCCTTAAGAAATACAAGTCACCACTTGCTGATGATAAAGATACGGTACCACATATTACTTGTACTGGTAAGTGAAGCTCACTAATAGGCCCAGGGTTCTGTGTGTGTATGTGTGTGTTTGTGTGTGTGTGTGTGTACATGCACAGGTGTAAATGTGTGTATCTATGTGAGTGTGTGTGTGTATGTGTGTATGTGTGTAGTGTTGGGGGGTGGCAGAGAGGCAGCAAATGCTGGAGAGTGATAAATCTGAAAGATGTTGGCTGGCAGGAAACGAGCACGCTGAGAGACACAGTAAATGTCAGCTAATGTTCATCTCACTTGGAGTGGGAGTGGCGAAGGAAGTCATCTTAAGAGGGAGAGAGAGACAGAGAGACAGAGAGAAAGCAGATAGACAGGCTGACAGTAGAGTTACCTAGAGAAAAAGAAAGAAAGTGAGGTGCATTTAGAGCAAGGGAAAAACAGAGAGACAGACAGAGAGAATGACAAGCAGAAGGACAAGGGTAAGTGATAGAGACAATTGCCAACACAAGGTGGCCGTGAACATCTTCTATCTCCTGAACAGGAAACAGAAATCATGAACAGGGTCCAACAAAATAATGGCATAACATTAGGGCAAATACAAAGACAATTAATAGAAAACAATGAGATATTTCATCATATTGATAGGGTAAGCTTATCACTGGACCGAGTCTTGCGCAGAAATAATCTGATGATGAAGCTGGTCTACAGGGTGCCTGCTTGTTTATATTTCAGTATTGTAATCATAATGATTGGGCTTCACAATAGTGACCACTCCATGTCTGTTTCTGATATTGTCATGTTTGTTTCAGAGAGTCCTTGAGCTAGAGGAGGCTGCAGCACCAGTTCATCTTCATTGATGAGGTTGGATTCAACCTTACAAAAAGATGAAGGAGGGGAAGGAACATCATTGACCAGCTTGCCATTGTTGAAGTCCCAGGCCAGCACAGAGGTAACACACACCACAGCATAATCCATCACCATGCTACCCTTGGACCCTACAACACTGCTCATCCACTCACATTCCTGGACACACCACACAACACAATCATTCCACCAGATCAGATAGACAGCGGAGAGCAGCTCAGGTACGTTGTTATTTGGGACAACGTAAGTTTCCACCAGGCTGCTCTGGTTTGTAACTGATACACCCATGCATGTTAGTTGTTTATTCTTCTCCATATTCTCCATTACTCAAACCAGTTGAGGATTTTTTTTCTGCCTGGAGATGAAAAGTATATGGCTAAAATCCACAGGTGCATGTACCCCTTCTCCAAGCTATAGAAGTTGCATGTGGAGATATAGCAATTAGTGCTTTTCATGGATGGATTCACCATGCTGGGCGATATTTCCCCCTTGGTCAAGGAAAACATTGCATGTAATGGGTGCTGTGGCCAGACCGAAACAGAAGAGAGGATGCAGAATAGTTTTTTGCAACTGTATAGCCTACAGTAAATGTTTCTGTTGTTTTGTATGTAGACCACTGTAGGTGCAGCTTTGTGTTGGTTGAGACACACAGTGTGTACATAGTTTTTGTGGGAAAAATAAAAGATATTTGTTACTGTGTATTTGTATGTTCTGAGTATGAAAACAATATTCTAAAATATTTTACAACACACTTATGTATGTACTGTCTGTACTAAGTGTAACACTGACCAAAAAAAAAGCCTAAGTGAATATGATGAATGGAGAAGAGGTGTTTTCCATTCATCATAGTGTTTTACATTAAGCAGTGTTCAGTGTTCAACTGGTTCTTTTAAATGTCTATTCATATGATGGGTTGTGTATGATGGGTCATTTGACAACAAAACAGCATTTTGAGAAGAAATAACATTGTTTTGAATGTAAAGTTTAATTTTTCAGGAGAATTGAGGAGTTTTCCCCATTGTGTGTGTGTGTGTGGGGCCGGCTTTCAGAAAATGTGTGTAAACAATGGAAGAATTTTAAATCTAGGTGGTGACTTATTTTGGATGGGCAGTGTAGTTTGAAAGGCATTTCATGTGTGGCTTGATTGAGTAAGAATTGGCCATAATATACCAGGCGTATTATCTAGTCCTGGGCATTCTGGACTGGTGGTATACTATGGCCTGTTACAATGGGCCATCAGAAGAGTGCACCATCTTATAGCTAACAGCATAAGTCAGAGGTTTCTCTCTTTTTGACACATTTCTTCTGACAAAATATATGTACCCCCTCTTTATCACAGACACAGACAGACAGACACACACATACACAATTGGGCCCATATTGAAATTAAAAGGAGATGAATGGGTCCCGTCAGACAGATGGCACTAGGTAGGCCAGCAACACACACATGCACAAACAAACATTTGTCATTGCCACACATATGTATTTACTGACTACACATACACACACATGTACACACAAGTGCAATGAAGCTGTTTGTCAAAGACATATCCCCACATAAACAAACACCCCCCCCCCACACACACTGTCTTATCAAGCAAAGGTTGTAACTTGTGTGAAATCTCTTATCTCTGTGTGGCAGCAACCTGCCATCATACACTTCTGTTATAGCTGGTCGTAATCAGCCGTGGTGTAATCAGCCTGGTGAGGGAGATCTGATGCCTATCAGTGCTGATCTTCCCCTGAAATCACTCTTGTGTGTCACCCAGCTACCCTGCGGAGAGACAGGCACTGGATGCTGAAGCTACTGCACAGCAAAAAGACACTCTTTTAAATGTGTGTGTGCGTCTGTGGAATGACCCTAACCCTGCTTCTTTCCTCCAACTGTCAGAGGTCAGAGGGTGTGTGACCTTTCAAAGCACAGCAAGTATCAAGTAACTTATAGGGTTGCTGTAATTGCACAGAATGATTTTTTTCATATTATCTCGAAAACGCTACAGTTTGACACCATTTTTTGTCTTGAATCCATTGACCCTAATGCTTAGAAAACACTAGTCAACGCCCACTTCCAACAAAAACATTTTCTATCAAATTTAAAATGACGAAAGTGAAAGCAAACTCAGCATAAGCCCAGATTTCATAAAAAACTACATGCATAGTAGTACACAGTATGACTGCCACGTGGTATTGATTTCTGGCTACCCAACATTGCAACGTGATTTTATTTTTGTTTTTCGACATTTTCATCCTTAGAAGTGGGCATAGTGATTTTCATGCAAGAGGTATCACTGAATATAAAGAAGACACATTTTTGTTTTAAACCATAGTGTTCTACTCTGAAGAATGCTACAGTTTAAAACCATTTTTTTGTCTTTTGAGTCCATTGAACCTTGTACCCACATTGAAAACACTTGTCCACACCCACTTCCAACAAAAACAATTTCTGTGATATTTTTAATATGACGAAAGTGAAAGTAACCAAACTCATCATAGAGTGTCCAGGTGCACCTCACCAAATTTGATATATGTTATCTGTAGACAATGCTGACAAAAACTTATCAAAAGATGTATCTTCAGATGAACTGTTCAAAGTTACTTGTAAATCAAAACTGAAGATGTGTCTTAAAATTGTTTGGCAGTCCATAATGTTGCCTAAATTTGGCCAATCTTGCATGCAAACTTTACACAGCTTTCTTTGAATGTGCACCAAATTTAGGCTGTGCTGTTTTGTCATTGAAACTAGAAATTCAAAAAACGTTTTCGCTAAATATCTCGCCAAAAAGTTTGCCCAAGACAATGCATTTTTTAGTATCCCAGTGTTACAGAGGCATATCAACCCACCCCATAAACACTTGCTGGTAGTGTAACACAACTTAGTGAAATGGGTAAATGTAAAATTTGGAATTTGCCAATATCTTAAACCAAGAAGGTGGGAACTGCACAAAAATTGTCATGTACAATCAGCAAGACAACCTCTGGAAACATGCCAAGTATTGTGAAACATTTGGCTATTATTTGCAGAGTGCTATGGTTTAAAGCCTGCATGAACATCACCTGTTCATGACCACATCCAATGATGAAATTGTGAAAATGCAGTTGAAGTGAGAAAAACAGCACAAACAGGATTCAAACTTGCTTGATGGGGGAAATATTGGCATAGAATGCCATGGCACTAGCGGCTCACACCACAATTTTCAACTCAGGAGCTCTTCTAGTGGCCAAAGTCCACTAGTTAGATGAACACAGCATAACCATTTTAAATCAGAATTTGTGAACGTGAGGCCCATCAAAACATTTCACTACACTTCGCCATTCCAAACAATTATTGTATTTCATATTCCAAAAATCAATACCATGTGGCGGTCATACCATGTACCACTATGCGATACATATAGTTATTATTTTTCTGCTATGGGAGTCTATGGCCATGGGCTCTGTAGAGAATTTTTTGTTTTTGGTTGTAACTCCTGATTAGCCTGGCTATTGCGACTTCTCAATGCTCTGCAAACATTGGTCTGGCCAAGCTGTGTTGTAAACCCATTTCTCAGAGGGCGGGCTTAATCTGCCTCTTTCAAATGCCTCTGTTTGCTACTGGACGAAGCTTCTGTCCCAATGTCTGCGAAATGACCACAACAACAACAGGGTTTTCACAAAGCCCCATTGACTTGGCTACCAGCAGGGCTAACTGATAAATCAAACTTTTGAAGCCGGTCGGTAGCACTGCGAAAATGTCCCTTCCTGCAATAAATGCTTCAAGGGCTGGCATTTATTCTATTTTCAGAAAGAATTTCCCTTTGAATTCTATCAAAACAGCAGTTACAGCTGCATTGAAATCTTGCCGTTACTCCACGTTTGCCATGTTGACAGTGACTGAGGTCACTAAACTACCACGTCATTACCTTTTTGAAATGCTAGATTTTCATTGGTCCCTGCTTCTGTGCAAAACTAGAAATGGTGTAGACAGGCAGCTTGGCCAGACTTACTTCAATTTTCAAATTCAAATGCAGCGTCACAGGAAGTATGGGCGTGCCCAGGCTAACTCCTGATGTGCTTTATTATGTATTAAAAACAGAATTCTTGACTGGGTCAATGGAGCAAAGGGTCTTAAGACCAAAACCTGCAAATTCATCATGGCAACCTGATTATACTGACTGCCATATTGGATATTTTGAAGATGAAACTAAATTTGCACAGGCCACAAATTGTGGTCAATCATTACAAAATTTGGCAAAGACAATTTCCAGACAAAGCCCAACAAACTATACATAGCAGTTTTTTGGTCAGTGAAAGCATTTGCACGTCACAGCCAACCAAAATTCATGGTGAAGCTGCCAAACAGGAAGTGAAGTCATATTTTAGAAAGAATGACATATGCCAAACAAACTTGACAGGCATTTGGAACCCAATAAGGACATGATATACAAAAATGGCACCTTTTGGCCAGCAGGGGGTGCCATTATAGGCACAAATGTCTATCCTAATGCTTTTTCATTAAAAACATAATTGTTGAGTAGGTTAACACTAGCCTGGTAAACTAGCCCCTCGTACTTCACTTCGTTTTGTACAGAGGATATGGCGCTGGTGTCATTCTGAGCGGTGGTTGTAGTACAGATTCCATACTGGCCAATCAGCGGACAGAGGGACTGTTTGTGAGTGATGACGTTGTTGTGTGTGCTACATTTGTGCTATGTAGCTCAGCAGCGAGGAGAATGGAGCAGCCACAAACAATACCTTTTTTCCAATAACACACAACTCCCATCTGCTCAATAAATCAAAGTCAGTCAGAAATACATGTCCTACTCACTGTTTATTGGTGTGCGTGTGTGTGCATGTGTGTGTGTGTGTGTGCGTGTGTGTGTGTGTGTGTGTGTGTGAGAGAGAGAGAGGGTGGCTGTCTGGTAAAGGAAAGGAGGTGGGGGAGAGAGAGGGAGAGGAGATTACATAATTAAAATGCTTGTCAATTAGCAATGCTTGCCACGCATCGTTGGAATAATGAAACACATTCATTTAAGCTTTGATTTTCCACCCTGGTGCTAACGAGACAGGCTGCATAGTGTAGCGACCTAATAATATTACAGACACACAGGAGGCCTCGTCCAGGCCTGACACACACACACACACACACACACACACACACACACACACACAGGAGAACCAAAAATACAGTTGCTTGAATATTGCAGCATACACAGACAATTGCGTATTATGTATTATGTTTGTAAGATAAGCGGGGCATTTATAATAAGGTATTACAGTCACTGGCATACACTCTGCACTGGCTGTCAGTCATCATAAGTACTCTTACACTGTCCGAACACAGACACACAACACAGATAAACACACACACACACACACACATTGTGTGGGGGGTTCCAGTTCCAGTATACCTGTAGCAACTCTTAGAAAATCTGTGTTCATGTGCATTGTTTGACTGTGACCATGTTTGTGAGAAAGTAAATTGTGCATATGTGTGTGTGTGTGTGTGTGTGTGTGTGCACACACTTGCCTGTGGGTTGGGTGTATGAGAGAGAATATGTATGTGTGTAAGTGTGCACATGTGGGTGTGTGTAAGCATGTGCATGTATGTGTGTAAGCGTGTGGGTGTGTGTATGTGTGTGTGTGTGTGTGTGTGTGTGTGTGTGTGTGTGTGTGTGTGATTAGACAGCAGAATGGATGGCAGCGGCAGGAGGCAGGGTGTGTGGAAGGTAGAGTAGAAGAGGGGGTGGGTACGGGAGGGGGGGCCTTCAGCTACGGCTGACCTAGCTCTGAAAATGACTGTGTGTGTGTGTGTGTGCGTGCACCCGCATGTGTGTGACCTAGCTCCAAAAATGAGTGTGTGTGTGTGTGTGCGCATGTATGTGTGTGTGTGTGTGACCTAGCTCTGAAAATGAGCTGCAGACTCCAGGGCTCATGGGCAATCACATACCGAGCAGCCCATGATCATGCTTAATTTGAATCTATCTGTCCACTTTTGCCTCTCTCTCTCCTCTGTGTCTGGCATTCCTTTCTTTAGCACTCTCTCCCTCTCTCTATCCTCTCCCCCTTCCCTCCCCTTATCTCTGTCTACCCCTCTTTCCTGTTCTCTCTCTGCTCTCTCTCTCCCTACCTCCTCTTCCTCTCTCTCTCTTGCTCTTTCTCCTTCTTACTCTCTCTCCCCTCTGGTTCTCCCATGTTTCTCTCTCATTCTTTGTCTCTCTCTGTGTTTCTCTATATTCTCTTCCCTCCTCCATCTCCTTGTTTCCTATTTTTTCCTTCCTTCTCTCTCTTTTATTCTCTCACCCCCTTGTTGAAATCACTCATCCACTATCTTTGTCTCCCCCTCTCTGCCTCCCTCCCTCCCTCACTCTCTCTTTCCATCTCTCTTTCTCTCCCTTCCTCCCTCCCCCTCTCTCTATCTCTCCATAGCCCATTAGGCCCCGTTCTCCCTGCTCTCACAATCAAATTAATTTCCTGCTCTTTTCTGCAGGAGGCCCCATCACTCTGAAGCTAATGTTTTTAATTCAATTGGAGCGATCCATATGCAGACCCATTTCCTGTAGCCTGCCCTCGCCCCCCCAACCCCCAACCCCTCACCCAACTCCCCACTGCTGAAGGAGAGGCAGTCTGTGCCACCATGATAAAGCAGGGCACACACACACACACACACACACACACACACACATCAAAAGGTAAGTTCTGTGTTTACTCTCCCTAATCTACAATACAATAAAACCCCCACATTAAAATGCCAAAATAAATACACATCAACTGAAGCACACACACACACACACACACAAACACAAAAACAAAGGCTACTTGGCTGGCCTTTCCCTATGCTTTAGGGAACAGGGAGGCAGCAGTAGTTTTCATTACCATTTCACAAGACACCATATTATCACCAAACTCTCCACCCTCCAGAGACACAGTGTATGTGTATTTGTGTGTGTATGTTGTGTGTTTGACAGAAAAGGGAGGAGAGAGAGAAAGGGCCTGCACACAAACAGCACTTGTGGACACAAACACAGAGAGAGAGAGAGAGAGAGAGAGAGAGAGAGAAATAAACTTTTCCTCCTAATTCTTGTCACATGCTGTTCCAGTCTGTCCTGTCCCTCTGTGAACTTCAACACTTGCGTCATGTCCTCATGAATTAATAAAGGCCGGTGGGGGTGGGTGACCACGGTGACAGAGTTTTAATGAGCTGCATGGGGACCATGCCACTATGGTATCAGTGATACCACTGTACCCTACACACACACACACACACACACACACACACACACACACACACACACCCTTAACAGACAGACACACACACACACACACACCTAACGAGGTTGTGTGGGGATGCTGAACTAAATAGCTGTATAGGATGGACACACACACACACACACACACACACACACACACACACACACACACACCAGCATTAACATAGATCACACACCCCTTTTAATGCAGACAAAGACCCCCCCCCCAACTTTATGTTTTTCTCCACTCTAACACAATCCTCACTATGTTGTCCTTGCTGGGTCCCTGTGGATGATCCCTGTTTGGGTTCTCATTAACTAGATAAATATATCTTTGCTGCTGCTGCTGCTGTGTGTGTGTGTGTGTGTGTGTGTGTGTGTGTGTGTGTGTGTGTGTGTGTGTGTGTGTGTTTGTGTGCGCGTGCATGTTTGTGTGTGTCTTCCTTATCTGGCTCACAGCGATGCTATCAGAGGGATGATTAGACTCACCCCTCCGTAGCAGACCCAGGGAACCAGATCACACACACGTGGACAACACACACACACACACACACACACACACACACACACACACACACACACACACACACACACAGTGCACCACTGACCTCTGTCTCACATGCTGAAAATTGGCTAACAAAATCAGTGTAGCACTTTCAGTCCTTCTTAAACAACAGTATGTCTTAGTAGGTAAGTTATTTCCTGCTGTGCTTGGTAGTGCTTGCTAGCATCATAGCATGCAAAATGTCTAATTAGCATATTAGCTTTCTAAGGACTGGGGTATGGTCATATCAGCAGACGAGGAGATAACACTATCATCTTTCAATTTAATTTCACACTTGTTATATTCTGCCCCTATTAAATTCTATAGAATATTTGTTTGTGCCCAACTGGGCAATATTTTATTAACTCAAAGGCATAAGCATTACATCCAACGTGACCACAAACAAGCTCAGTACTTGATGCAGACAACAGTTTCCATTGTTACACCCTTGCTCTTTTTTTCTCCTGCTTAGACTCTTAATAAACTGTAAACAATGTACACATTGAAAATCATGTCAGTAAGGCACAACCCATTACTGGTAAGGTATAAAACACATCCTATGCAGAATTAAATCTCTTCTTAAAATAGGGTTAACAGTTAACAGAAGTGATACTCCATCTTGACATTCTTTCTAATCTTCTTAATCTTCAATCTTCAAAATAAAAATTCTAAAGGATTGTTCTTATTTAACACATTCCAATGTATGTATGAACATGTTTGTAATAACACAACACTGTATTAGGACACCCCAAGGCACCCCCCACCCCAAGACTAGTGGCCCTTTTCAGCTGCACGTTTTCGTAAAGGCTCGGTACGGTACGGCTCGACTGTATTTGCTTTTGGCCCTTTTCCACTGGGGGTTGGACCTGGGACCTGTTACTATTTTTCGTACCCGTTTCAGAGGTGGTTCTAGCCGTGCTGAGCCGGTACTAAAATGTCACGTGAATGGCTGTCCACTGATTTTTCAAAGGAAACGTTGTGGTTGAATGTTTCTTCGGACATCCTGAAGTTTTCAATCCACTGCACGTTCGTGAAACAATTACATCCCACCATTTGGCGGTTCGGTCCGTATTTAGTACTTTGCATCGATCTACAACTGTGTAACAAATGAATATACCTGACATACTGAAAAACTACCAACTCAATCGTTAGCTTACCCTCACACCTCATCTCTTTGCAGCTCTTAGCCGCTCGTCTTCTGCTTCACAGTCTGCAAAAGTGGTTTGCAAAAGTTTTTTCTTTTCTTCTCAAGTGTCTTGCCTCGCCTCCTCTATATGTTTCTTGCTCTGTTTTTTTCCCTACTGTCTATGGTTTTTTGGTGTTTTCAGTGACAACAAGCCACAGCGCACTGTCGAGGCAACTCCACCCACTTCAACTAGTCCCGACTAGTAACTGCTGGCAGTGGAAAAGGAACAGGACCGGTTCGACAAGTGTGTAGAGTAGCCGTGTCGGGTCGTGTCGTGCCCTGCCGTGCCGGTTCTGTAGTGGAAAAGCGCCATAGGACCAAAGGCTTTGCAAATTCTTATGTGCAAATTCCCCAATAAAAAGGACTAGAAATGTGAATGTGAGTTCATAGCGTTTGTTTTAATTTTATATTTATTCTTTTTTTTTTAAGTAGCATAGGCATGAATTGTAAGTGCAACGACTGGAATGTGCAGTAACCTCAAAGTGAAATTAACAGTTTTTTTTATTAGAAATGCTTCAGAATTTGAATAAAGTACTAACTAAAAAAAGATGTTCTTCCTCCTGCCAATACATGCCAACAGAGCCTAAAGGTAGAGGGGGGAGAGCAAAAAAAAGACTAGGCAAGACTCACCACCCTCACCAGACTAGGCAAGAATCACCACCCGTGCACACCACGGCACCTGATGCACTGCACGCTGCTACTTCAAATAGGAAGAAAAGGTGTACATTGCACTGCAAGTATTAACTATTAAACTAAGAGAAGCGGTCTACACCTAAACACAGCTAACCCCATTCAAAAATTAAGCCCCAGGGTAAGCTAGAGGAAGGAAAGAACTTCAAGAACTACATTAGAAAAGTAGAAAAGTATTATATCTTTAGACTTCTCCCATGGAAAGATATAATGAAAAAAGTACAAAAATGTTAGGGGTGTACTCACTTTTGTGACATACTGTAGGTCTTCTATGACAGATAGTAGAACTTTTTCAGTGGAGTTGCCACTTCTAAAGCCAGACTGTTTTTGGTCAAGTAGGTGGTTTTGGGCGAGGAAATCAGTGACTGTTTTGAGACCTCCCTCTCAATGGTTTTCGAGAGGTAGGGAAACAGTGGAAGGGAACATAACATTCACATTTTGTTCATTATACAGAAAAGTATTAAAAGTATCAGTTTAGTTATAGTTAAGATAGGCCTGACTCACTTTAAGAAATTGGTTTACAGCAGAACACAAAAACATAACAAAAACAAAAAAAGAAAATCAAAAACAAAAAACAGAAAGCAATCATAACAAAGACAGGGGCATGTACACAGGACGTTAACATCAACCAGACACAGATAACTTACACAGCAATAGACATTACATATGTTACACAAACGATACATATAACAATCAATACAAATACATATAACAATCAATAAGTGCATGTTATAACGGCAATTTCCTCTCAGGTGATCACTGTTTAAAACTTCAAACGTAGTCCCGCATGCTTCATATACAGCAGTGATAACTGTTAACTTTACTTCGACTGTGCCTCATTCGACACAAATCAGTAAGAATGCAGACTGAGCCTCCAGTGTTACCTCTTTCCTTCTGGAACCAGGAATGCTGGTGTTGATAACAGTTTATTATGAACATGCACTTGTGTTACCTAATAGTGAGGAGACAAGGAAGGCTTGGTTAAACGGTATGATGGCTTTAATGTTGTTCTTCCATCATTTCTGGCACTGGAGCATTTTCACACAACAGGACAACAGTCTCCCTTTCTTTTCATAACTTTATACCACATGCACACTAAACTTCCTCCTCTGACGTGCACCCGCAAAATCCCTCACCTTGGCCCCACTATCTTGGTCACATGCCTATCACCCCTTACTCTGGTAACAATTACAGAGGTCAGGAGATAAGCATCCCTCTCTCCTCTCATCTCGTGTCGCCTCCAAGCTAATTGATCCCCTGACGTCCATCTGACATAGCTGATAGGGCCACCAGGATCATGAAGGTGT
>CM059268.1:11939339-11984339 GCA_030347295.1 Setipinna tenuifilis | reverse complement strand
GCATATGTGTGTGTGCATGTATAAGAGAAAGGAAGCAGAGGAGAGAGGGGTAGTGTGTGTGTGTGTGTGTGTGTGTGTGTGTGTGTGTGTGTGTGCGTGTGCGTGTGTGTGTGTGTGTGGAGTGTGTTGCTAAGGCTTAGAAGGTCAAATCTACTGACAGCCGTGGCTGTGTTTGCTATGACTGATGTTGAGGATACCAAATGTGCCGCAGTGGAGTCAAACAACTTTATCGCTTGTGACAATTTTCCACAGTGTTTTTTCCACTCAATGAAATGTGTAATCCTCACGGGAGCAGGGGCTAATTATCTCGATATGTGTGTTTGTGTGTATGTGTTTGTGTGAAATGAAATGATTAACAATATTTGCATGTGAAAGAAGGAGTGTGACACAGAGAAAAAATAAGAATGTATGAACACGCAACACAAAAGAGAAGGAAAAGGGAGAGACACAGAGAGAGAAAGAACAGGTATAAATACATGCTTCACACATGAAACACCCTCTCCCTTGCTCTTTTTTTCTCCTTCTCCTTCTATCTTTTCCTCCTTGTTTGTCTGGGCTCATATCTCTGCACTGATCAGCGTTGTTGTCTTACTGTGGCTGACTTTTCCAGCATCAGTACTTGTTTGTTATAAAGTGTAGCACTGAGAGGAGAAGGCAGACAGGGACAATACCCTGCCTGCCTGCCTGTCTGCCTGCCTGCCTGTCTGTCTGCTTGATATCCTGCCCAACTGTCTGTCTGTCTGTCTTTCTGCTTGTCTGTCTGCCTGTCTGTTTCCTTTTCTGACCACAGTAGTGCTTGTTTTTCTGTCTGTCAGTCTGTGTATATGTCTGCCCATTACTGTATCTGTCTTCTTGCTTGTCTGTTTACTTGTCTGTCTGGCAGTCAATGTATCAGTTGGTCTGTCAGCATGTCTGTCCATGTTTCAGTCTATCTATCCATCTTTTAGTCTAGTCTCTATATAAAGTGGGTAGGGGCTAGCCTAGTAAACCAGCCCCTCGTACTGTATTGAGAAATGTTTTTTCTTCCTGGAGGTGTGGACTCGTCTAATCTGGATGTTAGTCCGTTAGTTTCTGGACTAACAACTAACAGAGCAAGCTGGAAGATTAATCTTTTCCCGAACCCTGTGGGGAGAGAACTTTTCCACAAATCGTTAGCTTGATAGCATAATTGCCTAAGTCATTTTTTTGTGTTTTTGGAAAACAAGAAAAAACACATTTTCTAAAAACCACATGCATATTTTTTATTGATATTTTCACAGAACATTCATGTAGATGTGAGAAAAAGTTTGGAAAAAGAACAAAACCGAACATCATTTTTTTTATCAAATAAAAGTGACTTAGGCAGTTTTGATGTATGCAAAATGGCTGAGAAGATGTAATGTTTATTTTATATTCTCAGAAAAACTGCCTAAGTCATAGGCATAATCTGCCTAAGTCAAATTGATTGTATAAAAACTGCCTAAGTCCAATGGTAAAACTGCCTAAGTCAAATGAATGACTTAGGCAGCTATGTTTTTTTTTTACTTTTATGAGTGTTGTGATTGGCCAATGACATAGGCAGACAGACAGGATGATGCAGAAGTGGTAGGGGAGTAAAGTTGTGCAAAAATCTCAATTTGACCAAAAAATGACTTAGGCAATTATGCTATGAAGCTAACGAAATAAAACTCCACACTCTTCTTGCTCTGACTTTAACTGTTTGAAGTGTTGCCACAACATACTGAATGGCCTTGCTTACTTTGTTCTCTGCTGCCATTGCTGAGCTACATCCACAGATAGAGTACGAGTGAGATGTAGTGCACACAATGACGTCATCACTCACGAACACTCCATCTGTCCGTTGATTGGCTAGGATTGAGTCTGCCTACAACCCGCACTTTCAGTGAGACCTGCGCTAGACCCTCCGTACAAAATGAAGTGAAGTATGAGGGGCTGGTTTACCAGGCTAGAGGTGAGGTGCCCCCCCCCCCCCAGTGAAAGCTGTGTGATTAGCGTGTGTGAAACACAAGCGGTTATTTACAAATCAATGTGCCGTCATTAAAGCTGAAGATTGTTCCCAGGGAGTGGACTGCAGCCATTGATCCAGCCATGTGCCCACCACTTATCGACCTGGCCAGTAATTTGCCTCCCAGACACACCGGAGGGATAGGGTGTGTGTGGGTGTGTACACACTCACACACACACACACACACACACACACACACACACACACACACAGGAAAGATGGGATACACACCAAAAAAAGTGGAGGACACACACACGCACACAGGAAGGATAGGCCTTACTCAGCAGACGAGATGCATTAATTACAGCAACACAAGCAAACACGCAGACAGAGGAGCAGCAATGAGTGGAGAGGAGACTCAGGGAAGAGCTCAGCAGGAGAGGAGCAGCTTGACAACTTTCAGAAGGCAAAAGCTCTGTTACAGCACCCGGTTTATGCTTTCTGCTGTTTTTTAACGACCCTTGTCCGTGTGTGTCCGTTGATCTGTATTTGTCTCGGTGTGTTTGTGTTTTAAATTACATATCAGGCCCTGATCTGTAACATAGAGTGAATAATTCAAGGAAAACAAAGCAAAGCATTACATTACATTTCTGTTTATCCCATGACACACATACGCACCAACGGATGCACATACATACACACAGGCACATTCACACACACACTCTCTATCTTTCCTTTGCGTTTTTATTCATTCCCTTTGTTGCTCTCCTTCTCCATGTCTCTCTCTCTCTTAAATGCAGACTGGCTCCCATGGGTCACATTATAAAAGAAAAAAAGTTTCAGTGATTCCTCCTCTCTATTCAGAAGACTGAGCCCATTTCTTCCAGGACCTGTGCCTCCCTTTCTCACTCTCTACATTGCTCTCTCTCTGTCTCTCTCTCTCAGTCTCTGTTTGCCTCCACAATAATACATTATTTAAAGGAAAATTACAAAGAGGCAATTTAATAAGTACAGTCTCCTCCAAGGCATAGACCTTGAAGCTTTGTGTTTGTCTAATCCTTTGAGCGTGTGTGTGTGTGTGTGTGTGTCTGCACTGTCTTTTGCTGTGCCGATCATTAAAAAACACTGCTTTAATATTTATAATCCCTTTTGAACAGTAAACTCCATCTGTAGTTTAAAGTGATGACTCATTCAAAGGAGCCTGCTTTAATCCTAGCTTTGTTGGGAAGGGCTTTTAATGCAGGAAGAAGACAGGCTAGGGTGTGGTAGGGTGGGATGGGGTGGGGTGGAGGCAGCCTGCCTTAAATTCCCTAGTCCTGTGTCAAGCTCTGCAAAAGCTACTCAAAGGGTTTTAAATGGAGAACTGACAACTGCGGTTTTCTCTGGATGTTCTCAAAGGATCACTTAAATTAACTTCACACTAATTAGGGTAAACGTGAAAAAAAAACGTTTCTTTTTTTTAATTCAAATTATTATTTCAGGTGCAATGATTTATCTCCAGCTTTGCTGCCTGTTGGCTTTGCAATAATCTAACGTAATCTTCATAATGAGTAAGAAGGAATAAGGACTGACTATTTGAAAGTCATCTGTATTTGTGTGTGTGTCCCAGTGTAAAAGTGACAAGAGCAACTAATTAGTGTTTGCAGTTCAAACATGGAAAAATGCAGTTATCATTACTTATGTCCATGTGTGCATACAGATGTACACTATAACTATTTAAGAAAAGCTATCCCCCTAATAGCTTTTCTAAATTTACACTTACATTTGTATTGAAATTCTTAAAAGTACTTGTTCAAACTTCATCATCAATCCAATATTGCTTAATCCTTATATATGCTTGTGCACATCATAAAGTCACTTTATCATTATCACGAACAAACAGCTAAAGCTTTGGTACCTCTGTCCAAAAGATTAAGTGCAATTGTCTGCTTGCCAAGTTCACCCAAATGTTTTAAACTATTGCTTTCTGTTTTTGAATAGCCTTGGGCAAAATTCTTTATGTGGAAACATGATGAATCAGTTGTCATAATATGCTAAGCATATTCTACACAATATACTTTTGCCATTTTCTAAATGGATAGATTTTATTCATCCCAAAGAAAATTAAGAAGTTATGTGTTCAGAATCATTCAAGTGTTTTAAATTAGTGATGCTTTATATACACAAATGCAGAAAGAACAGAAAAAGAAAGGACAGACAAAAATATTTAAAAAAACTAACAATTTAACAAGTGACAGAAATGTTGTTTTGAAATACACAAAAAATAAACAATAGAATTTAGGATTAAAATCAATAAAAGACAAAAATTACATTATAAAGTGGGAAAAATATGCATCCAAGATATGCTTTAAGAAAATGTAGAGAGTAGAGTAGAAGTCTTCATTGTCACTATACAAAATATAGTCAGATGCCATTTGGAACAGCCCACAGATGCAAGAGAAGAAGAAGCAGATAAGAATAAGAATAGAAATAGATAGAAATAGGTACAGAAAATTAAAATATAAGCTCTGCGATATACAACAATATATAAAATAACACTAAGACTATAAAACAGTATATACAATTTCAGTGCCAAGCTGTGGATAAATAAATAAGGTGCAGAATATGTCAGCAGCAAAAATTGGTGTTCACGACAGAGTCATATAGCACAGAGTTCAATGTAATTGCACGATAAAGTCCTAGTACCATGCCTGAAGGCAGGGATTCAAGCATTTAGGGATTTTTAGTGGTGTAGTAGCAGATAATACTGTGTGGAGATTACGTTGGAACAGCGGAAATGTACTAAAGAGACTTATGCGAACACTTTAAATAGGCCCTATTACTCATACTTTATTAGAGGAACCAATCAGAGCTATTGTTTGAAGAAGAATATTTGTAATAGCCAGAGCATGAATATGCTACAACACAATAATAACATGCTTATTACACCATTGTACAGTGTTGTGTTTTCTGATCTGAGTAGGATATAGGAGAATTTCTGATGGAACTGCAATAAAAAAGTGAAATATGTTCTCAAGCTACCAAATCAGTTATCTTCCTATTGCTAGAACAAGATTTTTCCATCTACAATGTTTGATTGATTTAGAATCTACTACTGGTTTCTGGGGTGATCCTGGTTTATGATGCACGTGTGACTTGGTAGCTTGTCCTTAACAACCCCTTTATTTTCATCTTATTATGACAAAATCGACCAACTGCTGTATGAAATCAAGCATTATGGCACAATGAAAGGCAGGAAGCAAATGAGAAGGTGAAAGAAAAAGGAAAAAAATGATGACAACGCTGTTGAAGGAGGACCTGGACCCCAGCATTGCTAGATCAATAGAGCAACCTCAACCTGATGATACAGGCAGCAGTGAGAGAGGCATCAGTATTCAGTACCATTCTAATCCTACAATTAGCAGAACAAAAACGCAATTACAGCAGGCAGAGAATAATTTGGGTGCTTTAGCCAAAGTTGTAGACACTTCCCAAAAAGCTATTCAAAACAACACCACTAAAATGGACACCCTACAGGCTGCCTTGAGGCCTAGCAATCACCAGGCTAATGCTACCCAGCAACAAGTTAGCAATCTCACGTCTAAGCTAACCCAGACAGAAGACCATAGTCAAATGTCTAATCTCAGTCTGATCAGGTTGAAAGAGGGCAAAGAAGGATCGGATGCAGCTGGTTTTCTGACCACCAATCTTACTGTATACCATCTTTGCAAGGCTGAAATATTTGCATAGAGTGAGCTTGTAGACTTAACAGTTCAGAGAAAGGTGCAAACAATATTGTCATATGATTGTTGATGCACATTGATCTTCAAATTACTGGACCATAATGATCAAAAGGCAATTTTGAAGGGAGCCAGGGCACAGCTGGTTAAGCATGCTGACAAAGAGACTACCAGCAAGAGGAAAGCTTTTGGTCCACAAGAAAATGAACTATCTCTATCTTCTTTCTGTGTGTGAGCTTTCTGGTGTGAGCTGTAGCCTAGCTTCAAAGCTGGCTGTGCAAACTTGCGCGTTGACTTTTCTGTCCATTATTGTTACTCCTACTCCTCCCATTAACTAATTTATAAATTACTTGAGAAATGTTGGTGGACATATTTCAGGCTAGACCAGACAGAAGACGTGTCCCACAAATAACATTTATTGACGGACACAAATAAATAACCACAAACAAAAAGGCCAATGCTATGCACATCATGTTTACACTCACAATTACACACAAACACGCACAGGAGGACCAGGACTAGGGAGGCTGCACCTCTGTTACAGTACTAAAGTTTGGCACAGGTGGCAGAGGGAAAATCCAATGACCAGCACTCTAGGGTTAGGGGCTTACTAAAGCAGCCGAGACTACCAAAAAGAGGAAGGGGTCAGGAAAATGCACCATGCGTGAGAAGCACTACAATCCAAACAAAAAGACAGACGCGTGTTGTGCACACAACAAGGGGATGTGAAGGAACTCCACCACCTGAAGGTTAGTCTCAGTAACGCACCTCGACCACCCTGTTCCTGTCCAACAAAGGAAGAGACAAGACACTAATTCCAATTCTCACTGGCAGTGCACAAGCACTGCTGATAAAATATATACTGCAAGTTGCTTTACATAAGCAAAAACATCTGCCTAAATAAACAAGTATGCTCCTTATTTTTAAGGGCCCTATTATGAAGAACAAAAACACATTTTAGTGCCTGGGATGTTTATTTCAGTTACTAGTGTCCACCGATCCTTAAAAGCTACAAATCTGGCCATCAAGCCATTGTTTTCTGGCTTCTTCATGAACATAAACAAAATATGTGGTAGCTTGGTACTGAATAATTCATTTTATTATTGCAAGTATTCTTGCTCTGGGTTTAAAGTCTTTGGCTGCCCTTTCCTTGCTGTTGTCATATCCACAAAAAAAAGAATGTGATGGCAAAACACTGCAGGTTTAATTCATCTCTTTAGACACCACAGGATGACAGGGAGCACTTCCACTCCCTCTGCTTTCTGCCTGGCAACACCACCTCGTTTGCTTTTGGTGTTGTTTTTAATTGGATAACGAACAGGGTTTCGTTAAAACCACAAAAGCCAATTAGGTTTTATGTGTCCATGACCAAGTGCATTTCTTTCTGGTTAGCATCCAAAATGGAGAAGGTTGAGTGTGGGGTGTGGGTGTGTGTGTGTGTGTGTGTGTGTGTGTGTGTGTCTGTTTCTTACTCTTTTAGTCGCTGTTAAGATTGAACAGGGAAATGAACATTGAGAGAGTTCTAATGAGGGGTGAAGAGACCTTCCCCCAGATGTGATGACAGCAGGAATGCACCCCCCCCCCCCGCCCCCCCCAAACTCTCTCTCTCCTCACCTGCGGTGCAGGGACGTGGCATGCCGCCCCTCTCAAATGTATCCTCTATGTCACAAATGCATTTATTGTAGAGATCTGATATGTGAATACTAAATCATAGGAGCTTTATATTGTCTATTGGGAGTATGTATGTAGAGGAAATGTTCTTTAGGAAAAGGTGAAGTGCAATTATCTTTGTGTTTGCACGTGTGTGTGTGTTAAAGGGATTTTTTGTGTTTGTGTGGGTATGAGTGTGTGTGTGTGTGTGTGTGTGTGTGTGTCTGTGGATGTGTGAAGTCAAGACACTGCTGAGTACACATACATCTAAACTGAATTAATCTGATGAATGTCAATGAAAAAAAATAGATGTACTGCACAGTGATACATGGTATAAAAGCAGTGTATTAAAATGTGGGAACTGTTGGTATGATAGGTGTGTGGTAGGGCAGTGTTGTGAGGTGAGAATTTGTGTGGAAATGATGTTATGCAAGTGGGCATGGATGTGGGTTTTGAATGAATGACATTGTGTGTGTTTGTGTAGTGTTTAGAAGTGATTTCTGAAAGGGATAGATGTTGTCATAGTATGTATGTACATGTGCTATTTTGAACCCTGCCCATCTGCTGTCTGTGTAGTGATGGTAATCATGACATTGTGTTCTATGAAGTATCATATAAATAATTATGTTATGAGTTGTTATAAGTTGTGTGTAGAAGTGAAATTTATATTCCTGTTTTGTTGTGATGAGGAGACAGGCTACATCTCCAGGTGGTACTACAAAAACGGCAACGGAAGGAGGGCGACAAGAGTACAATGGCATATGAGGATGGTTGCGTGAAACACTAGAAGTGTATGGGGGGTGTTGATAGTAGTGGATCATAGGACAATGTTGTTATAAAGTTTTCATTCCGTTTATGTGTTTGCTTAATATTGTGTAATAAAAGTGTGGATTTTGTATAAGGCAGTGGCTTTGGTGACAGTGATAAAGGAAGGATCACATTGTTCAGAGTGGGATAGTTCATATGGAAGGCAAAGGCATCTTGTTGAATATAGCTGAGCAATGTATGACCTGAGGGTTGGGTGTGGGTGGGATAGGTGGTATGAAAAGAAGCATATGTTTTACCTGTATGAATGTGGAAATGTAGTTAAAGGGATAATGTATCAGAGGTATGTGCATGAGAATATGCAGGTACTATAATGCAACATGTTTTGAGGCAAAGTTGACAAAAACGTTTGCCTTTGCATAACTTTTGCATGCATAGTCCAATAAAGAGCCTTTTTAGTGAACATTTATTAATTCCATAGAAAACAATCAAATGAATGCACATCTGTACTAGTCCTTTGATTTCACTAGCATCTTGCATAGAAACAAAGTTAGAACATAACTTTCTTCTATGTTAGGACCACGAGGAGTAATGTAAAGTGACAGGGCCCTAATTAGACCCTAGCCTACAAACATCAAATACAACGTAATTGCATTGCACACTTGTTTATTTTTAAAGGATATCCTAAATAACAAATTATTATAAATGTGTATTTGTCTATTTGCTATCCTTTTACTTACAAGGCTCATGTTCCTGAAAAATCCTATTTCTTTAGATAACATTAAGCTATATGTAACAAACTGTTACAATGAATGCAGGAAAATACCTGTAATGTAGTTAAAGTTTTCTGGGGGTGCACCCTCAAGGAGGTTATGTTTTCGCCAGCGTTGGTTTGTTTGTCTGTTTGTCTGTTTTGTTTGTGAACAACATAACTCAAAAAGTTATGGATGGATTTTGATGAAATTTTCAGGGTTAGGGTTAGGAGGGTCAAGGAGTTGTTGAGTTTGTGGTTAGAGGGTTCAGTGAAAGACAGAGGAGAGTTAGAGTGGTAGTGGTGAGCAGCCCAGTAGTTCATGTTGGCAGTGGAAATTAGATAAAGTACTTTCCTGCACCGAAGAGCCAACCAAGTTCGTGTGAGCATGAGTGAACGAACCCACTAGTTAACTATTACACCAGTAATAAAATGTTTTAACATGATTAATGTCTTTTAAGGTCTTAAGGTGAGAATGACAATAAGGAGGAGACTTAAGCTGCCTTGGTGGAGGTCTGCGCTCTCTGAGTGCTTTTCTAGTTGTAAAAGGTATTACTCTACGTTTTCTTGCCTGTAAATAGAATGGGGAATCATACTGTAACACTATAAGCCTACTTCATGCCTAGTGGTATTGAAACAGTGGAACAGCAAAACCTGACCAATACTTTTCCATACATGGACATACTGTATATGTTCTCTTTAAAGAAATTATGTCAATGATATTTATGAATGACAATTTAGTACAGTGTTTGCTTTATTGACGATTACCTTGTGGTAGTTCACTACATAATGTTTGTATGTGTACATTTAGGGAGAAAGAAGAATGGAGAGAGGAGTACAACGAGCACAAACAAATGTTTGCACTGGATAAGGAGTTGATTTTAATTTCGTTTGTACAGTGTACACTACATGTGTGTAGTGACAATAAAAGGCATATTCTAAGCAGAGAATAGAGAAAGGACAAAGAAAGGGAGTAAGACCTGGAAGACGCAGTTGAGGAAATAAAAATAAGTTGTTAAAGCTGCAGTAGGTAACTTTTTTAAGTCAAATTAGCTGGAACTGTCAAGGCATTCTTGAAGAAGTACATGAAATAGGCTATTTATGAAAAACCCTGAATTCTCTAGCTCAATCACGCTGTAATTTAGTTGGCAAAAATCAACCCCTCCCGGTACTATTCCACCAATCAGGTTAGGGGGGGGGGGGTGGATTAGCTGTCTGTTAATCACAGCTCGTGCACAGGCTGCTGACAAGCCCCTTAGCCTGCACTCCCAAGCACTTTTAAAAACCGTTACACTTTTAAGACTTCTCCTATGTCCTTGATGTAAATAAACTAGGTTGATCATGTAAACAGGTCTGGAGACCTTTTGTCACTCTGTATGATAATTACATTACTTTGTATTACTTTACTTAAACATTGCCTATAATAATTCTCAGGGCCCTACCCCACAACCCATAGTACAATTGGTTGATGCTGACACACCTAGTTTGCTTCCTCACCCCAGGTATTGGGTGAATGTGGACCATTCCTGTAACCATAATGAGATTACCATTCGGGAGAACACCATTATAGTAGTCAAAGTAGCAAGGCAACTTTAATTCCTTACAATCTCTAGGTGAAACAATAACATGGCAGAGATAAGTATGCAACTGGAGTACAAAATACCAGGTCATTAAAACCCTACAGACATATACCAAGGGCTACAAGACTGCGACGGAAACCCTTGAAATGACATTCTGCATCTTGTTTGTTACTTCACTTGAAATTAGAACTTCAAATTGGAGAATGAAGGTCAGTGTGCGTGTGTGTGTGTGTGTGTGTGAACCACCAGACAGAAAAAGAATTTCAGGATATATCAGGGCAGTCAGCTCAATCATTCCTTGTGTATAAAACAAATACTCCACATCATACCCACCAATGCCTAAATACCTTGCAAATGGACTATTATATTCACAAGGTAACTAATCATTTAGGGGTGGTGTGTTTATGTGTGTGTGTGTGTGTGTGTGTGTGTGTCTGTCTGTCTGTCTGTCTCGGGGGTAGTGTTAAATAACACGTTGGAGTTGGATGTTATTGTCTAACTTCACACACCAATGCAACTTGACAAGAAACTGCAAGCAATCCAAAAACAATTCATGGGTGCATAACGGTCACGTTTTCCTAAGCCCCCCATCCCCACCTCTAGACACACACACACACACACACACACACCTGGTTACCATTCTTGTGTCTAATGAATTCATTATTGGGGTTTTAGGAAGGCAGGGGACAGGAAGGCAGACGTGGCGTTCTCGGAATTGATTATTGGAGTTTTATCTGCACAGAGAGAGGGGGGAGCAGGGACACGAATCACAGGAAATGAAAAAGCCCATCTTCAATCGCGGCGGATAAAAAATGTATCAAAGAGGAGATGAGAGAGGCAGGCCATGAAATATCCTCCCAGAGTGCTCTGGGGTTTTACATGGATATGCGTATCTATGGATACCAATCCGCTGCTCGCCGCAACCCAAGATTGGGTGGGTGGGGGTGGGGGGGTGGGGGGGTGAGGTGGTGTGCGTGTGGGATGGAGGTTGTAGAGATAAAAAGTTATCTTTAAAAACATGACTGACGGCAATATCACTTTCCCCTCTCTGCACCCTGCTGCATTAAATTTCACACACACTCTCTTTACACACACACATACATGCACACAAAAACAAGGACATATGGACATGCGATATCATTTCCTTATATTTCTGTAAAACATTGAAATGGTGAGAAAACCAATGTTATGAAAAAGAAAATGGCTAATGAATGCGTGTATCCTGGAGGTCTGTTGTGTGAGAACCAAGATGTCTGTATTTACCCAGGATGGTCAACTAGTAAGACAACCCAGAGAGGTTAGGTCAATCAGGGGGCTGAGGTGTCATATGCGTGACTGTGACAAATGTGATTATGTATACAGGACGTATAAAAGGGGAACTCAGCCCCAGAGAAGGTGGACTTGTTGCTCTGCACAACTTGTGTAGGTTACTTGCTTCTGGCATTGTGAAACCGCAGACACACATTCATGTATGTGTCCATGCATACACTCATATACATTTACATATGTGGGCACATGCATAAACACACACACACACACGCATGCACACACACACACACACACACACACACACACACACACACACACACACACACACACACACAGCTACCCATAGTTCAATGTGTGTGGCGAGTAGCGGAGAGTGTGTCAGATGGTGTGGGCCCAGGGGTGGCGCTGGTTGTTTCTGATGAGCTGTGCATCTCTAAAAGCTCAACATCTGGAGGAGGAATGCAGCCTCTCCATTTGGCCAGCCCCATTCCTCCCACAGCCAGATGCACCCAAACAACTGTTAGAGAAACAGCATGAATCATTTATGGCACATGCAAAACACACACACACATACACACACACAGACACACCTCAGATACATTAAAAAAAACACATGCACATACACTCGCACCACCTACTAACACTACCTCAGACACACACACACACATACACACACACACACACACACAGATTAGAGCTCTTCTGTAGAGCGAGGCATGAATATGTAGTGTGCGTGATGTCTGCTGGCAGAGTCTGATTTGACAAATTGTTCATATTTGATTGGGCTGGAGAGGTGCCTGTCGGCCCCCTAATTAAAAAATAATGCCAGAGCCACCAGCGGCCCCCACTGGCCCCCTATCTCATTTACTAAGCACCAGCGCTAATGAGGAAAGGAGAGGAAGAAAGGGGGACAGGGGAGGAGTGGAGAGGAGAAGAATAAATGAGGGTAGAGGAAAGGAGAGCATAGAAAGATAGTATAGAACAAATTTTAATTTATCCCAAAGCAAAAAACCCTAAATAGCAAGGGAATGGCCATTATTACTTACGTATGGTATATAAATATATACGCCACATTTATGACTTTTAGAGTTTTTTTGCAGACAGACAGATAAACACGGGCAAAAACATAATCTCCTTGGCGGAGGTAACAATACACATGGCTAAAATAAACATATGATATGTTTTAGGTGAAACATTGCAGTCAGGTTTATTTTCAGGGTAATGGGTTATTTAGGGTAATTCAGCCTAATGCTTGTATGTGGGTCATTTAAAGACGTGACTGCACCCTTCTTAAGCACACCTTACAAGAACTACAAACTTTAAACGGGTTGTTGTGGTATGATTTGTGGTATAAATTGCCTGCTGGGTATAATGCAATTGTTTCTACCTTATGCCATTGAACTAGGCTGGTTTTTATATCGCTAGTAGTTCGTACCAATGTGTATTGTTACTTCCGTCAATTGTATTGAAATGCAACATGAAAACACAAATAAATGTTCATAGAAAAAGTAGCGAATCTGTCATAGGTGTTCACAGTGAGTCTCTGGGTGTTCATAACATTTGGGCAGGCTAGGAAACCAGTAGGTGGAGAAACCAGACGGCTTGTTACAAGGGCACTTGTAGACTGGCTAGTCGTGGCAATTGCAGTTGTTTGGCTAGTGGTGGTGTAGGTAGCCACAGCAGCGGATGTGTGGTAGCACTCTTTATATTTGTTCATTTTGGAGTCTTTAGTAATTTTGACACTCTCTCCTGTTTTAAAGCTTTTAATTTGCTTTTTTGGGCCCCACTCTTGTCCTTTGGCCGAACTTTTTTGTAAATTATTTCTGTGCTAACGTTATGTGCATTCTGTTGACTCACTCAACATGAGGCCCCCCTGGTGACAAGGCGCAGGGCTGCCCCTATAGCCCATTGCCTTAATCCAGACCTGGGGATAGCAGAGGAGAAGAGGAGAGGGGAGGATGAGAGAGGAAAGGATAGAAGAAGAGAGGAGAAAAGAGGAGATGAAGTCAGCGTAGAATGGAGAGGAGGGAAAAGAAGGGAGAGGAGCTGTAAAGCGTGGAGAGGGGTGAATTAACATGTTCCCACTTGACCTGTAGATGAAGTGAAAACAAGAGAGAGCACTTTAAACATGTACACACATCATACTCTACATATACACATACACCCTCCACACACAACCTATGTAGACTGCACACACAAGCTCACACACACACACACACACACACACACACACACACACACACACACACACACACACGTACACACACACACACACACACACACACACACAAACACACAAACACACACACACTGTGACCTGACAGTAAAAAAGAGCAGCATGTGTGCAGTGTGTGTGTGTGTGTGTCTGTATCTGCCAGACACTTTGGGACAGTGCGTGCATGCATGCGTGTGTGTGTGTAGCAACCTCTAGAAAGCAGGTGATGAAAGGTTAAAAAAGGGAGAGAAAAATAAACGAGTAGGGGGCTCCTATGTGGACTGGCACTCACCTCAATGGCTATGAAAAAGCACAGAAAGCTGATGACACAGTCTGGCCCAGGGCATACAGACAGCTGCACCTGCAAAAGAAGCTCCATGTGGGGGGGGGGGGTCTTTTGACTTGAAGACACACACACACACACAAGCTTCATACTTGTATTTGGACCAGGAATTTACAATGCAAACTAAAACAGGAGAGGAGTGAGATGTACAAGAGGGGGGGGCAAATAGAGAAGAGAAAGAGAGGGCAGAGAGACAGATGGGGGGGGCAGGGGTTGGAGAGGGAGAAAAATGGAGAGAGAAAAGAGGAAAGGGGTGTTAGACTGAGCAAATGAGTGAGTATAGAGTGGCACCCAGGGCAGTGCCAGCCTTCTGCTGCTCCGGCTGCCTCTCTGCCACTCTGCCTCTAATGAGATGAGCACCCGCTGCTAATTAACTCATCCATAACTCTGAGCACTCAATTAATCATTAGCGCTCGCTAATTGAAAATAGATAAAGACTGACAAATGTTTAGACCACCTCCGCATCACCATGGCAGATTGCTGGAATGTGCTGCATTGTATGGGCCCGATTAAAAAGGAAAAAACAAAACAAAACAAAATCAACCCTACCCCCCCCCCCCCCCCCGGCAGATCTCCTCAGGAAGGGATATCTACTTAGATTCAAGCACATCTGCTGAGAATTCTGTTTATTTGTTGTTTGTTGTTTTCTTTGTTTACTCCATTATCTGAATGTTTCATGGCTCATTGGATGGCCCTGGTGTGCGTTACGCTTGCGCTCTGACTTTAGTCATAATTCTCCTATGCCTTTGAGTACAGCAGGCAGAGACATCATCTTACCCATGTCTGTCTCTCAGACACTCAGACACACACACACACACACACACACACACACTCCCATACTTTCCCACTCCTGCCGCGTCCCTATTAAGGTCAGCTGGATATTAATCAGAAATTGCAGACTTAATTGAGCAGAAACCATTAACACGCTATCGTGTCCCATCGTCTTCTATTCCCCAAGGGCTGCAGGCCAATTCTCTTCTGTCGAGCACAATCACCTTCATTCCTCTAACCTTCCTGTATACTACGCATAACCACACAATGTATATATGCATACATTCATACACACATACTTTATATATACATGCATGCATTTCACATACACGTCATATACTGTATGCACACATTCCACATATGCATACTACATTATATGCAAACACTGCACATGTACATAGACACATAAATTAAACAAAGACATTTTTATATATTAATTTCACCTATACTTTCACCCAGATGTGCATGTCAATTAAACATAAACATACTTTATACATACATAGGAAATATACAAGACATAGACACAAGCATACACACAGAGACTGACATACTCACATTTTTTCTATGCCGCAGTGTTTCTCAGCAAGCCATCCATATAATATATATTTAAACACACACAAAAAAGATAAAGCATGGTTAGTTAGGTGACAGTTGTTTGGCAGTTCATTTACAGAAAAATGTTTTGACTATGGAACCTTATGTAAAATGCTTAACAATTCCTAAATAGCTCAATTACACAGTATACATTATAATTATTCTGTCATAACTTGAGTTGTATATTTTTAAATTATCACTAATAATTTGCTGTCTTTGACATCATGGATCAACACAGAGTTATATTGCATGTTCCTGTCTGTGGGAGTGGAACTTAGGCTTGGGATTTCTCAGGGTTTGAGGCATACACAGCACATGTCATTTTAGATCTCCTGCTCCACTCACAAATATCCATTGATTGTCTGAAAAGGTCAGAGTGCATCCAGTGTCACTCGATCTGAGCTGACTAATCAGAGGTGATGTGAGTCACAGACCTGCTGTTGCTCCTGCTTCCTGTGACCTCAGAGGATATTATGTTTCACCACAGTCTGCTCATGTTCACCATCTGAGCCCACAAGGGAACAAACAAACACACACACACACACACATATATATATATATATATATACACGCAAATAAACTACTGAACCCATTATGTTTCCCCTGATGGAAAAGCTACCATAGCAACTAGTGCCCAGAGTTGCCAAGGAGATCCTGGAACAAACTTGGGGTCAGGTCATATGGGTCAGGTCAAATGTCACAACTCCTCTCTCATACGGTCATGTCAAATGACTGACGTCTAACCCAATCCGTGTTCAAGATCAGGCAGCAATCCACAGAGCTGACTAACATTATGCATGCTAGTTAGAAATGCTGTCCAATACGGACTGGATTAAAAGGTTTTAGGCTCCATATGACAATGCAACATGACCTTAAGGTCTCTCGCCACTATAACATGGAACCTGGAAACACCTACATGACATTAGCACTCTGCCCCACTTGACTTTTAGCTGCACTGACACATATTATGCATGTTACATTGAATTTAAATATATCCATAATCACTTATCTGCAACATTGGCCATCATTTGCCAACTTGACGGCAGTGTTTTTAGCTCCATCCCTGCAATTGCCAGATCTTGTTGACTCAGCAGTTCATCTTGAGCATGGCTACTGACCCTCATGTCCCATGACCAAGGTCCTACACTGATAGAAAAGGTTCTAAATGTTGCAGACTAAATGGTTAGAAATTGTGTCAGACTTGCCCGAAAGGTGTGAGGATGTCACCAAAATGCAACCATGTCATATGACCTAAAAACTCGCGGGAGTAAGATGCATGTAGACACATCTTGCAAGCACTTGCAGTTGCTTCCAAACAACTGTAAGTGGCTAGCTAACACCTCTGTGGTGACGCAACTTTGCCCTCATTGGTTTAAATTCACTGATGTCTGTGCACGTGTGTTGTCCGTTGTCTCATTTTTATTTTATTGCCTTGTGTCAGTAGGCTATTATACCTATTAATGGTCTTTGCATTATGGTTTTACTGTCTTATTTTTTATGACTGTGTTGTGAAGCACTTTGGGGCATCTCTGTTGTTTTGTTTAAATGTACTATAAAAAAAACACTTGACTTAAACTCTCAGTGCACCCTACTACAACCCCCCACCCCCTCCTTGTCCCATCATCTACTACGCAGATCGGAAAGATATGAGCTCAGTCACGTTGAAGATTTGTGTTCGACTTTACTGCCGCATTTTAATGTCCACCCATGCTGTGACAAGCAGTTCTCATTGATGTGTGTAGACAGACACAGACAGACAGGTTTGTAACTCGAATGCACCAATTTTGTTCTTTATTCGGAGCGGTTCGGAGTGATTCAAGGCAAACGATCTACTCTGACAATCCCCACCAAGTCAAAGAGAGGAGACAACTGAAGAAACAGTGGAGGAAAGCCACAGAGGAGGAAAAGGAGGGAATAAACTTACTGCAGGAAGAGATCAAGGGCAGGCTTGTAACACTGAGAAAGCTGAGAATCTCCTGAAGAAACGCAGAAGGAAGGAGCAAACGAGATCACGCTTCTACAAAGACCCCTTCAAATTTGTGAAGAGCCTCTTCACAAAGGAGAAGAGTGGAAGTCTCTCTGCTTCACAGGCTGTCTTGGAAGAACACCTGAAAAGAACTTGCACAGATGACTGACATCAGGAAAAGGTTACACTGCCTCCACTCAACATGCCGGTGCACAAGCCAGACATCAGTCCACCCAGGTGGAGTGAAGGGGACAAAACTGTGCGTAAAGCCAGATCTGCATCAGTTACAGGCCCCAATGGAGTTCCATACAGACTCCATACAAAAACGCACCAGGTGTCCTTCAATTCCTCTGGAAGCTGATGAAGGTTGTGTGGGAAAAGACCACCACTGATGAATTGATGAATTCCGCCAATGCTATTTTAAGGGTACAGATGCAGCTGCAGCAGTGCGAGATAGACGAGCTCAGCCGGCAGAAGAGCTGCAACAAATGTAGCCTGGTATGCAAATTGATGTCCTTAACAGGCACACACTCATAATGTAGCCTAATCTCATATGTCTGTGCAGATTCTCATTCATCCAGGTCATATTACTCAAAAGAGCTAAGGTTTATACAATTGGACATCTTTTTGGAGTTTGAAGACATTTCACCTTTCATCCAAAAGACTTCTTCAGTTCTGACTTGATGATGGAGAACCAGGAGCTGTAGACTAGGTGAAATTTCTTCAAGCTTCAAAAAGATGTCCAGTTGCATACAGCTCTTCTGAGTAGCCTAATATGATGATATACTAAGCTCAAAGACACTACCACTACCAAAATTTTACAATAATGTCTCTAGTAAGATGAAGATGATGAAGATGATTTTGTATGTTACATACATGACGTTAAATGATATAACAAGGATAAACAGAGACTCATTCTAACTGAAGCACTTGACTTAGCTAGCTTCCTGTAGTAGCGACTTGTTGTTGTTGCTTTTGTGGTTCTTCGACAGTATTATCAAACAAATTCCACTCTGGAAAGTGGTATTAAAAGTTCAATAACATAGTGCACGGCAAATAACTAGCAATCAAGAAAACACACTCCATGGTGCGAGTGCTTTGAAACCAGTGGCAGTTCTACACCAATTTTTCCTGGGGGGCTGAGGTGGGGCCAGTGTTTTTTTATGGGGGCGCATACAGGGGGATAATTACACGCATGCATTTTAAATGTTATTATCTTGGATTATAAAAATAACACAAGAGTACACAATAAATGTATTACAAAACTAATGAGTTTCACATCTAAGATTTTGTATTTCTTCCAAGTAGTTGGTGTTGGTGATCCTCATAACATTGTGCGCTCCTAAAGAATTTGCATATGTAGTCGAAGTATACTATATTATGTTATGCTAATGCCAGCACAAAGTCAAAGTCACCAAACCGGGTCGGAAGCAGGTACGTGTGTGGCCAGAAGGGGCTTCAGAGGCTCTGCAAGACTGCTTCTCCAGCACAGACTGGGAGATATTCAAACAGGCTGCCACTTATGACAACACCACAGATCTACAGGACTACACAGAGACTGTCCCTGTCTATATCTCAAAATGCATTGATGATGTCACAGACACCAGGACCATTACTGTTCGTGCCAACCAGAAGCCATGGCTCACAGGGGAGGTCTACAGACTGCTGAAGGTATGAAATGCTGCCTTCAGAGCCAATGACAAGGTGGGCCTAAGGACAGCAACAGAAAACCTGTCACGTGGCATCAGAGAGGCTAAGAGGCAGTCCTCCAGGAAGATAGCACAGCACTTTAATGACACCAGAGACACACAGAGTCTGTGGTAGGGGATACAGACCATAACGGACTACAAGCCAATGCCAGACTGCCAACAGCTCCACCTCCCTGCCAAACGAACTGAACAAGATCTTTGCTCGCTTTGAGGCACACAACAGCACCTCGGCACAGAAGACTCCACCCCTCTCCAGTGACCAGGTGCCAACACTGTCCACTATAAGGAGATACCTCAGCAGGATCAATGCATGCAAAGCTCCGGGACCTGACAACATCCCTGGTCATGTACTGAGAGACTGTGCTGTGGAACTGAGAGACGGCTGTGGAACTGCCTCAACGACTACCGTTTGGTTGCACTCACCCCCATCTTCATGAAGTGCTTTGAACGGCTAGTCATGCAACACATCAAGACATCTTTCCACCCTGGACCCATTTCAATTTGCATACCAGCCTAACTACTCGACCAACAGCCCTTTACTCAGCCCTTACAGACCTGGATACCAGACTTATATGTTAGAATGCTGTTTATTGACTTTTGTTCAGCATTCAACACAATCGTCCCCCAGCAACTCATACTCCAACTAGACAGGCTGGGGATCAACACCTCAATGTGCAACTGACTGCTGGATTTCCTGACAGGAAGACCGCTGGCAGCATGGGTCGGCAGCAACACCTCCAGCACCGTCACACTGAACACGGGGGCTCCCCAAGGATGTGTGCTGAGCCCCCTCCTCTTCACTCTGCTGACCCACGACTGCACACCATCACAGCTCCAACCACTTCATCAAGTTTGCAGATGATACAACTGTGTTGGGTCACATCAGCAACAACAATGAGACACATTACAGGAGCGAGGTGAGCCACCTGGTGAAGCCTCTCCCTAAACGTGGAGAAGACAAAGGAGATTGTCGTAGACTTTAGGAGCGCACACTCACAGCACGCTCTCCTCACCATCAACGGAGCTGCTGTGGAGCAGCACCAAGTACCTGGGTCTACACATCTCTGAGGATGTCTCCTGGTCAAAGAACACTGCATCACTAGCCAGTAAAGCCTAAGAGTGACTCTACTTCCTCTGCAATCTGAGGAGAGCCAGAGCCCCAGCTCCCATCATGAGCACCTTCTACAGAGGCACCACAGAGACCATCCTCACCAGCTGCATCACTGTATGATATGGCACCTGCACCATGTCCTGCCGGAAAAAGCTACACTGAGTAGTAAGAGTAGCTGAGAAAATTGTGGGTGTATCTCTTCCCTCCCTGCAGGACATCTACCACACCCGCCTCACACGCAAAGCCCTCTGCATTGTGGGTGATCCCAACCACCCATCCAACAGCCTCTTCAGTCTGCTACCATCAGCAAGGAGACTGAAGAGCCTCCGGGCCAGGACCAGCAGAGTGAAGAACAACTTCATGCACCAAGCTGTCAGGATGCTGAACTTTCTCCCTGCCCTGCCCTCCCTCCCCCCTCTGACCCCCACACACACCACTTCTCTCTCCCATTGTTCCTAATGTAAGTGTCCCAGTCTGGTGAAACTTACCTAAGACACATCTCTCTCCTGTGGAGTTCCTCTCCCACTGCTCCACAGTAATTTCAATGTACACTTTTTAGCACTACAACTAACGACACTGCTGCATAAATGGCACCATTTGAGCTTTATTATGCTACACATTGTGTGTTTTACTTATTTGTATTATATACAAGCCTTATTGTACTTTTTGCTATGTTTGTATTGTTATGTTTTGTCATCATGTTTTATTGTCCGGTTTACAAGATGTTTAATGTTCACTGTGGGCTTAGGGACCACTGCAATTTCAAATTCTGTGTGTGCAACCTGTACATGTGGTTTTTGATAATAAAGCTGACTTTGACTTTAAATGACTTTTAATGAGTATGACATATTTTGCCTTTTTTAAACATATCATCGGCTGATATCTGCATAATTAGGCTGAGTAGCCCAATACAGATGCACATCTGTGAGCACAAAACTATATTTAGCTTTAATATATTTCTACCGTTTTGGAACAGTGGTGCATTACATATAGAGTATAATAATAACTTTCTCACCTACTTGCCAATAGCAGGTAAGGTGTGCATATGTACCAGCCAAAATATTTTTTTTTACAGGCGACTAAACATAATGTTTTTTTTTAATGGAGAGTAATATGTTTTTTTTTTGTTTTGCAAGCTGCAGACAGATCTTAAACATAATTCAGATTCAGGGATAAAGGCGTGAAGCCCTGCCCATTTATAACAAATGAAAAACTTGTTACAATACAATACCAAAAACTGTATCCATTTGTGGTAGAAACCGCTAGAAACACGATGGCAGATGACTTAAAATATGAGCTAATCTAATTTAATTATGTGTTGAGGAAATAAGCAACTTTTGCTACCAAGCAAACTTACAATGGCTGATTGCCTTTAAGTATTACATGATGTAATTTAGTCATAATACCTTTAGTAGCCTTAGTTTTATAATGTGTACATTTAAAAAGTGGTTTATGCTGGTCAAAGCCTTGATAAAGCATTTATATCTCCGTTTACTTTTGTGGCTTAGTTTACAGAGGCACGGTCCCTCTGTGTAGAACTGCCACTGTGTGAAACGCTTCTCATTTCGCTGTGCATAAAAAAATTGTAATAAGTTACAAGGCTATTGTATATTTGTTATTGCACCTTAACTTTAACTCCTTTTTATTTATAAAGAGTAAACACATGCTGGCTGCCCCCCCCCCCCCCCCATCAGCACCCTCGCCACATATCTGCACCCCCCCACGCCCACCACCACCACCACCTTGACTAATCATTTTTCTCTGGAAAAACCTGCCTACACTCAGGTCACATGACCTCGATCTTACACCGATTCCCTCCCGGGCTCTTAAACCATCCCACCAGCAACCCCAGGGCTCCAGTGAGCCTCTTCATGACTCTTTATGCGTTTGTGATGCAGATTAATAAAGACTGACTCATGTCTGTATTAACACTGGGTCTCTAGCACTCTGTGAAGATGGATGTCTCCCTCTCTGTGGTTCTACAGTAGCTCTACAAAGGGGGGAGTGTACCTCAACGGGGGTTGGGGTGTACCTCATTCTGCAGTCACACGGCGATCACTAGGCCCCTCTCATCGCCCCCAAAAATCCCCAGAGCTTCCGTACTCTCTGTGAAATAATAATAATTTAGTCTTTTTGTAAGCAAGCCATGTCCCACCACACCTATTAATCTTTCATATGTTTCCAAGATCTGGCTCCACTGTCCCATCTGTATAACACACAACAAAGCAAAGCAAAAGAGACGTTGGCATGCATTATTCATTGTGTCTCTCATAAAAGGCTTTAGCTGCGTCTGTCATGTTGCAGTGCAGTAGGAGGATTCTATTGATCCCCAGCCTTTTTATTGGCCTCCCCCCCCCCCCCCCACACCCCTCCCTCTCCACAACAAGTCATATCACACTGCATGGAATTCTCTTTCATTTTGGCACAAGCACAAAGTCACAATCACACACACGCAAGGTTTCTTTTTTTTAAGAGACAAAAGATAGGTGCCAACAATTACATGGACAGTCCACACACACTTAAAAGACACATGTAACATCAACATGCTAACATACACAATATTGGTGCACCATTGTACATGCACAACATGTAACAACATACACACACACACACATACACACACACACACACACAGACACAGAGGGAGAACATCACTACTCTCTTTCTATCTGTCTGTCTGAAACAAGTATGTGGGGAGCTTCAGAGAAGTTAATGGACTTTTCAAACTGTACACATTTCATCTAAATACTGAATCCATATGTGTAGGTGTGTGTGTGTGTGTGTGTGTGTGTGTGTGTGTGTGTGTGTGTGTGTGTGTGTGTGTGTTACACACCTCCCTCATTGCTCCCATAATTCAGCACAAGAGTAACCAGCAAACATCATTGTTAACAGTGGAGAGCCCTAAAACAGATGGACCGAGTGGAGTGGCGGTGAAATATTCATGCCGGAGTTGTGTTTGTGTACGGGGAACTTGGGATACACTGTTGTACATCAACACACTGACAGGACCACAGGCTCCACAGGCATGCATTGCAGGCATGCATACTCACAGTGACAGCATTTTGTGTGTGTGTGTGTCAGAGGGAATAGGGCTGTTTGTTAGCAAAAACAAACGGTGTGTGTGTATGTGTGTGTGTATGTGTATGTGTGTGTGTCAGAATGTACTAGCAGACAAGAAGGGGTCATTAATTATAAATGTGAGAATGTGGGAGTATGTGGTGCTTGGAGTGCAAATGTGCAAAAGTAAAGCAAGTTTGCTTGTGTGTGTGTGTGTGTGTGTGTGTGTGTGTGTGTGTATGTGGCCTTACTCTTAACTTCTCCTGCCTCTCATGATAGTCCTCAATCTGGTCCCAGAGATGATTATAAGAATGCTGCAGACTTAAATAACTGATACAGTAGAATGCTTACACATAGATACACACAGACACAATCGCACACACACACACACACACACTCACACACACACACACACACACAAACAGAAGAGTAGTCAGTGCAGATACGCATACAGAACAGAACAAGGTATTACACAAACACATCTATACAGAAGAGGAACACACAGACAGTGCTGTGTTATAGACACACACACATACACACACACACACACACACACACACACACACACACACGTGTAGCAGATTCTGTTCTTTCAGGGTTTCTGTCTACAAGTGGATGTACTAATCAAAAGCCAAACTCCTTAAAAGAGCTCACTCACACACACTCAGGTCACAGAGACACACTCACACAAACATTCAGGTAACACACACACATTCACATACTCAGGTAACACACAGACACGCATATTCAGACACACACTCAGATAACACAGAGACACACACACACACTTAGGTCACAGATACACACACAAAGGTCACCCAAACAGCAGGTAATGGTGAAGTTTCCACTTCTCGAAAAAAAACAGACTCAACAAATCTCACCACAAACACCTCTCATACACAACCCACCTAAATTACAGCTATTTAAGTAATGCAGTAATAGCATTGCTGTGGATGAGGTGATTCAGTCCCCAATTGCAATTTGTTGCTTTTTCCTGTTGCTTTTAGATAAAAGCATTGGTAACCCTACATTTTAACGGACGCTTTTATAGGATTTCTACATGTAATCAACCTGGTCTCCTGCAATATAGCTACAGAGCATCCCCTCCCCCCATCTCAGACACTCTAATCACATTTCTTTGTTATTGACCCCGACATACAAGCCCCTCATTGCCAGGTCAAAGCCTACAAGCCAAACCGTCAGAGTTAATCAGTTTAATCAGAGTTCTACTTCTAACAGTCACTCAGACCGAAATAACTACACATCTTTCATGTTGGACTATATGAGCTTCTGTGTGGACAATGTCACCACCCACAAAACTTTTGTGTCAATGTCACCACCGCACTTTTCCAAACCACAAGCCCTGGGTGAAGTCCAGAACCTGATGACACTGAGAGATAATGCTTTTCTCTCAGGTGACTAGGTAGCCTATTCAACCGCTGTGATCTCCCTATAAGTTTGTGCCTAGCTTCTGCTCGTGCGCTGCCAGTGGACGTAAAAATAGAAAAGGCAAAACTATCTTCACTTGGTTGTCATCTGCCAGGCCTGTATTTTCAAGATGGTGATTCAACATGCCGATCTGCATTGGAATAGCCAAGACAATGTATATATAAATGACAAATACAAAGCCTAGCAGAAGACTGCATTTTCTGAGGTAGGTAATTGCTGATTAATGAGGTAATACTTGTTAATGAAAAAAAAAAAATTCTTAATAGACAACTTGAAAAATTACACAGAGGGGCTTTACATCAGCAAAACATACATAAACTCACTTTACAAAATAAACATGGTGATAATGTTGAAGTACACTGAGTCGACAGGATAGGGAGGCATAAGTAAGTAAACCCTATTATTCAGTAGCTGGTTGACCCTCCTCTGGCTGCAATAACTTCCACCAGACGTTTCCTGTAGTTGCAGATTAGACGGGCACAACGATCAGAGGAGAAATCTTGCACTATTCCTCTTTGCAAAACTGTTGCAACTCAGCAAGATTCCTGGGATGCCTGGAATGGATGGCTTTCTTGAGGTCATGCCACAGCATCTCAATTGGGTTTAGGTCGGGGCTTTGACTGGGTCATTCCAAAACGTGTATTTTGTTCTTCTGAAACCATTCTAATGTCGACCTGCTTCTGTGTTTAGGGTCGTCCTGTTGCAGGATCCATTCTCTTTTGAGATTCAGCTTTTTGACGGATTGCCTAAGGTTTTTCTGCAAAATATCTTGATCTACTTGAGAATTCATTTTCCCATTGACTATAGCCAGTTGTACAGGCCCAGAGGCAGCAAAGCACCCCCACACCATGATGCTACCACCTCCATACTTAACAGTGGGGATGAGTTTTTGGTGATGTTGTGCTGTACCAGCTTTTCTCCAGACATGATGTTGTGTCTTGCCCCCCAAACAATTCAACTTTGGTTTCATCAGTCCACAATATGTTTTTCCAGTGGCACTGGGAAGCATCCAAATGCTTTTTCGCAAACTCTAAACGAGCAGAAATGTTCTTTTTGGAGAGCAATGGCTTCCTCCGTGGCCTTCTCCCATGAATCCCATTGTTGTTCAGTCTCTTTCTTATAGTAGACATGTCAACAGAGATGTTTGCATGTTTCAGTGATTTCCTCAACTATTCAGCAGACACTCTTGGATTCTTTTTTACCTCATTGATGATGACTCGCTGTGCCTTTAGAGTAATCTTCACAGGGCGGCCACTCCTTGGCAGAGTAACAACCGTTCCAAATTGTCTCCATTTACACACAATTTTTCTAACTGTAGACACATGAACGCCAAGGGCCTTAGAGATTGTTTTGTAACCCTTTTTAGCGTTATACAAATCAGTTCCTTTCTATCTTAAGTCTTCAGACAGCTCCGTTGTGCGAGGCATGATGCACAGAACATGCCTCTCATCAAAGCACAGCTTTTAACTGGTTTTCCAGTGGGGTGGGTTGCTTACAACACACCTCAGTAATTGGACTTCAGGTTGGCTCACACCTGAGTCAAATTGTCTAATCATCTAATTAGCTCTTGGAGGAGCCTTAGCTAAGGGTGTACTTACTTATGCCTCCCTATCCTGTCAATATTTCCAACTTATGGCCAATAAAAATATGATAACATGTAATTGTTTGAGTGGTTTTAGTTCAAGCAGACACTGTTTTGTTCATTCTTGAGGTTGTGGGAGAGATCAGACCATATTTTATGACCAATTTAGGAAGTAATGTAAGACATTCCAAAGGGTGTACAACCTTTTTCCTCCGACTGTAGGTCACAGACTGTTTGCTCTGCTGCCATCCAGCAGGCACTTTGGGACATTGCACACCTGCACAACATGACGTAAGAACAGTTTCTACCCTACCGCCATCAGACTCTTAAACTCTATGTGCCACCTGCCCCACACTATCTCAGGACTTGCTGCACCCATTCATCCACTCCCTAAGCATCCATTTCATTCACCCCCTTAGCACCTACTATGCATAGACCCTACCACACCCTAGATTACACCCTACCACACCCTAGATTAGACCCTACCACACCCTAGATTAGCATGCATCAGAGCCCACTTCACAAATTTTAATCATAGACAGTTTTCCTCTTTCAGAAATTTTAACTTTAAAATTCGATGACCTTGTCATAATTTCTAATTTATGCATATAGTTTGAAACATTCTTGGCTGTGCTTTTTTTCTCACAAAAAAAGGTTTTCTAAAACTAGCCAGAGAAATTAACCTATTTATAAAATAAACTCTGAATGTCAGTTTTACAACAAATACATATAGTACTCATTATTGAATAAAATTGAAAATGTGTCCCATATTTTTGGCCCATCCTGTATATATGTTACACTAATGCTTATCCTAACCCGTACCCTAACCCTAAGGTACACTGCAAGTGCATAATTTAATATATATTATTGATATTTGTATATTATATATGTGATGTAACTGTAACAGTGACCGTTAAAAGAAAGTGTAAAAAAGGTGTTTGCAAAATACTGGTCACTTTACTTTGATTATGGCTCTGATGTATTATGGTTCTGGTTGATTTTGGTTCTATTCATGCTTCTCTTCTTGGTTATTTTCCCAGTTCTGCTCGTGGTTCTGAAGCTGTTCTGCAGCTATCTGATGGGGATTAGCACATTCTTAGCTGGAGACAGAAGCCTGCCTGGGAGGCCGGATTTTAGGGGGGCGGCAGGAATCACAGTCTGTTGTTCCCCACATGGATCTGTGCCTCTGTTGTTCCATCACACAGCCGTGACAGGAGATGGAGATGAGATGAGGCAAGGCAAGGCAGGATGCAGTGAGAGGTGCCTCTGTCTGCAGCTAATCCAACCCGTGGCATTGTCAAATGGCACACACATCCACACTTATACTCATGAACACACACACACACACACACACACACACACACACACCCACACACACACACACACACTGACACACACACAGGCGTATACATGCCTGTTTGAACAATAGAGCTGTCTCTTTGTCGGCTAATTTGGGAACAAACATCGTTGGCGTGGCAAACAAGCTCTCCTAGGAAGTGCTATTAATAGGATAATTAAGCAGACGCTAATGAGTGGGATTAGCTCTAATTATGACAACATTTGTTTTGGCATTTGCCTGAGCGGCGGCATGGAGGAGATGAGAGGAGTCAGAGTTATCATGGGAGTTAAGAGCCAAGCGTGAAATGGGGCCGTGGAGGAGGGCGATGAGTGGGGGCTATCAGGCATGGGGTGGGGGGAGAAGGGGGGCACCTGAGTCAACACAGTGTGTGTGTGTGTGTGTGTGTGTGTGTGTGTGTTGGGTATGTTTGTGTGTGTGTGTGTGCGTGTGTGCATGTGCATGTGTAGAGGGCATATGCACCGAGAGATAAGAGTACTCACTATGCCAGGGCTCCAACCAGCAAGGGCACGGGAGTCTGCTTCCTGCCAGGTCTGTTGACGTGCCCTGCATGTAGAGCGCTGCCATGTAGTTGCACAGGCAAAATGGAGGAGAAAGGGGATGATGGAGGCATTCTGTTGCAGCTCAGTCTGCAATATGGGACTAACTGGGCCAACACTCATCAGTGCCAAAGACAGAACACACAACACCACACATGACAATAACACACAGCAATAACTCAACAACAACACACAGCAGTAACACATATAGCTGTAACACACAGTAGTAACACATAGCAATGAAAATACAACAGTAAAATTAATATACAGCAACACAGAAGTAAACATAAAGCAATTATATAATAAAAACAACAGAGTGATGACACACATCAGTAACACACAGAAGTGGTAAATAGTGAAAAAAATGAAGAATAATAAAACAGCACGAAGACTTCCCATTTATGCCAATGTATAGTACGCTCACACACACCCTGGTAGCCATATTCTTAAATATTTTTTATATTAATTAACTTTAGGGGGAGGAACCTTAAACTGTAGAACAGATCATGTAGAAGCCCCACAGCTTGCTTCCTCCTGGAGTGTAGCCTCAAATCTGAGAGTGATGCCACTTTTCACTTCCCCGTCTTGCTCTACAGGGCAGATATATCTTGGACCATTCTAAGATGCAGAACTGAGTGATATAGACAATCACCTATCCCATACATGTGCATATTCTTTATTAACAATGGACTGTAGTAGATTTTGCACATTTAAAACATTTTAGATTGACATTTTTAAGTATATACAATTTAGGTAATGCAAATATGCAGTGTAAGTGTTTAAGATTAGTTTTAAAAAGGAGTATTATTGTAGCAGCATAAATAATTTATTGTTTATGATAACAACTGTTGCCTTGAAAGACCTGCAATAATGTTGAATTTCAATAAACTAAACTAAACTGATACAAGCTGTACTGGATAAAGGCATACAGCATGTAGCTTGACAAGCCAGTCCACATCAACTTGTGTGGTCTGGTCACAATGGACAGGCCAGGTGTAATCCAAGGGGTGGCATGAACAGTCATCTATCAAACTGCCTCTGCAGGCAATAGGACAGCGCTTTAACCAATTAGAGCAACTTGTTTACCGTAACATTACACCAGTGAACCGTTGCTGCACTGTCCTCGTTGTGTTTAAGTCTGTCCAGTGACTCTTTACAAGAATAGGTTGATGTGATTGGTCCGACCAGATTTGGGAGAATAACTAATGAGCTTCAATGGGTCATTTATAGACTGTACCAGGAATGTCAAATTTTGCTAACATTAGGGTACGCCTACATTTCTAGGCTAGGCATGCTGAATAATGTCATCCCTTTTATCAGTAGTTCAAAGAAAGCCTTGATTGAGCCATGTGAGGTCTCTGTGATGTCACCCCCACCCCCCCAACACACACACACAAACACACACACACACAAGACAAAATAAAGACAACTGGCGTCTGAAGTAGCTATGTGGCATAGGTTGACACAGATGGCATACACACTGTGCACCCCACATACCCAGAGGAAGAGAGAACAGAAGCAGGCAGGCAGGCGCCCACCAACTCCACCACATGCCAAGACTTACAAAAAACATACACACACCAACAAGCTTTAGGCAAAAAACAAACATACAGGGCACCAATCCCAGTCCAAAGGGTGGGAAGGACTAGCAGGCTGCAGATAGTGAGAGAGGCAGCTTAAGCTGGCTGTGGGCTGCTAAAGTGGGGCTAAGCCAATTAGACCCAGTGCGGAGGGAGCCCATTCGCTTTTTGCGCCCATAATTAATGTGTGGTTGGGAGCATATCACAGGCACTCTGCTGAGGCGCAGGAGCAGGGGCCAGAGAGAGAGAGAGAGAGAGACAGAGAGAGAGATGGGTAAAGCTACATTAATGCACTCTTAGATATGCTCTGTTTCGTATGGGGGGAGGGGGGGGGGGGGGCGTACACACAGGCACACACAGAGACACACACACATGGATAGGCGTGCAGAGGGAAGGAAATGTCAGTGAGATAAATGGTCCTACAGAGCTTTAAGACATAAGCTTAAGCAGAATCTCTGCCTCTCTCTATCTCTTCCACTCTCTCTCTATCATCACACACACATTCACACACACACACACACACACACACACACACATACAGCAAATTTCAATTCACCACACATCTTATCATATAGAACCAGAGAATGGAAGATATACAGCAGGGTGTGTGTGTGTGTGTGTGAGTGTGTATGTATGTGTGTCAGAGACAGAAGAGGGATTGTATGTGTGTGCGTATGTGTATGTGAGAAAGACGGGACTGTGTGTGTGTGTTTAGGAGAGCGTGTGTGAGAGAAAGAGAGAGAGAGAAGGGAGCAAGGCGAGGCACAGCGTGGTGATGGTGGTGAAGGAAGGAAGGAGAATCTGTAATGCGATTGGAGCGTAAGCCCAGACAGGGAGGGCCGCCCCCATTAAAGCACGCCACTCGGCCCAGCGGCAGCCGATAAGACAGCTGAGGCTAGGATTTAGAGCTTTGGCTTATCGTCATCTTCACACCAGCGTCTCGCCACACACACACATGCATGCAACCACAGCCACAAATCCCTCATGATTGAGAAGCAAATTAAAGTAAGAAGCCACAGTGCACCAGGGAGAAGGGCTTGGTTGGGGGATGGGTGGGTACAGCAGCAAAACAGGTGTGTGTGTTTTTTTTGGGGGGGGGGGGGGGGGTCTGTTGTGCCACCAGAAAGAAAAGAAAATGAGAGAGGGGGAGAAGGAGAAAGCATAAATGAATGGAAAAAAAGTATAGGAAAAGAAGAAAGAAAAGGAATTATTGCCAGACAGATCAGCTAAAAAAGAGAAAGACAGAAAGCAAGACACAGAGAAAAGAAAGAATACACAGTTTGTTTTACAAAAGAAAAAACAGTATATTGGATACATTGGGAATATACCACAGTGCATTCCACAAAATAGCCTGCCATTAATACTTGCAAAAACATTCAAAAATAAATAAAACAACAAATATAGTTAAAATCAAGTACAAATTGAACGGAGGAGCAGAGAAGACATTTGCTCATCATGTATGTATGTGTGTGTGTGTGTGTGTGTGTGTGTGTATGTATGTACGTTTATATGTACCCTATGTACAAAATATGTCTGTGTATTTACATATTTGCAGATTTATGTGCAGAAGTGTACAAACTGGCTTAAGAAAGTAAAAGTCCTGCCATGTATTCCTTTTGCTTGTGCTTTTAACACAGGCAGTTTCACTTATTAGCTTAAGTACCTGGCTGAAGAGTCATGCTAATTAGTATCAGCTGGTTGTGTGATTTTGCAGACTTTTACACTCTGAACCCGGGATGTCTGCTTCTATTGATGTGTATGTATGTATGCATGTATGTACTGTAAGTAGGTATGTATTAGAAGTTCCCATAAATGTGTGGCACTTGTAGGTTGCTTGACTTTCACTCTTCTGTCCAATTTTTCCCAAACCAGCTCGATGGGGTTTAAGTCTGGAGATTGTGCTGGCCATTCCATGTTTTCAAGCTTACCATCTTGTTCTTTTTTCCTGAGGTAGTTTTGGCATAGTTTGGACTAGTGTTTTGGGTCATTTTCTTGCTGTAGGATGAACCTCTGACCAACTAGGCGCACACCACAGGGAATTGCATTGCGCTGCAGAATGCTGTTGTAGCCATGTTGGTTGCTTGAAGTTGTTGTCCTGTGAGCTGCCTATCACAAAATTTGTTAACTCTTAGAGAGATGTTCTCTGATTCAGTTGTGGCTTTGGGTCTGCCAGACCACTTCCTGTCAGTTTCCCCCAGTTTTTGAGTACTCACTGTACTCACTGACACCTTGACTTTCTTTTGCAATTTTCCTGTAGGAAAGACTAACACTTTTAAGTGTCATGATGGTCTGTCTCTCTCCCAATGTTAATTGGCCCTTTCTTGCCATTTTTGTAGCATTACACTACTTTCTGCAGTACAATACTGTTCACCTGATGCTCCTGAGGGTCTGGTACCACAGTGTGTGTTTCAACACTGCTTTTATACCAACATTGGGTGTTGTAAGTAATCAAGAAAAGTTGGAACACTTATAGGAATTAGTAGCACTAGTTGTCAAGGCTGCTTTAACCTTCATTGCTGCTGATCAGGTAACCAACTTTGTGTTCCCTGAAAAAGGCCTTTTTGTATAATTCTGAAATGTACACTATTTTTTGGTTTTAGGTAACCATTTTTTTTTTTAACTCTGGCTGTTCAGTACTTACCTTTGTACCATTTCAGGGTACTTATTGAACTTTCACTATTTGAATTGCAATAAATAACTGAAAAAATTAGGGTGTTCTAAAACTTTTGACTTTGGTGACATTCCATAGAAACAGCTACACCAATAAAGCTGATTTGAATTGAATGGAGAAAGAGGATGGGACTGGAAGGCAGAAAGAGAAATAAACAGACATCCATGATTTTGAGGGAGAAAGAAAGAAAGAGAAAGAGAAAAAAGATGGAAAAAGAGTGACATCCAGAATGTGAAAAGGGTCCTGATCGGGTGTGGGCAGAGCCTGTTGTCTGCGGATGTGAATAAGGGACAGAGAAAAACAGAAAGACGGAAAAAAGAGAAAGATTGAAATAAAAGGATGGATGGGTGGGATGGGTGGGAAAGACGAGGCACCTCCGAAGAATGTGCCGCCTTTTGTCCTCCGCCCTCCTCTGACACCTTGGCGCTCGGTCACGGAATGGAACGGCATCTTTTCATTTAGAGGGCAAGGCAGCGATGAGATTAGGGAACGCAAGCCGCAGCCTCAGCTTTCTTAAATCAAATTGCTTTTATTCTTCCCAACATGTGTTGGCTGAGATTAAGCCCTAATCTTACAACGCTTAATGAGGGCCTGTTTGTGGCCTGACGGCTGACGCTGGAAACTGGAGCATGCCGCCCCGGCTCCATAATCCTGTTTATTGAATTATAAAGAACCTTAAAGGATAAAGAATATGACTCAAGGATTGAAATATTTTACGGTATTTTTAAGTCAAAGCATGGCATCAAGGAAACCTCTAAGCCACGGAGCGAGAAAGAGAGAAAGACTCATATTTGGTCCTGCTTTTCAAAGCCCTGCAATAAGCCTTGAATATGTATATGTAATTATGGCAGAATAACTTATGGAAATCTGTGTTGCTATTTGAGTAAAATGGTGCCTTAACCCTTTAATGCATAAGCTATCGGAACCCCCAGTAATGCATAACATGGGTCTAAAAAGACCTGCATTCATTTCCAATGTAATTCCAACCATTAATGTGATATTCTGTCTCATAACTTTTAAAACCAATACAGTTAATCCCATAATACTTATAAAAGTAATTTTGTAGGTAGTATTTAATGCAAAGAACATATTTTATATTTCTTAACATTTTTCATTTTATAAATAAACATGGATTTGGAATTTCTACTCTAATTTCCAGACATGGGTCTAAAAAGACCCGCATTCGTTTCTAAAGTCAATTGTCAGCCAAATTGTTTTTTTTTTTCCTGTTGCAACTTCCATAATTAATATATATCATCCAGGAAATATGTTCTTGTTATGGTAAGTCCTTGAACTCTTTTCCTGCAATGCTCTGAATGATATCCGATACTGCACTATACTTACTGATGTACCTTATTGCTCGCTATTCACATGTTCACAGTCTCATATTAAGGCACTGTATTGTTTTATACTTTTAAGTGATTTAAATATCATACGTCAGATATGAAATAATTGTCATTTAAATAGGCCTAATTAAAAACATTTTGTTCAAATAACTGCTACCAAGAACTGATACTTTTTGATCCATGTGTTTAAATAATGTACAGTATGTCACAAAAGTGAGTACACCCCTAACATTTTTGTACTTTTTTAATTATATGTTTCCATGGGAGAAGTCTAAAGATATAATACTTTTCTACAACGTAAGGTAGGCAGTGTACAGCTTATATAACAGTGCAAATTTGCTGTTCCCTCAAAATAACTCAACACAACCATTGATGTCTAAACCACTGGCAACAAAAGTGAGTACACCCCTAAGTGAAAATGTCCAAATTGTGCCCAAAGTGTCAATATTTTGTGTGGCCACCATTATTTTCCAGCATTGCCTTAACTCTCTTAGGCATGGAGTTCACGAGCATCAGAAGTTGTCACTGGAATCCTCTTCCACTCCTACATGACATCATAGAGCTGACCTTGAGCTTGAGACCATGAGCTCCACCTTCCATTTGAGGATGCCCCACAGATGCTGAATTGGGTTCAGGTCTGGGGACATGCTAGGCCAGTCCATCACCTTCACCCTCACCCAAGGCGTGGTCATCTTGGAGGTGTGCTTGGGGTCGTTACCATGTTGAAATACAGCCGTGCAGACCAGTTTGATGCAGTGGGCAGCGTATGGTCTGCGCACTGACAACCTTCAACCTCTGCAGCAATGCTGGCAGCACTCCTACACTTATTTTGAAGACACAGCCTCCGGATATAACGCTGAGCACATGCACTCAACTTCTTTGGTCGACCATGGGGAGGCTTGTTCTTAGTAGAGTCTGTCCTCTTGAAGCGCTGTATGGTCTCAGTGTTTCAGGGTGTTGGCAATCTTCTTATAACCTAGGCCATCTTCATGTAAAGCAACAATTTTCTGAGAGTTTCCATGAGGTGCCATGTTGAACTTCCAATGACCAGTATGAGAGAGTGTGAGAGTGATAACACCAAATTTAACACAACTTCTACCCATTTATACCTGAGACCTTGTAACACTAATAGATCACATGACACCAGGGAGGACAAATAGCTAATTGGGCACAATTTGGACATTTTCACATAGGAGTGTACTCACTTTTGTTGACAGTGGTTTAGACATTAATGGTTATGTGTTGAATTATTTTGAGGGAACAGCAAATTTGCACTGTTACATAAGCTGTACACTGCCTACTTTACGTTGTAGAAAAGTATTATATCTTTAGACTTCTCCCATGGAAAGATATAATTAAAAAAGTACAAAAATGTTAGGGGTGTACTCACTTTTGTGACATACTGTATATTATGTAAAATGCCTTCTATTTCAAAGAGTAACCATAGAGTATTGAAATTAAGTATTGGTCCTGGAAATAAATAATCCATAAATGATGAAACAAGATGCATTATTGAATGAGGATTAAAAAAAAATTCACATTGGTAAGAAAAACTAAGCCTGTGGTGAACTTGCATAGAAAATGAATACGGGTCTATTTAGACCCATGTGTCTAAATAATGTATAATTATGTAAAATGACTTCTATTTCAAATAGTAACCTGAAAGTATTTAAATTAAGTTTTGGTCCTGGAAATAAATACTCCATAAGTGATAAAAAGATGCATTATTGAAGGAAGAATCAAAATCATTTTACAATATAGCTAAGAAAAACTAAGCCTTTGTTGAAATTGCATAGAAAATGAATACGGGTCTATTTAGACCCATGTTATGTGTTAAAGGGGTAGTAACAAAAAAAGTATTTTTACGTAAAAAGCAATGATACCAAAAATGAGGTGACGCTTTCTAAGGGACATAAACAAGTTAATTGAGGAATTCATGGAGCGCCGAGTAAAAAAAATGTATTATGACAAAGATATCAAAAATTAAAACTCTGCCGGGTCTATTTAGACCCATCTTATGCATTAAAGGGTTAATGGTTGAAATTTCAGCTGGTGTGCAAAATCAGGACAGGGCTTCTATGCTTAGAACTGAGCTGTCAGGGAAGGATGCTATGCTATCAACAACCTTGATATGAAAACCAATGGAGTAAGATAACTACACACACACACACACACACACACACAAAATGAAACATGATCTTAAAAACATACTTTGTGACCTGACGACGTGAGAACACACTGACCACGGCCCCACGTCAAAATAAAAGCCCTCGATTGAACTTCACTGGGCCATGAGGCCTTGGGCTTTCAAGAGGTATTTTTAAGTTAAAGTCCCAGAGATTTGAGCAGATTAGAACTAGTCTGTGGAAGCTGGGGTGGGTGGATATGTGGATTTACAGTGTTTCACGAGACGGCCCTGTCACTGATAAGTTACACTGATCCCCGGGGCCTAAGAGGATTGGCCACGCTAATCCGAATCAAAAGACATACCATGTGAATTACAACCCGAAACGGGTTCACTTACACAGATTAAGGAGACAGGATGCAAATCCGCTCCTACTCTGCTCGACGCTGAGAAGATGCGCCTTGAAAAAGTAAACATAAACATTTGTGCTACTGAGAATGGGGGTTAGGGTGGGCTGGGTGTTCAGAGAGCAATCATCTTTGTTGTATTTTGTATTTTCCATTTTCCATTTTAGATAAAGCCTGGTAGTTGAAGCCTTTCTTCTGCATGTTTCTATTATATCTATGGTGGGTGTTTAGAATGCAATCATCTTTTGTCTGTCATTTTCCATTTAAGATTGATTCAGCTGTTCTTCTGCATGGATACAGTATTGTTTTTATGTCTAAGGAAGAAAAGCCTTGCAATGACACTAGGCATATATAGATAAAAAAGAGCAACAGGAGAAGGAGAAAGAGAGAGAAAGCAGAGTGAATGTGTGTATGTGTGTGAGAGAGAAAGAGAGAGATGGAGAGAGAGCGAGAGAGAAAAAGGCAGGGGGACGAGAAAGTGATGAGAAGTGTTCACTTAAGTTTTGGTTCAATTAAGAATTTCTTTCCTCTGGTGTTTGACAAAGGTGGTCTCTATCAAGTACAAGACTGTCTATTCAGACATCAAACAGTTATATTCTTGCCTGTACCAAAATGGCCTATGATTTCTCTTCTTGTCTCTCTCTTTCTGTCTTTACCTCTCCTGCTCTCTGTATCTCTCTCTCTCTGTCTGTCTCTCTTTCTCTGTCTGTCTCCCTCTCTTTCTCTCTGTCTCTTTCTCTGAACAAACATGACAGTATTCCTGGCCTAGCTGTGCTTCAAAAAGCACAAACCTTTTGGGAGCATCTTGGAAATGCAGAACAGTGTTGGCTGCTGGCTGCTTACTGCACCATCACACACACACACACACACACACACACACACACACACACACACACACACTCATTGATTGAGCTAGAGACTGCTGTAGGCACAGGCTACAACACACACCCTCCAAACTCTATCCCTCTGTGTATCTAATACACACACACACATGCACAGACACAAGCATGTCACACACACACACACACACGCACACACACACACACACACACACACACACACACACACACACACACACACACACACATACATACACACACACACACGCTTACACACACACAAACAACTGATTTTTTAATCTGATGCTTCTCACCTGTTTCCATTTATCTGCATTTGTGTGTGTGTGAGTGTGTGTGTGTGTGCCTCTGCCATAATTTGCCTCATCTGTAGATCCCAGATGTACTCACCTACAGAGAGTGCGAAGATGACAAGGCTTAGAGCGCTGTACGTGCTAAATTACATCTCCTCCTCCACGACAGAGCCAGGAGGGAGCAGGCCTCTGAAGGGTGATTAGTGCAGGGCTGCAGCAGTGCAGCAGTGCCTAGCCTGTAAAATCACCTCAGATAGATGACACAGAACAGGCAGCAGACTCAAGGCCATTAACGGTAACATTAATTAACATTTTTGTAACATTACCATTAACGTTTACTTTCACATTACATTGCACTTTTTACCATCCCACTGCGGAGTTAAGTACTGTATTTTTCTTAGTGGTAATATCACCAGCCTAGAATGAACAAGATTCACATGCACTTATGGAAAATATCAAATAAACATCAGTCCACAATTATTTTCACACTATTTTTATTTATTTTTTCATTAAAAGAAAGCCAAAATTATGCCATAAATATCACATTCTGGAAATGACAAAACAAAACTTTGTTGAGGAAGTATGGGAGGAAATATCTTTAATAATTGTGTACTCCTCCTTTGGCAAGAAGAGAACTTTCAAACAGTGCCGAAAGCGGTAGCCTACAACAACGTTAGAAGACGGGGAAACAAAAGCTTTCAACTCAAAGGAAACGTTTATTTTATGAAGTATACTTCAGCATAAGTGTAAGTATAGAAAGTATACTACAGACCATGTACATTTAGTGTACTAGAAAGTATACTAATTTAATACTTTTTTATATTAAATTGGAACATTTTAAGTTTATAAAAGTATTCTTTAAGTATATTTTAAAGTTAATTTTAAGTTGCACCAGTGACGAAAAAGTACCTTTTTATTAATCAACGGCGCAACTGGCTTAGGCGTCCTCATAATAGCATCTGGTACGCTTTGTGCCAGACCACACCTCTTCTTTTCGCTGACCCACTCGTGAGGGCGCAGGGTCATCTGCTATCTAGACAATGTGTTTTTTTGCCTGAAAAAGTGAACGATGCGCTGGCACAAAACAGCAATGACAGCATGCGCATGTCGCGAATGCACAATGTGCCGCGGCATGATAGGGCCCATAATGTTTCATTGGAGTAATGGGCTAGAGTTAGGCTTTAGCTTAAGCTTAAGAGAATCAAGTGCTGTTACAGACCAATTATGCACCCCTTTCAAACGCTATAAAGGTATACACTTATACTTACAGTTACACTTATACCTATGCATGAATATAAGATGGCCTATGTAATTGTTTAACATACTATTTAAATAACCACACACAAATTCTTAGCCTGAACTGGAAAATATATTAACTTGTTTGTCATCTGAAAATTGGCATACATTCATGTGGGGGGTGGTCATGCTACACACACATCACAAAACTTAATTATAACAATATGTCAATAAACTGACTTAGGTAGAACAACAGTGTGCTTGCCTATGGCTTGTCTAATAATAATGATGGATAATAATAGATGAATGGGAGATATAATACACTGTCAGTTATTTCTGTCTGAATAAAATTATAATTATATGTATATCGAAACATTAGACATTATCTAGACTTGTACATCCTCCCTTCTTACAGTATGTCCAGTATGTCTTGTTGGGCATTAGGACCCAGTGGTGGTCTGAAGCTGACAAAACAAACACTGCTGGTGGTGGATACGCAAGCTTCACATGTTACACTCCCCCTCCCACTGCAACACCAAAAGAAACAACAGACACACACACACATGCACACACACACACATACACACAATGCAAACACAAACAAATGTTAATTCACAAACACATAGCCCCCACACCCAACCCTCTAGAAAACACACATAAACACAGTCAAACACACACACACACACACACCTACTGTGGTGCTACTTTTCTCTGCAGAATGCTGGACTGCTGGCAGCATCCCAGGAGGAAGTCCAGGATGTAGACGTGTTTTTCACTTACACACACACACACACACACACACACTCTCAGTGAGTACAAAGGGATTTCATGAAGAGCAAAAGAAGTGCCTGCAGCTTTCCTTAGGCTCCACAGCAGAGTTATTCAACTCTCCTCTCAACTCACTCACTTAGCCTCTGCAGCGCTTGCACACACACACACACACACACACACACACACACACACACACACACACTTTGGCTTCACGCACACCCACACACACTGTATACACACCCACAACATACATATACAGTTGTGGTCAGACGTTTACATACACTCATGGGGATCATTACTTGAGTTTTTAATTATTTATTTGAACCATTCTTTCTCCATGGTGAAATGATTATAGAACATACCACCTCAATGATTCTTAAAAACTACAATTGGGTGCACAAGTTCAAGGATCAAAGTTCAAGGTTCTTTTGTGTTCAGCTTCCCTATATGTGTAGGACATTTAAAAAAATTGAAATGCCGTTTCTCTACTCTCTGACAGAACAGGCATTACATAAACCTGCACAGTAACTTAGACAAAATATAGATAATACAGTAAATATACAGAAAGTACAATAAATAGACAGACAGTGAGACATAGGTAGTGCAAGTATGTAGTGCAAAAGAGAAAAAAAGTGACACAGCACAGTTGTAAACAGATAATATTGTGTGAAATTACAGCGGAACAGTGGAGGGGGTATTGCACAAGGAGAGAGATGAGTAAGTTTTTTGGAGCATAGGCACTTTAGACTACAAGACTCTTCTGTGTTCATGTGCAAAAAAAAAATGAGAGTGGGAAGTATGTCCAAGGGCATACATAGCAAACAGGTATGTTTCATATGATGCAAAAGTTTTTGAGAATAAGATACATTCAAAATAGCATGCAGCAGTTTGGATTTATTTTGATTTTTATTATTTTGATTTTCACAGAGGGTTCATTTTGGATATATTTTGTATTTTGATTCATATTTATGCATACAAGTTTAAATGTATGCACACACTTCCCTACACATTTGGATAAGATGACCTAAAGGTTCTAGAACAGGGGTGCTCAATACGTCGATCGCGATCTACCAGTCGATCGCGAGGCCAATAGTGGTAGATCGCATACAACTTTGAAAAAAAAAAAAAAGTTCCCTGTTTATCCTGCACATGCTAGTTAGCTGATGGCCCCTCACGCATCCACCGGCAGACAGCGATCACCCAGCCATTAGCGGGCTATCTCCAAACATTTGGACCCATCAACCTTTGCGCTGGAGCCAGTTGATGGGCCAGGTCTCACTGCAGTTGGACGAATCTACGGACGTGAGTGACACAGCACAGGTGTGCATTTACATTCGTATGGTGTTCAGTGATATGACTGCAAAGGACGAGCTATTGACAGTGATTCCCTTGAAAGAACATGCGCGAGGAGAGGACATTTTTCAGTCGTTTAAAAACTTTAGCGACAAAACTCAGCTCCCACTGTACAAGTTAGTGTCCATCACCACGGATGGAGCGCCCGCAATGGTTGGTCGCGCGAATGGGTTCATTGCCAGGTGCAGACAGGACGATGCTTTTCCAGACTTCGTGAATTACCACTGCATTATCCACCAACAAGCATTATGCGCGAAGATGCTGAACATGAAAGAGATCATGGACGTGGCAACGAAGATCGCCTGCTCAATTAAAGCTGGAGCACTTCAAAGACGGGCACATATTCCGCGCACATATGGAGAAGGCTGACAGCGACCACTCTGAGTTGTTGCTACACACTGACGTGAGGTGGCTTAGTCGCGGGAAATTCTGTTTTTTCCGTGAAAGTGGACATGCAGAATACAAACAGCTGAATGACGAGCAGTGGCTGCTGGATTTGGCTTTTTAACCGATCTGACAAACATGCTGAATGACCTTAATCAAAAGCTGCAAGGAAAAGACAAAACGGTGATCGACATGATCAGCTCAGTCAATGCCTTCAAACGAAAAATGAAACATCTGTCCTCAAAGCTTCAGCGCCATGACTTGGCAAATTTCCCGAACCTGCAGTCAGAGTTGGAGACGCAAGGGAAGGCCTGTGCGCAACTACTGTCCTTAAAAACTACTACTACTACTACTACTCATTATTCTACTCGAATTAAACTCTGAACTAATTATTAATACTATTATTATACATTGTCACTGTATTATTATTATTATTATTATTATTATTATTATTATATGGCAATTACAAAAACATGTTCAGAGCTTATTTTGTTGAAATATTGGCTTGGAATTTTCAATAAATTTTAAAATAACATACGCTTTTATGGGTCGGTAGATCTTTGTGACTTGGTCATTTTAAAAGTAGCTCACACACTGAAAAAGTGTGAGCACCCCTGTTCTAGAATGTCTTTTAACTTGATAAGATTAAGGCCTATGAACCTCTTGTTAATTGTTATAGTTGACTGCAGCTGGTAGTTCCTCTTTGGCAGCATAAAAAGGAAGAGGCCCTGTTCCAAAATCACCACCTTCAAGTTCACATTAATTTTGCCACAGCCAACAAGGACCAACCATTTCACTCCAGAAGAAAAGTTTTGTGGTCATAAGAGACAAAGATTAAGAATTTTTCGGTCACTGTGATAAGATGTACGTTTTGAGAAGTCAAGGTGAGGCTTTTAGACGTAAGACCACAGCACCATCTGGTAACATCATGCTCTGCAGGTGTTTTGCTGCTAGTGGCACTGGTACATTGCAAAATTGGATGAAGCAACGAGCAAGGTGGACTACCTTCTAATTATTCAACGTTACCAATGTAACCGATACATGGTTGCAACCTTAACCATGCAGTTGGGTGTTACAACAGGGCATGCATCAAAACTGGTTTTGGAATGGATAAAACAGGTTAATAGTAAACCACTGGAATAGTCTATGACAATGCTATAACCTCAGCCCTATTGGAAATTGTGCACTATGCCTAAAAGCCAGGATTATATCAAAACCAAACCAAATAGTCAAATATCCAACTTAAGCCTGTATGTATACACAGACAACATTAAATAAAGTGTTATTTGAAAATTGGACATTTGGTTCAAAAGTTGCATCCATGGATGTAACACCAAATTTGACCCATTGGTGGCGCTAGAGTTTTTGACTTGCAGACCTGAAATTTGATTTGTGTAAGTCTGAAACACATGGAAACAAATGTTAGAACAATTACTTTGAGGCTTCAGAACAATTATCACATACACATTAAGCATTTGATTTTATATAGTAAATGTAACAGCAGTGGTGCACCAAAGTAAGTAATACACTTCAGAAGCTAAGTAGCATTGTCTCTGGTCAAAAGCTGGATGAGAGACCACTTGGACTGATTAGAAATTTAACATTATTAACCAAGATTTAAGCACATACTTAAAATAAGCAATTGTTTTCTTAAATCAAGACTTTCCGTTGTCTGAATGTTTTCTTATTTTAAGAAATCTTAACAAGTGAAATTTTCTTACTGCAAAAGTGTTTTTTTTTTTTAAAGGGGCATGTTTTGCAGTGTATACATTTTTAGGAGCAATTCTAACCACATAACCTTCACATGACAATGACTCATAAACCAACAAACAACTAAACACACAAACAAACAAACAAACAAACATACACATATGTGTGTTTGTGTGTTGAGGGAGAGGGGCTTGTCTGGGTAATAAGGCCATTAAGAGATGTGGGGCGGTGGGGGGTAAGTGCTGATTAGTACTGGGCATGAGTCTGGCCAGCAGGAGTCCCTGATTAGCCTTGGGGAAGCTAGGTCACACACACACACACGATAATACTATTGTGACCTTATACAGGCCAGTGGCATTTACAACCCACTCCCATAAGGCTTAGAATTAAGGTTAAGTAAGGTGAGGGTCATACTATGCTCCAACACAGCTCACAGAGAGCTAACAGAAAAGCAAAAAAAGTTTGAGGTTTGTTTAAAAAAATCTTACAGGGATGTTGACAAATATGTGACATACATATATGACATTCATATATGACTGTGAGAAATGTCACATAACATTATAAAGACATTACAACAGAAAAGAATGTAGTCTTACACAAATAATTCAGAAGAAATAAGGAGAGATGTAAATAGTGAGAGAAAGAGTATTTTTAGATCTTAAGTTCTTGGACTCTGACCAATTTAAGACCTCAAGTTACCCTGCTTTTCATCTCAAGTTATATTTATCTCACCACTTTCTCCAAAGCCCCCTTAATTATAAGAGAGAGGTAAGATTTTCAAATCTTTCAAATTTTGCTTTGTTTGGGTGTTAATACCACATAAATAAGGCATAATGTACAACAATAAGGACAATATTGCGGAATAAACTCTGAGTGCTGCAGTTTTTGAATAACTCTGAAGGGGTTTATTTCCTGATATTGACCGACTCACTGTACATTATCTGGTAACACTTTATTTGGATAGTCCACCCACAGAGACTTTACAGATGGTTTGTTGAAATTCAGTTTCATTTTGGTTATTATTTACTGACTATCACATTAACCAAACCCAACCCTATCCTTAACTGTAATACGACACAGAGTTTCAACAGATGGTGTATTAATAATCCTGCTTAATACATCTACTGCTATTTCCATTTTAGCAAGATTCAATTAAACTAATTAAATTAATTCTTTAAAAAACTAATCATGTTTTGGAAACCTTTTAAAACACGTATTGAGCCATGTAATAATGGTGTAGGTATAGCATGAGATATGAAAGCCTGCGTAAGTTCATGGAAACGCACTTTGCGTTCGGCCAATCAGCGGCTGCCACCTGCTTCATAATAACCTATCTAAACTCACCTTTTCCGCTGCTTCAGGTACCGGCGTTTTCGAAGTCCCCTCCTCCATCCCCACCACCACCAGTTTGGTCCAGTCTACCTGTGCGCCCGGGGGGTGTCTCTCGGTTCCCACTACACACCGCGGCAGGATCCGTCGGACCCCTTGACGTTAGACCCGGGCTGATGACTGGACCTCCGCCAAAGAATATTCGCTACTTCTTAATTATTGTTAAATCTATCATTAAATCCCTCTAAACCATTTGCCTTTCTCTGAGTCTTTCTGGCCGATCTGCTAATCATGCTTTTGCAGGCGTGCTGGAATGGTGCATGATTACTGTACTGATGGAGTACGGATGGGTCGTGTCAGTATTTAATACAGCAGAAGATAGTCTTGCAACTAGGTGTTGAAGTAATTAGAAAGGTTTCATTTTTCAAATATGTGTCATATGAAACGTCGAATTTGATGTCCTATGCAAATGAATAATAAGATATTTCAAGCAAAAAAGAAAAGTATTTGTTTTGTAGTGAGATGGCATTGAGCTGCCATCCTTTCCCTCTGGGAGGACTAGGGAT
>CM059268.1:11899339-11934339 GCA_030347295.1 Setipinna tenuifilis | reverse complement strand
CACCCCTCTCCCCAGTCAGCCAAAGCCTCTACCAACCCCCTTCCTTTCCCTTCCACCACCAGACCCCCCCCCCCTCCCCCCCCAGACCTTTTGTTGCTGTATGAATGGAGGTTAAATATCCCTTGAAATCAGAGCTCTTTGGCTTTCTGGACGCACAGTCCGAGTCCCAGGGCCTTTCACATGCAAATGCTGGAGCTTTCAGGTCCTCACACAGCCCCCCGCCACCCACTGGTGTCACGCTGAAGGACGATGAATAAAGCCACTGAATTTCAGGCTTTTTCTTGGATTATTTTCTCCCCTCCTCTCCCTTTCCTCTATCCATCTCTCCCCTCATCCCTCTATTCCTCCATTATCCCCTACCCCCTTCTCTCTCTTTCTCTCTCTCTCTTTCTTTTTCCCTCTGTCATTATCACCATCTCTTCCAGCCAGGCCACAATCCATCCATCCACCCCCCCCCCCCCCCCCTTTAGGTTTAAATAAGCACAGATGGTCCTGCGTGCCCCACTATTCATCATGGTGGCAGGCTGGAGGCGAGGGGAGAGCTCCCTGAACGCAGTGCTGAAGGATTCTGTTTGTTTCTGCTGATGAGGCCTGTTAATTTCACAGCCACCGCATTAGGGCCCAAACCACCAATTAATTTCCTTTGTTTCTGTCAAATGGCTAATTCTGAAAGCCTTTGCACACCAAAAAGACTTCAGAAGACTGACCATGACAACAACTGACAGCTACAGTTTTCTCGGAAAAGTGGCAATTTTGAACTGCACCAGTGGTAAACGATCACATACGTTCTGCACTTGCGCAAAACCCTCAAAACACCTCCAATGTAGGCTACTTGTAAAATGAATGTAGCCTCATGTACATACTACAAATTGTCCATACAGTCTTATTTTTAAGTAAATAAGGTTATCAGTTAGCTGATCTGTTATGTCCAATGTGTCTCGTAGCAAGCTAACCTGAATCTAAAGATAAGCAACTATAATTAGCCTACAATACTATGGGATTGTAGTCATATTTGGCTGGTAATACACATACTATGAACATTAATCAGTTATGTAAACACATTTATTTGAAACCTTTGAACTTCGAAGCAGAGTGAAAACAAAGCCTACACTACTTTGTGTACTTATAAACTGGCATGCCCTTGACAAGTGGATGCAAATAAAGGTAAGTGTGGGAAGAGAGAATTTTTTCATGTGTTCCCTAAAGTGGTACAAATTAAGTATAAAGCATGGGGGTTATATATAGAACAGCATAGAAAATAAGATTCAGATGGGAGTGAGGGGGAGTAAAACAAGGAAACTGAAAAGAAAGACAAAAAACACGAATATCTGAGGGAAAGCATGAGGGAATCTAAAAAGGAGAAAATGTGTGTGTGTAAGAGAGAGAGAGAGAGAGAGAGACATAATTAGAGATAGAGGGTGATAGAAAGAGAAACACTGTGAGAGAGACACACACAGGAAGAGTGTGAGAGAGAGGACGAGAGAGAGACAGAGAATGCAAAAGCCTGGGTTAATTTGAAGACGCCCGCCCTAACGCTAGGCCTGTCTGCTAACTCATTACCTGTTGGCAGGATTTCCTGGTCCACTGGGCTCGGATCAAGTGCTCCTCCAGAGCAAAGGCTGCAATCACCCACTGCTGAGAGGCAGCAGCCAGCCCTCAACCCACCCAGTGATAATGAAAACCAAAATGATACACAAATACATGCAAGTACCAAACGCAGCAGAAGCAATACATTGGAAAATAAGAAATAAAGCTCCCAGGTGCAAGGGTCGCACTCTCTCATTCTAAAACGTGTGGGGGTATAAAAAACAAAGGAAGTGGAGAGGAGAGAGAGAGAGAAAAAAGAGAAAGAAAGAGAGAGAGAGACAGAAAGAAAGAAAAAAGAAATACAGAGAGAGAGAAAAAGGTCATTTTGTGCACAGCACTCCATTACAAGGGTACAGGCTGTCATTACGGTGGTGGATTGTATGGTTGGCTCATAATGTCCACAGATTGGTAGTTTGTTAGACGGGGCTATGCAATTTGCTGCAGCCTTGAAGGATCCTCAAGCCTCTCCTGAAGTTTCACTGAGGGGAAATTGCTGGAACGTTGGCTTTTGTCTGCTGGAGACACAGGGGCAATTATCCAGCTCTCTGTAGCAGCCCCACCCCCTAACACACACACACACACACACACACCCTCCACTCTCTCCTCTCCCTGCCGACTTTAATCTCCAGACAGGCAGCGGAAAAGCAGAACTGTCTTAGAGTTCAGAGCACCTCTGGGTTCTATTAGGACAGAAGCACGTCTCTCTCTCTCTGTCTCATTTTCTCTCCCTCTCTTTTTCTCCCTCTCTGTCTTTCTCTGTGTCTGTCTCAGCCTCCCTCTCTACCCCCCTCTTCTTGTTCAGGGTTTCCAAACGGAGGGTGGGGAGTGGGGGTGGTACAGTCTGTCAGGCAGACCCCCAGAGGCTTTGGAGGGGAAAACATGATTATGCCATCATATAGAGAGATATAAAAAGATTAAAAGATTGCCCCTGTGGCCCCACCGACCTGCCCCCCCACCCCCCCACAAGACTCACCCAGGGAGGAGGGGGGGGGGTGATCTGGCCGTGAGAGATGTGCTAGTGAATACTAGGGGACATAGCCCTAATGCATGTTATTCATTTGTTTATTCAGTCTGATTTCATTGGCTTATGTAGTGGAAGCAGGGGTGCAGGTCATATTTGTAGCCTCACCAGCAGCACATTGTTACTGATGCATACAGACATGTGTGCAATGAACAACATTTAACTAACATGGGGGAACTAGGTAGTGTAATGGCTGTGTTCTATCAGGTCTGATCAAATTTGTGATGTCAACGTTATCAGTTGAAGGCCATGCGAATGTGTTATTTTGGATGTTATGATCAGTAATGGATGAAAAAAGTTCCACTTATTAGATTTCCACTTCTGTAGCACCTACATACACCAAACTTTACAGTGTTATTCTTAACTATATGTTGAAGTGTTTTACAGAAGGGTTTGTTGATATGTCATTCTTGGCCTGATTTATATAACATTTTACATGTAAAAATAGGGCAAACATCCACTTTTTAAGGCTGTTGGCAGTATTTTCTAATTTATTGAATAACAAAAAGATATTCATAATCCCCTCTGTAAATGTTTTGAATGTATTGTAAATAATTGTAATAATAATAAATATATTAACAAAATGAAAAAAGAACTTTGAACCTAACTTTTTTCAGTTGTCAGATGTTTTGGTTCAAAATATATGCAAATCAGTACATATTTAATTAGATATAGCCTAATTAACATATTTAAACATAAAAATACAGAAAACCTGCAATACATTTATATGAGAAATCAACTAGTTTCATAGTGTTTCATAGTGACATCTGCAATTTAAATTTTTTACCCTATTCACCTGTAGTGTCTCGGCTTAAAGCAGTATTAACTGTATACAAAGCCATAGTAATGTTGATAATAAAAAAAGTAAATGAAAATTAAACGATTTTTAACATTTTTTTTTTTTACATATTTCACCACAGGTACTGACTGCAAATGCTCAGTCACCTTTTTATGGCCTTCAAAAGCCTCTGATGGCTCCAAATATGACTTGGAGTAGGGGCTGGTCACTACCTTTTAACCAGTGATTAGTGATCAGTGTGTGTGTGTGTTGGGGAGAAGGGTACCTTTTGTGTGGTGGGGGCAGGCATACTGTGTGTGTGTGTGTGTGTGTGTGTGTGTGTCTGTGTGTGTGTGTCTGTCTGTCTGTCTGTGAACAGAATAAAGGCCAGGCAAGGCAGAAATCAAGCATGCGACCTTGCCTTCATCACTGAATGCCTGCATGCATCACACTATGATCTTTAATGGGTGGGCCCAGCACTTAGTGCGGCCTAAGAGTCACCCAACCATTCACGACTACAGAGAGGTGGGGGCAATGGGGGGGTCTTTGGGTGGGTGGTGGTGGGTTAAAAAAAGCACTCTCAAGGACAGCCATTCCACTCCACAACTACTCCATCTCCTCGCTCCTTAGAAACATCCGGAACAAATAGCCTAGCATTGTGTGTATGTGCGCACAGGTATATGTGAATAGGTAAATATGTGTGTGCATGAAGGGGGTGGGTGATGACTGAAAAGGGGTGAATAAGGGTCGCCCCACAGGAATGGTCCTGACATGTGTAAGCATGGTTTTGTTTTTAAAAGCAACGACTAACATGAGAGTCCATCTTCTTTCAAAGCTGCTATTAAAGGCACATCTTTTATAACATTGCTTTCATTCCACATTCTTTATCCTACCAAGCACTATTTTCTGTGTGAATTTGAACTAATCGGTTAAAAACTTTTCATTATTTCTTTGTCTTAGCTCCGTTGTGGTTCAGTGGTACAGACAGTCCCTTTGTTATCCACAGGCTATCTTTGCAATGACTAACGCTCTTGAAAAAGCCACCAAATCAAATTGGATTCCACAGATTCTGAGCTGGATGGCTCTTTTGTGGTGGCGATAATTAGCCAGGCGCATGGCCCGGCTTGTATGATTGGCGCCCTCGCAGAAAAAAAAAGGTTAGCTCTGTGTGTGTGTGTATGTGTATTCAGTGTGTATTCTGAAACTTTATGGGCTCTGTGGTGAGTTGGGCATCCTTTTTAAAGGAAATCAGAGGAAAGACGTGCAGACATGCACGGGTTCAGGCTGTCATATCAGTGGTGTGACGAGGGAACGGTGGAGAGTGCTGCCCCCCCCTCAACACACATACATACACAAGCACATAAACACACACACACACACACACACACACACTGGGCCCTACACTAATGACACTGGAAACCTCTGTGACAGGAGTGGCCAGGCCAAACAAGAGGAACTGTTTTGACAGGGTAATCTGGGCATTAGGGCACCCATTCAACATCCAACCCTCCTGCTTACCCGCCCACTGCATTCACTCACAGGGCAACAAACACACACATACAGAGATATGAACACACACACATGGACATAAACATACACAGACACAAACAAACACACACACACACACACACACACACACACACGCACGCACACACACAAACATTCATGCAATTACACATTTGCACAGTATGTACACACACAGACACATACTCAGACCTAAACATGTACAGACACAAAATCATACACGTAAATGCACATACACACACACACACACACACACACACACACACACACACACACACACACACATACACACACACACACGCACGCACACACATGCACACACATGTACACGCACACACATACACACACAATGACAAAAATGGCCCAAGGCTTTAAGCAGAGCCATTAAGCAGATAAAGCATGCCTGATTCAGGAATACATCAAACTATTGAAGCGCCTGATTGCACTGTGAGAAGAGAGAGCGAGTGTGCAAGAGAGTGAAAGAACAATCGACCTGGGAGAGTGAGAGGGAGGGAGAGGGAGAAAGAGATGAAAGAGAGGGAGAAAGGAAGAAAGAGAGGAAAAAGAGAGAGGTCAAATACATGATAAGAGCAATAGAGCAAGACACTGAGAAGGAAAAGGAGGAGGAGAAGGTAAGCGACATGGGGAAAGGGAAGAATTAAAATATGAGAAGAGAGACAGAGAAGAAAAAGAAGAGGCTGATGATGACAAGAAAAAAGATGGTAACAAATGACATTACAGACATCGAGGGAGCCAGAGAGAAAAAAAGAGGAGAGAGTAAGGAGAATGACAAAGGAAGGGATAGAGATAGAGGGATAGTGATAGATTCAAGAGGAAAGAGAGAGAGAAATTAATTTTTATATGATGCATAGACAAGCACTGTAAATGGTGATATTCACCAGTAGCGTACTTTAGACTGCTGAGTTGATGTCAATGTCAACGATGGTCAGCGTAACAAATAGAAGATATCACAAATATAACACTTTTACAGATTTTACTGATCATTTTCACAGTTGTCTCGATACCATGTGTTCTTTTTCAAAACTCGTATCACTTTTGCACCAACCATAAACTGATTGAGCCAAACAGTGTTGTCTTTTACATTGCTTTCACACAATTGTATTCGATCACCACTTCAAACAAAATCCATGATTACTTCTTTAAGTTAATTTTCATGAGCAACAAAATTATATACAGCTATTTTACGTACACTTAGATACTCTTATCAAAATGGTTAAATTTAGGGTTAAAACCTAAAAAAGTAATAAAAGACATTGTAACAAAACACAACATTTTACATTTTGTCACACAAATGAAATAAAGGACTTAATAGTCTTTTAGCCAAATAATATAGAATTAGCACTTTTACACTTAGTTGTCTGTTTCTTTATAGTATTTTTTATCAGGTATACAAAGAGGTTACACTGCCACATTTGGGTAAAAAATTATTACAGTTTTTACCGATCATTTTCACGCGTGTCTCAATACCATGTCTACATTTTCACAACTCTTAACACATTTGCATGAGCCAAAGTCTATGGGAGACAAACTACGTTCTCTTTCGCATTGCTTTCACACAATTGCGTTCAATCACCACTTCAACCAAAATCCATAAATACTTCTCTCAGTTAATGTTTACCACCAACAAAATTATGTACAACTGCAGCTAAATTTGGATACTCTTATCAAAACAGTTAACTCTAGGATCAAAACCTAAAAGCAATACAATACTGCACAGCATTTTCCATTTTGTCACACAATGTGCTTGAGGCATCTTTTAGCCAAATAATTATTGATATTTAGCACTTTTACACTTATGTGTGTGTTTCTTCATAATATTTTTTTATTTTTATAGTTTGTTACGTAACAGGTAAACAAGGAGGTTACATTTGCATGTTTATGGGCAAAACACTGTGATGTAGAAAGTTGTTATTGGAATTGCTGTGTATTCCATTACCAGTATGTACTGTAGGCTTTATCATGGTTTATCCAAAATGCAGCAGCACCATGGATCAGCATTACAGTAGGTAGGGCCAAAAATGACTTCTATGGATAACTATATTTACATAGCCTGGCTGTCGCACCAAGCTTGTAGACAGAGCTTGGTCTGGCAAGTCTCCCTCAATGTAGCATCACAGGCAGTATGGGCGGGCCCAGGCTAATATTTACATACATTTACATGTACAACACATATTACATATACATTCTTTTGCAGTGAAACACTCTAATTGATGCAGGTAATGGGCGTTCACCTTTCCTGCAGTGGAACACAATGTGGTTATATGTAAGCACAGGGTGAAGGTATCACATGTTACAGTTCATCCTGGTGTGTTTCTGGAGTGATGTGTTTTCTGTTTGTATGATTGTGCATATTTGATTGACACAATTTATCTTCAGTTCTGAAATGTGTACTGCAGTTAGAATCCAGAAAAATTGCGAACTATAGAAAATCCACTGAAAAACACCTTGTGATTCGCATCAGTTTTCTAATACATATGGTACTTTACACAAAATACTGTAATTCATTTGTAAACTGTATAGGTATAGCCTATACTCTTTATTTATCTATTATCAAAGGTGCATGAATACATACAAATGTCACTTAGATTGTTTGATAAAGTGTGTATTTACAATACATATCAGTAACGTGCCATACTGTCAGACAGAGGCTAGATTTTAAGTGATTTGTTTCAAGTTGTTTGCATTTTTTAGCTTATGGTACATTGACTGGCATTGTAGACTTATTGACCGACAGCGTGTGTTATAGTTAGGTTGCTGTAGCGCATTTTGCAGCAAATGTTAATTGATGTGCTCAAACGCATGTTGGTACAGCACACTGTGTTAAGAGTTTTGCAAAAGTGGACATTGCCCTGCAAAACACGTGAAAATGATTGGTAAAAACTGTAAACTAGAAAAGCACTCGGAGAGCGCAGACCTCCGCCAAGGCAGCTTAAGTCTCCACCTTATTATCATTCTCACCTTAAGACATTACAAGACATTAATCATGTTAAAACATTTTATAACATGCCCCTAAATTTCCCCTATCTCGCAATGGTGACGAATCCTTTACAAAATTACTGGATCCAGATGGTTTTTCGGATCACCACCAAAAACAAATCAGCTCTAAGTTAGCCCACTTTTGACCTGTCCTGAAAATTTCATTTAAATCTGTCGAAAACATAACCTCCTTGGCAGAGGTAATAAAAGGTTGACATTGAAGTTGCTGTATATTCCATTACCACTACAGCAGATGTACTGTAAGTCATGGCAAATCTAAAATAAAACAAGACTATACATTAGCATTACTGTATGTAGGGTCACCACCAACTTTAACAGACAACAACTATATTTACATACATTTACAATATATATTACATGTATTGCCTTTCGTAGTGCGACATCTCTAAATGATGCTGGTAATGGGAGTTAAACTTTTTTGCAGTGAAATACAATGTAATATATGTAAGCACAGGGTAAACATAACAGCTACAGTAAAACCACTGAAAAACACCTGTTATATGTTATATGTATTTTGAAACCTAACACTAAATAACAAAATATCAGCTCAGGGTGACACAACTCCAAGCACATTTTCAGCTTCACACTTTTGTAAAATACTACAGTGATCTGTAGTAAACACAGTGATTTGCAACACACTAAGCACATTTTCTTACTTTAGACAGAAATCTAACATAATGTCCCGTCTTTGCCATTTCAAAACACTGTGTTAAAAACAGTGCATTCATGAATTAATATTTTCACACAATTGCTAGGTGCATCAAGGGCTAAAATTCAAAACTCACTAATCAGGCCTAAATACTGTAAAATAGAAAACAGAGGGCCAGTTAAGATGAGAGTGAGCTTGAAGAGGAAGAGGGCTAACAAGAGGAGTAGGTAAATACCATTACTGTAAGGTACATCTGGAAGAGAGCATGGAAAAAGAAGACGAGAACTAAATTCATTGGTTCATTGGACATTGGTTGACTACGTTGAGACCCATAAGTTAAGACATGCAACCAAACTGGACAGAGATGATGCTTACAGTAGCTTTTTGTCTCCAACAATACTTTACTATGTACTTTTTTGTAGAAATGGTTGTGTCTCAACTTTTAATATGTAGCCATGCAACAAGCAAACACTTGAGCATATTGACTGATTTTGGATTGGAGGTACAAATTTTTATCAGTTAAAATATATTTAGGCAACAGTATTAGTTGTGTGTTGTTTCGTGAATGCATTCATGTCATTTATCAATATTTCTGGAAAAAATGAATTATGTCATTAGAAAAGTCAGAATGTTATAAAGTGTTTAGGATTGATTGACCACAGTCACCTTAAACACAAATAGACTGTATCAATCATGTGTGTGCAATTCGGCAACAAAATAACATTTCTATCAATAAGTGTATAGTTTTGAAAGAAGCATATCATTTTGCAATAGATCTGGGGTGTTCTGTTACAGTTGCAGTTTTTTTATGTTTCCTTACACAATAAAATATAAAGTTTCCCACAATTAATGAAACCTAACACTCAAGTAAGACAACATCGACTTAGGTTGGCACCACTCTGAGCACATTTTCAGCTTCACACTTTTTGCAAAACATTAAACACAGTTATATGCATTATACACGGTTATATTGTAATGTTACCGCCTTGAATTTTAAAAACACAAGCTATCAATTGACCACACTTTTGCAGCCAACTGGTTAAATGCAGTTTTCAGGTGCCAAAACACTAAGGACTAAATCAGTTACCCTGACTTCCAGTTTTTTTCTGAATGCTTAAACACTAAGAGTGATTCTTGTAGCACAATTTCTAAAACTATTAATACTAGCAGAACCCCTCACTGAGTTTGCAAAACTAATAGCACAAAGCTCTGCTTTGCACTCAGTTTGTAATTTTGTGACACACTTTGCAAAAGAGTAAACGCAATTCACGGCACAGCACTCTTTTTGCAAAACTGTAAACACAACTCACTGCTTTACACTCAACTTCCCAGGACCTGTAGAATTCACTAGTCTAGCATTTTCCATTAAAATGAATCGGGGTGGGATTTGTTCACTTCTACGGAAGCCGAGAGCGGCCTTCATATAATCTTTTTTAAAACTCATCATTATACCGAGATAACGGCATAATTATTTAGAGATCTCGAGAAAACAAAACAATTAATTTGAGATCACGAAAAAACAACTTAGCAGAGCTCATCATTATACCGAGATAACGGCATAATTAATTAGAGATCTCGAGAAAACAAAACAATTAATTTGAGATCACGAAAAAACAACTGAGATTTCTAGCAGAGCTTTCGCGAGATCACGGAATAATTGTTTTGATTTCTCGAGATCTCGAATTAGTTTTCTTGTTTTCTCGAGATCATGAATTAATTATGCCGTTATGTCAAGATAACGGTGAATTAAAAAAAAAAATTATGAAGGCCGCTCTCGGCTTCCGTACACTTCCTTTAGTTAGTATAATACCTTCACGATGGTAACTATGCTACGATGCTAATTATGCTAACTAGTTACAGTTTTTACCAATCATTTTCACGCGTTTTGCAGGGCAATGTTCACTTTTGCAAAACTCTTAACACATTTGCATGAACCAAAGTCTATGGGAGTCAAACTACGTTCTCTTTCGCGTTGCTTTCACACAATTGCGTTCAATCACCACTTCGACCAAAATTCATAAATACTTCTCTCATTTAATGTTCATGACCAACAAAATTATGTACAACTACAGCTACATTTTCAGACATTTGGATACTCTTATCAAAACAGTTAACTCTAGGACCAAAACCTAAAAGCAATACAATACAGTGTAACAAAGCACAGCATTTTGCATTTTGTCACACAAAAAAGAAATAATGTGCTTGAGGCATCTTTTAGCCAAATAATTATTGATATTTAGCACTTTTACACTTAGGTGTGTATTTCTTCATAATATTTTTTTATTTTTATAGCTTGTTACGTAACAGGTAAACAAAGAGGTTACATTTGCATGTTTATGGGCAAAACATTGTGATGTAGAAAGTTGTTATTGGAGTTGCTGTGTATTCCATTACCAGTATGTACTGTAGGCTTTATCATGGTTTATCCAAAATGCAGCAGCACCATGGATCAGCATTACAGTAGGTAGGGCCAAAAACAACTTCTATGGATGACTATATTTACATGTACATAGCCTGGCTGTTGCACCAAGCTTGTAGACAGAGCTTGGTCTGGCAAGTCTCCCTCAATGTAGCATCACAGGCAGTATGGGCGGGTCCAGGCTAATATTTACATACATTTACATGTACAACACATATTACATGTACATTCTTTTGCAGTGAAACATACTCTAATTGATGTAGGTAATGGGCGTTCACCTTTCCTGCAGTGGAACACAATGTGATTATATGTAAGCACAGGGTGAAGGTATCACATGTTACAGTTCATCCTGGTGTGTATCTGGAGTGATGTGTTTTCTGTTTGTATGATTGTGCATATTTGATTGACACAATCTATCTTCAGTTCTGAAATGTGTACTGCAGTTAGAATCCAGAAAAATTGCGAACTATAGAAAATCCACTGAAAAACACCTTGTGATTCGCATCAACATTTTATAATACATATGGTACTTTACACAAAATACTGTAATTCATTTCTAAACTGTATAGGTATAACCTATACTCTTTATTTATCTATTATCAAAGGTGCATGAATACATACAAATGTCACTTAGATTGTTTGATAAAGTGTGTATTTATGATACACGTCAGTAACGTGCCATACTGTCAGACAGAGGCTAGATTTTAAGTGATTTGTTTCAAGTTGTTTGCATTTTTTAGGTTATTGTACATTGACTGGCATTGTAGACTTATTGACCGACAGCGTGTGTTATAGTTAGGTTGCTGTAGCGCATTTTGCAGCAAATGTTAATTGATGTGCTCAAACGCATGTTGGTACAGCACACTGTGTTAAGAGTTTTGCAAAAGTGGACATTGCCCTGCAAAACGCGTGAAAATGATTGGTAAAAACTGTAACTGTGCTTACAATGCTACTCTGCTAACTTAGCTGATGAGATCTGGCTGAGTCACATTCGGCAGGCCTCATCTTGGAGATGTTGTCACGCAGATGAAGGATGTGTCATCGCTTTCCCTCTGTACAGCAGACCGGTAACACCAACAGGACAGAGGCCATTTTACTGATACATGGGACATTCCATACTGCTCAGCACACTAACCCTTGTGGGAGCACATACTATGCTCTGCCAGGCCTGTGTAGGTGGGAGTTCTGACTTCAGAAAATAAAAGACTTACCAGGTATTGGTTTTACCCGTGCATTAAAAACAGGTAATTTTATTAACAAGCGTATCATCATGGCTGGATGGAGAGTTGTATAAATAAAGGAGAGATGTGTAAATAAAGGTCAGCTGCTTTATTGAATAGATGCAACAAACGTGTGGCTAAATAACTTTTTCTGAAGTTTCCAATCTGTATGAATGCGATAGACATTTCTGTTTCAAGGATAGTTCTATGTTTTTAGTTGAGATCTTAAATCTTTTTTTCATCCATTGTTGATTGACTGTTAATATTTGTAGGCTATACCAGTCATACACAAATAGGTCTTACATAGCAGTGTGTCTGTGTGATGTGATGTTGGGTGTGTTAGTCAGTGTAAGGTCAAGCTGAGGGACAGGGAGATGAGGGCTGCTTTGACAATGATGAATTTGCACAGTGAGTGTATGCAAACACAAGGACCACCTGACCTCATTAAACAGGACCAAACACTCCACTTATAGAGTTTGTCTAAGGGTGTGTAAACACACACTTAGGCTGTGTCCTATCAGACATGAGTTGTGTGTGTGTGATCTCTCTCTCTTGCTTGGAATGTAGTTGCCTGTGTTTGAGGCAAATCAACATGTTAAACCATCAGCTACTTGCTCAAACAGATGTTTCAACTAAAAGAAAAAAATGCACACATGCAAGCACATTTGTATAATTCTCACCATCTCAGATGTAAACAGTTTTTTTCACGGTGACATTAGTATGTGAAGCACTCAGGACTCTATTGGTCACAGAGCATGTCATCATAGCGTGCCAGTCCACTCCACCTTCATGCAGTCTGACTGCAGAGGGTGCACACAGCCACAGTAGCACATTTGCTTAAGTGGTTACGCATACAAAATTCATGCATCACAGAGAGACATTCACCTGTGTAATCAAAAATTCTATTGGAGAGATAGAGAGAGAAAGAGTCACTGTCCTGGTGACCTAAAATGAAAGACAAACGGTTAACAAAAGGAAGAGGTAAATACTGTCACTGCAAGCAGGGGCGCTGCTAGAAATTGTGGGCCCCCTGTAAGAAAATAACGTTGGGGCCCCACCCCAACCATATCATAGTCCTCTCTGGCCCCCCTGAATCATCCTGATCTACACCCCCCACCCCCCCTTCTATCAGCACCCCTGACTGCAAGGTACATCTAGAAGAGGGCATGGACAGAGAAGGCGAGGATTAAATAGATTATGCGCATTACATTGTTTGACTACCTTCAAAACCCTAGGTGGAAACATGCCACCAAATTGGCCAGACATGATCCTTACAGTAACTTTTTGTCTCCAACAATACATTACTCTGTTTTACTGTGTTTACTGTTACTGTAACATGGTTGTAAAAATGGAAATGTTATGTTCCAATTTTTAATATACAACCATGCAACAAACAAACTCTTGAGCATATTGACTGATTAAAACAAACCCGTAATTTTTTTAAAGCAATGGGGAAAAAAATGTTTTGGTAACACTTTAGAATAACTATCCATTATAACTAGTTAATAGAGCATTAACAAACTGTTAGTTAATGAGTTAGAAAGGGCCTGTTAAATAACAATTAACAGTTTGTTAAGATGTATAACCGTGCTTTATAGCTAGCCAATAGATAACTTAAAAGCTGTCAGTTAATGAGTTATAAATTACTTGTTAACTGTATGTTAATGATTTATAACTATACCTTAGAAATTACTAATAGACCATGAACAAGCTATTAGTAAATAACGTGCTAAATGACTTACTAATGATTTGTTAAGAATCAGTTAATAGTTTATATATGTCATTGGGACGTTATTCTAAAGTTGCAACTATTCCTCATGTATTGACTGTTAGTAACTGAGGAATAGTTGCCACTTTAAAATAACGTCCCAATAATATACATAAGCTAATAACTAATGTTTAACTAATATATTAACTCACACTTTATAGATCAGTTGTTAATAGTTAACCATCTAGTAATACCAGTGAAACTTTGTGGAACAGCAAATGGGTGGAACAAGTTCAAGGTACAGAAATTTGATGTGATATTTAATATATAAATGTTTGTACCTCAACCTAGTTTCACCCAAAGGCTTTTCTGTGTACTGTATTTAACCAAAGAAACACCACAGATGAAATGTTGAAAATTGTGTTTAATATACAAACACACATACTGATGCAACAGTATATCCCATCATACAACCCCACAAAGAAAAAAAATAAATAAATATATTTTTACAAAACTCTGCATTTGTTTTGATTTTATTGTATAAGCTGTATAGTACTGCCTAAAAAAAACGTTATCTTTTGAATCGGAGTCCCTGTGATGCGACTGCGGATAATAAAGAAAGGGCCTAGGTTTGGGCCCTTACAAGCAAAGTACACTTGGGGTTTGGACACTTTTATGTGCAGAACATGAAAAAAAAAAAACTTTACTTTACTGATAAGAACATCTTAACACAACTGTATACTTAGTGCACCAAGCTAGAGTACAACAGAACTGCTCTAGAGCACCATCCCACAGTGATACAACTAAGTTTTCTTATATAGAGGAATCAGTTTACCCTTTTTCTTTTGATGCTCAACATCCCTCAAAAGGTTTGGAGCATTATTCAACACTTCCAGGCATTTTTTTGCAAAGTCCTGTAGTCTTTGCTGTGGTGTATGAGCAACCAGCAACTCCTTGTATATCTTCGGGGCCACAACAGCCAGCTCACAGATCGGGGCGTTGGTGACGATGGTGTTTCGGTCAACACCAACCTTTCGGTATGCCACACTCAGCTTTCTTCCTTTTTTGTATGCCTTAAGGACTTTCCTGTATCTCTTAATGACCTCCTCAGGATGACGTGCTGTAACAGATGAACATTTCACTAAGTATAACAAACATATCAAGTAGTGCATTCTCACAGGGAAACACACATAGATGCAAAGTGGTTACAAAAAGTAATGAAGATTACATGGGCATAGGGCAATTGGAGGGTCCAAGATAATATAGGAAGTACATTTTGGAAAATAAACTTTATACATAGAGAGAGAGAGAGAGAGAGAGAGAGAGAGAGAGAGACAGACAGACAGAAAGAGAGAGATAGATAGACACAGACAGACAGACACACAGACAGACATTGTGATATGTACATGCCTGACACACATAAAAGGAGCAGCCTTATTGCCTTCCTGTCTTTACACCTACCTCTCTGCTTGCCATGTTGCCTTTTTTCCTTCTCTTTTTTCTTCCGCTTGTCCTTTTTCTTGCGGTGACTGCGGTGGTGGTGCTTCTTTTTCTTTTTGCGTCTTTTCTTCGATTTCTGTTCTGAATCGGAAGAATCACTCAATGAGGATGAGGAGCTGGATGAAGACGATGAAGAGGAGTCGGATGGACTGGAGGATGAAGAGAAAGAAGATGGACCAGGAGACGAGTTGGCCGAGGAAGATGTGTCAATTGTCCCACTGTCATCTGTATAGGCAACATAATACAATACCAAATGCATTACTAACTACGATGATACAATTCAACTCACATACATTCTTATCAACATTTACATTTATTAAGACTTTCAGTTTCACTGATTCATCAAATCGTGATTTAATCAGTTGGACAGATATGTCTGCTGTCCATCAATGCTACAGATATTATCTTCCAGGTATTAACTCTACATTTGTATTGTTTGGGTAATAACACGCTCATGCACTGATGAAGGTCTTGTCACTGTGAAATGTTGGCCTTAATTGTATATACAGTATGTCACAGAAGTGAGTACACCCCTGTCATTTTTTTCCCATCTTTCCATGGGAGAAGTCTAAAGATATAATATGTTTCTACAATGTAAAGTAGGCAGTGAACAGCTTATATAACAGTGCAAATTTGCTGTTCCCTCAAAATAACTCAACACACAACCATTAATGTCTAAACCACAGGCAACAAAAGTGAGTACACCCCTAAGTGAAAATGTCCAAATTGTGCCCAAAGTGTCAAGGTCAGCTCCGTGATGTCATCATGTAGGAGTAGAAGAGGATTCCAGTGACAACTTGTGATGCTCTAGTGAACTCCATGCCCAAGAGAGTTAAGGCAGTGCTGGAAAATAATGGTGGCCACACAAAATATTGACACTTTGGGCACAATTTGGACATTTTCACTTAGGGGTGTACTCACTTTTGTTGCCTGTGGTTTAGACATTAATGGTTGTGTGTTGAGTTATTTTGAGGGAACAGCAAATTTGCACTGTTACATAAGCTGTACATTGCCTACTTTACATTGTAGAAAAATATTATATCTTTAGACTTCTCCCATGGAAAGATATAATAAAAAAGGAAAAAAATGACAGGGGTGTACTCACTTCTGTGACATACTGTACATTTTACAAAGCACCCAAGTATCATTGTCAAGTGTGCAAACATGACAACACCCAAGAAAATGTTAGGCCTCCTTACTTTCAACAACTTGTTGGCGGAGGGAGTCTGTCTCCTTAGTCAGGTCACTGATTTTTTCTGTGACTGTGTGCTGCTTCTTCTTGGCCTCATGGAGCTTAAACTGCTTCTTCTTGATATGCAGAAATGCTGTTGGAGCTACAGTTGCTTCAATATCTGGAATGATAAGATACAGAATTATAAAAGCTCTAATAATAAAAGCCAGGTAAAATAAAATAATGAGCAGCTGGCTCTAGATATCTGCACTGGATCTCTGAATGAGTGAACATAATTGTATAAATATCATCCATTATCAGTGAATATATATGAATGGATATGTACAGACCATCATTATTTACATATATGCGCACATATATAAGTATACATAGGCCTGGCCAAATCGCCTTTTTAAAATATCTTGATGTTAGGTTATGTAACGATACAATATATATCTTGATATTTTGCCTAAGCCTTAAATTAAAGTTTTGACGCATACAATCACATTGTATGGCTCATTTGTTTTATGTCACCCCAGCAACCTACTTGCAGAGCCTTGTAGCATAGACGAACTGTGTCAATCCCGGGTTCAGAAAGTAAAAACCCTGCCACGTTTTCATTCTAACACAGGTGACTTCACTGAGTAGCTGATCTACCTGTCTTGAGTGCTCATTATGATCAGCTGATTCAGAACTGGTTGGATCAAATTTGTGGAAGGGTTTTTACTTTCTGAACCCGGGATTGACGCCTCTATCGACGATAGCTGATTAACTCTATTGCTAACTAATAATAAAGACATTTGCGCTAACTTATAGCACATGAGTGGATAATTATGTCTTATGATGAAAGTAGCAAGTGAGCAAGCACCAACTCTCCCTCTCCGCGACTTAAGGCCGCACACGGACTTTCTCTCTTCCTTTGTAAACTTTCGCATGTAAATGTACTGAGTCACATACACACACACACACACACAAAATTATTCCCTGGCCACTTCACTAATCTGGTTAAATGATGTAGTACAATCTATCAGTCCGTGTTATCCTCATCCTGATCAAACACCTTTAATGAAAAGATAACACGCAGTCTTGCTTACCGTCCCCGTTGTTGTCCATGTGCTCAGCATGGTCCACAGGTGTAGTTTTCTTTTTACTGCAAGTACTCGCTGTTGGCTTCTTTCTCTTTCTGCAGACAGTACCTGGAATTATCTCGGTAGTTTGTGCATCGCCCTTGGGAACAGAGTTTTTGGACATTTTACCTGACCGAGTATTCATTAGGCTACTTGAAATCACGATGCGAGCTAGCTGCCTATCCAATAAAGAACTTGCTAAGTCAGTGAAGAATGGGCGTGTCTGTCTAGGTTGTTAACGTTTGTGAGGTGATTGACAAGTTGACCACCAGCCAATATGACGGAGGACCCCGGATGGCTCCTTCTCCAGCCCGTGAATAAAATTATGATTGGCTTGTTTCACCGTCGTCACCCCCGACCTATAATAGGCCTACAATTCAAACGTACTGTGGCGGGAGTTAGCTTGAGTGAAGCTTGAATGATTTGTGTGGAAAGAACGGAGGATAAGAAAATATTTAGGCTAATCAAGTCATATTATAAGTAATATCATACTCAAACAATGCCTGGTTTAGCCACTGAACTAAGAGAGCTTATTGAAGGCAGAACTAAATCTAAAAGAAGACACAGAGAACTAATCAAATGGATGCAGAAGAAAAGGCTTCTAAGAAGACGGATGAGATGCCAAAAATGCAAACACAAGATGAAATTCAAGGAATCAGTTTGTGTGGACAACTATGCCTGGTAGGTATTTGTATTGCATGGAATGGCAATATACATGAATATTTTCATCCAGAATTCTATTGAAAAAGAAATCTATTTAATTGTGAGCTGATAAGACTGCCCAATATATCTTAATTCATGTTAACATTAATCTCTAGAAATACACTACTTATCTTTATTTGCATTTATCTTCAGGGTTTGCAAACACCATGACCACAGAGGGAGGAAACTGAAGAGGTCAATTAGACACAAATCTATTTTTAGCAAGTCAAAGATCTCCCTCTTCAACTGGATGCGCTTTGTGTACAGGTATGCTATGGCATAGGTATATGATTTTAGTCTGTCTATGATGAAAAGTGTTTATTTCTGTATAACTATGCTGTCATAAACAATAACTGGAGACTATGTACTACAGCTTGTGATTATTATGTTATAAAGCATTTCTAGTTTTAATTGCTATTAGGCTACATATGGAATGCTGTGTTGGTCAGCATTAGGCCTGGAGGAGCAACATGTGTATCTGACCCTGCCTCTTGAAGCTTAATGGCAATTGGCTCTCTTAATCTATAAGCTCTGACAATTAATATTAGAAATAGGATTTTGCCTAGAGATAACCTACAGTACTATTAGAACCAAATGTATTGACAGAGCTCTGCAGGGAATACCACAAAACATATTTCCCATCATTATTGTTATTTTTGTCTTCACAACAGTGGGCAATTTTCATATTCTGGAGTGCAGTAGATACAAACATTCTGTATCAAACCAAAAAGATAAAAAGAACTGTGATATAATAATTATTTGCCTTGTTCTATCAGATTTGCACAAGGCCTGCGTCTACGTCAAGTGGACATGATCAGTGATGACATTTCTGGAAGCTCAGCAACCCTGTCGAAGATGGCTCAAAAGCTGCGAGATGTGTGCACTACTGCAATGGAAAGATACCAGCAAGCAAGAGGCCAATACATTGGGGGGCGCCAGCAGTTTGTCACCATTGATGAGAGCCACTTCAGACACAAAAGAAAGGCAAGCAGCAAGCACTATTGTCAAGACAGTGATGCAAATTACCATTAAATGACATAATATTCATTTTGTTTGAAGAATAATAATTCCTAATATTTTATGTTTTCAACAGTACGGACGGGGACGAATGGCTGGTGGGTGGAAGAGGAAGAAGTGGGTGTTTGGGATGCTAGGTGTGAATCGGAGAGGGAGAAGACCTTCAAAGCCTGTTCTTCGCTTAGTCGAGAGAAGAAGAAGGAGAGATCTGGTGCCACTTATAGCTCACCATGTTAAAGTGGGATCGACAATAATAAGTGATGAGTGGCGGGCTTACCGCAATGCCTTACCTCAGCTGGGTTACACCCATTTCACTGTCAATCACAGTGTATCATATGTTGATGGCGAAACCGGTGCACATACTCAGCACATAGAGAGGGCCTGGAGAACGATTAAGGAAACTGTGTGGAGACTCAGGGGGAATCGTACAGAGGAGTTACTGGTAGACCATCTCAGAGTGATTGAATGGCATGAGTGGCTTGGCCGTAAGCATTCCAATGGGCCGTTAGGAAGATTACTCAATGACATTGCTGTGTTGTATGGACATTAAAAGTGGCAAATTTGGATGCTGTTGTATGATGGGATGTACTGATGGGTCAGTATGTGTGTTTTGTATATTAAACACAATTTTCAACATTTCATCTGTGGTGTTTCTTTGGTTAAATACACAGAAAAGCCTTTGGGTGAAACAAGGTTGAGGTACAAAAGTTTTATATTTTAAATATCACATCAAATTTTTGTACCTTGAACTTGTTCCACCCATTTGCTGTTCCACAAAGTTTCACTGGTATTACTAGATGGTTAACTATTAACAACTGATCTATAAAGTGTGAGTTAATATATTAGTTAAGCATTAGTTATTAGCTTATGTATATTATTGGGACGTTATTTTAAAGTGGCAACTATTCCTCAGTTACTAACAGTCAATACATGAGGAATAGTTGCAACTTTAGAATAACGTCCCAATGACATATATAAACTATTAACTGATTCTTAACAAATCATTAGTAAGTCATTTAGAACGTTATTTACTAATAGCTTGTTCATGGTCTATTAGTAATTTCTAAGTTATAGTTATAAATCATTAACATACAGTTAACAAGTAATTTATAACTCATTAACTGACAGCTTTTAAGTTATCTATTGGCTAGCTATAAAGCACGGTTATACATCCTTAACAAACTGTTAATTGTTATTTAACAGGCCCTTTCTAACTCATTAACTAACAGTTTGTTAATGCTCTATTAACTAGTTATAATGGATAGTTATTCTAAAGTGTTACCAATGTTTTTATATGATCATGAATCCGGAGCACTTACATTTTTAAAACTTTAAATATACATAGTCCATGAGTAAGCATGAGTGCATGTGTATCAGCAGCTGATACATCAGTATCAGCTATTGTAGGAAGCATGCTGATTTGAAAAAAATATGTAAATTGGTTATAACTGACAAAACGTATAACAGATTGTTGGACTGCTGTTGATTTCTGTTTAATGTTGACTAATAAGGTGGAATCAAATAAAGTATATAAAATGTTTGTGTGGTGGACGTGGGTGTGCCTGCTCCCTCTTCAGTGCTGCAAGAGGGAGAGGCAATGGCAAACAACCAGGGTCGCCTTCCTGTCAGCAAGAGATATCTGATTAGCCTGGTTGATTGCAATTAGCCGCTAGCAATTGTCCGTGTCTCGGCCTGATGTGATCGGAGCAGGGAACTCGAGAAGGGCATCATTATCCCAAATTGGCGGCAGTTCAGGTCCGCCCTGACCTCCTCTTACAGCTCCATTAAGAGTAATTATTGCCAAAATTAAACGTGTTATTAAGAGGCTGCTCTGCGCTCGGCTGAGCACTTCCATATGGGTGCAGGTTGCACGGTGGCGACCTCTGCACTAAATGTGGGACCTGTCAGAGGAAATCAGTTCACAGAGGAGCTTTGTGGGGACTGTGTGTTTTTTTCCTCCTGACAGCTTCCCTTGCTGCACAGTGACTCAGTTCTGACCTGGCCTGGTTCGGTATCTGATCCGGCAGAGGACTCCACTGAGAGTGAGCTGCCATCTGTTCTCATGAATGAAAGTTAGGGAGTAGGAGAGCACCTGTAGGGAAAAGGCTGAATGGACCCATGTGGACAGTGTAACACAAATCCACAGCATCCCTACCTCACGTAGAATGGTGCAATTAAGGTATGAGTATGAGTAGTTGAAGTGTTTTGCTTTACATGTCTTTACATGTGCAAATGACAGACACACACACACACACACACACACACACACACACACTCACAAATCTACTCCATGATGTGATCACTCAGAGAAGTCTGACTTCTTCCCAGTGTTCGGTCAAGGTTTGGGGATGGTGTGATGCTGTGATAAACGCCTCAGATCAGCATGCATCTGGCCCATATGTGGCCCTGTATCTGTCCAGAAACAGCTAGGCTATAAGATGCCATTTCTCCCACTGACACACAAATCACAACACACACACACACACGCACACACACACACACACACACCTGATTGAAAACTGAGCTCAACTGGAAAAACGTTGTGGTGGTGGGTGGGTTAGATACTGCTAGAATGACGTGTTAAGTGGGTTTGACACTACTGCAGTGAGATGTTATGCTAAGCTGACCACTTACCGAGTCAGGCAGGCAGGCAGCACATGAGCCAAATCCAGATAGAAATGCTGCCTTTTGTATTGTTTTGAAAGTTATATTTTTCTGTTCTCCCCTTTTTTCTTCTCTTCCCTTTACTGGCCTTGTTCCTTTCTCACCCCCAGCTGCGCTTTAAAGTGGAGCAGTTTGTGAGAAAATGTAATTATCATGTTAGCTTAATGCACTGCATGAAGGAGCTCTTGTGCTTGTCTTGATCAGAACATCAAAGTGAGTGAGCACTAGTAATACCTTTCTGCCCAAGAACCAGTGCATTGCACAAATTGAATTACCACAATATCTAATTACTGCCTGGAATCCGACAGATACGTGGACGCAGCACAAAGTAAACACTTGACAGAATGTACGAAGGAGACTGTTATTTACTCTGTGTGTGTGTGTGTGTGTGTGTGTGTGACTTCAATCAGCAGAAACTAGCCACATGTCATCAGAGGAATGTCATATGACTGGAGTCATAGGCCACCAGAGCTGTGTATGTTCAAGTGAAAAACACACAGGAATGTACACCATGTGTATTGTGTATGTGGTGTGTGGATGTGTGTGTTGAGGCAATAAAGTGAGTCAATTAGCCCATAGGCCCAGTGATGTTTACTTCCCATTTCAACGCAAACCTGACCAATTGATGACCCGAGGGTTAAAAGTTTATCACGGCACTGGAACTTGCACCATTCCCCCAATCCACATGAACATCCAGGATGGTTTCTCCCCTTGTTCATGGGGGGGGGGGAGACAGGGAAATAGAGAGAGACACACACACAGACAAAGAAAGAACAAACAAGCTCTGCTCCCACACTTACAACACAGCTCTCCCCTTCCTGTTTCCTGAAGACATCAGCATCCAGTGTTTAAATGGCCAAGGTCATAATCCAATCCAATCCAGCCTAATCCAGATGAGTGTAGAGTGTAGTCGGCCGTTATCCGGACGGGGCAGTGGGGAGAACGGACTGCTCTGCTGCTTATCATAGAGCCGCTGTGAGAGTGTGTGAGTGTGTGTGAGCACACGCGTAGAGTGCAGACAAGGCTCAGGTTAAGTTTTATCAGAGTCAAAGCCGCTCGCAGACTGGAGGGCCTCACTGTGACAAGCAAACACAGAGCATGTCCTCACACTTATCTATTACCAGAGAGAGAGCGAGAAAGTGAAGTAGAGGGGACGAGAGAAAGAAGGGAAAAAGAGACATTGAGATGAAAACAGAAAGCAAGTGAAGCAAAAACAACACAGAAAGTGATAGAGAGAGGAAAACTGTGTGTATGTGTGTGTAATATATATAGAGAGAATCAGAAATAAAGGCACAGAGACAAAAAAGATGAAAGCATATGACAGTGGGTGACTGACAGAGGAGAGTGATTGAAAGAGAAGGGGCAGTGGCAGTGAGAAACTGAAGAAAAGACGTGTGTGTGTTTGTGGTTGGTGGAGGGGGGGTGGGTAGACGAGAAGAGACTGGGTCTGTTGCCATGGCAACCATAGCACTCCAACCTCATCACCACCAACTGTCCACTTCCCTCATGCTCTCATGCAATCTTTGCCCCATCTTTTTTCTCATGGTTTTTTTTTGTTATTCTTTCTATCCTTTCATACCTATTTTTACTTCTCATAGCTTTACCTTTTTCTTCTCGGTATCCTTTTAAACCTTTTTTTCCCCACTCTCTCACCATGTTCCTCGCCTTTGTCTGTCCGCTTGTCTACACAGTGTTTACTCTGGTGGCTTTGTGAGAGGCAGCGCTCTCCCAGAATGCACTGAGTGGATTAAAGGCCTGCTCTGGGGCCCACATCCTGTAGGGGGCTGTGTGTATGGACATTATTACTCAAATCAAACAGCCTAATCAACGGCCTGCCCTGGGGGCTTTCATATCCAGTGCCAGATAAGACCAGTCCAGCCAGAGCTCACGTGACTACACACACACAGTCACAGTCTGAGCCTAAGGGGAAAAACATAGCAGAGCAGACAAATGCAGAAAAGCTGAATGTAGACACACACAAACACATTCCTGTGCTTTGAACAAAGTAAAACGTCTATTAGTCCAGTCCATTTGCATCGCCTGTCAGAAGTGTATCCACATTAGCCAGTAGCCACTTTCATAAATGCAGTGACAGAGGAGCTGCATGTATGAACAAAAAACGATATATATTTTTTTCAACCAGTAACGCTCCGCCATGGCCCTACGGTCATCACTTGCTTCCAGCCAGGGGACGGTGTGAATGAACAAAGGCAGTCTAATTTCCCGCTAAAGGTGAGGGGGCGTGTTGATTCAGTTCTCTGTAAGTCCCACAGGCAATGCAGCATTGTTTACATTCACGTAACACGCTTCTGACAGCACCACGCAACACGCTTCTATGACAGCACTCCACTCAATGATGGTTGCATCATTAGGTTATGCAGACTTAAATGAACACGGGCATGCTAATTGTCATTGGTTGATATAAAACAAAACAATAAAAAATGTGATCTGTTGTTGTAAGAGAAGTTATTTTTTACATAGGATGCAATGAACAGTGCTTGAGGAAAATAATAATACAGTGCATACAGTAGAAAGCTTACAATGGACAAGTCAGAGGTATGAATGGTGTGTGTTTGTGGAGGGGGTTTGCTTTCTGCTTTTCTTCCTTCCACTCCACTTTCTTCCTTTGGGAAATGGACACTCAACAGGAGGAATGCGGCATGGATCATAAGAAAAGGGGCCATGGTCCTCAAGACATAGGCAGGTGTGGAGTGGAGCAACACGTGGGACAGGCACCTCCTTTCTGACAAGAGAACAGCCCCCCTTCACCCTCACAATTATCTTAACATGTGTAAAAAGGGACCCAGAGTAAGAGAGTGAGGGGAAAATATGAGGAGGGAGAGAGAGCAAGAGAGATAAAGAGAGGGGCAGAGAGGAAGAAAAAACAGTGAGCAAGGGAAATGGATTGAAAGAGATAGCACAAAAAGTGAGAGTTGCATTCATTTCTGGCCACCCAAAGAGCCCCCGTGCTGTAGGGCTGGGTTGGGGTCTGAAAGGCTGACAAGACAGCTGCACAGAAAATGCAGTCTGCTCTACTTCACACCCCCTAATCTCACAGTGCTCATCTAGGGTTAGGGCTCCATCACGGCCATACACATGCGAAAACATACCACCCATACACAAATATACAACACACAGACAGCAAAACATACCACACACACAGCTCAACATAAACAAACACACATACACTGGTGTAGAACTGAGAAATACGATATTCCCACACAAATGCAGTATATGCCATAACTTCCCGATAATAAACCGATGTTTATACACAGATTTTGTAAAGAAATCTTCTGCTATGAGCTTAATGCATGGGGAAGGTTTATACATGGCAATACATTTAAATCTGATACAAGCAGTCGCAGGAAACTCTACAGCTACAGACAGAACACAAGCCCACGACTGCAACACAGTGCCATTACTAGCCCAATATTTAGGACGCCTATAAACATTTATTTGACGATTGCCATTAATGGTACAACTGCTGAATTTTGCAATACTATGTTCTGTGGGGTTATGCTGAAATTAACCAACCACAGTCAAAGAACCAAACAAGCAGTTTTAGAAGTGGACTTAGGCTACACTGCGCAGGGGTGTGGATAGATAAAGTGTGTAGGCTATCCGAAAGTAAACAGCGTAACCGTCATCATGGCAAGTATGTAGTCTAGCCATTAGCCATTGGCCGTTTCTAAACCTCAAGCACAGTGAATGAATGTCCGAGTGAATTAGCAGCCAGCCAATCGTTTCAGATGAGCTGACTGTATCAGCTGCATACAGTGATGCAAAGAGTAGTGTTGGGCTACTCTTTATGAAAAAATAAAATAAAATAAAAAAGCGATGGATGTGACACAGATTATCAACCGAAACTTACTTTTAGAATTTTTTATAATTGCGTTATGACATGCTGCGAGTTATTTACGGTGCGTTTAATATACGAGAAATTACAGTGCACACATACAACACACACTCATCCCCCAAAAAACAAGTATATAACACAGAAAACAAGTTTGTTTTTCTAATTTTATACAAAAAAAAAACAGTTTATTGAATTATCAACAACTGTACATTTGCTTCAGTGACAACACAGTTTGCTACATACTTTGGTGCATGTTTGAGAAGTGACTTTGATTCGTCCAGCTCTTTTGGGCAAGAGGTCCAGGAGCAGGCAGGGGGCTGGAGAGGCTGTGTCTGAGGCGGACGGTGGTATGGAACATCACCACAGAGAACCACGAGGAACCGGAACACACGCCACACAGACGTGTTTGCGTTTGGCTTGAGCTGCTGACAGCTAGAGACGCTGGGTCTGGTTGGATAATGTTAATCCATTTAGCTCCATGTGTTACTGAAACACGATGTGCACACACAAAACACTCCAATGCCAGCTTCTGGCCACTGTGACTGATGGTAAGGAAAACATCAACCAATTAAAAAAAAAAAATCCATAGGTAAAGTCACCCACTTACAAGACAAAAACTGACCCCACCCCTAAAATCCACCCCTCTCCAATATACATGATACTGCGCAACCAAAGGGTTCCAGATGTGTCCACAGTCTCTTATACAGGTCCACCCCCCACAAATATCTGTCCAGAGTCTACAGTGTCGTCAAATTAATCATAGGATGGTTTCTCCCCTTCTCAGTTCCCCCCCCCCCCCCCCCCCCAACTCTCCTGTCAGACTCAGACAGAGACAGGAAAGCAGGAAACTCAGCAGACAGTCAGCAGAGGGATCTCATTTAAGATAAAGTGTGTGTGTGTGTGTGTAGTGTTGGAGACCAAGGGCACGTAAAATGTTTTCCTTCCAGTTTGCTCTGGGGTCTTGCTTGAGTGGCGGCTGCTAGTCACAGTCCACACTGATTGGCCAGACAACCTGCTGTTCTTAGCCAATCCAAAAGGGTGATAGGAGGATGGGGTAGGGGGATCCACAAGATTTTTTTGCTCTTTTTTCTTTTTTGTACAAAACATCTCCATAATTTGATGAAGCTCAAAATTGTTTTTTTAATGGACACCAAAAAAGTAGTAAATTAGATTTCCATGAAAGGTCAGGCTAGAAAATGAACTTCTCAGAAGGAGAGCGGTTGAAGGGGGAAAAAAAAAAAAAAATCAGGAATACAATTTCCTCTGGAAAAAAGCGAGGTCCTAATCTAATATCCAAGCCCATGGGAGGAGGCCAGATGACGCGTCAAGGAGAGAGGGACCATCACAAGTGGAACTGGACACCAAAATAGAAATCTATAAAGGCCTTTAATCCTCCATTATATACATATGTCACAGAACCAGCACTGCCACTGCGGTAGCAGCTCAGTGAGCGAAGCACTGCTTCACGTCACAGCTGCACCAAAACATTCTCAGTGTTTAAAAAAATAACACAAACAAAAAAATACCAACAAAAACAAAATCAGAGAGAAGAAACAACTTTCCAATACAAGGAGAAGGGAAAAAACACCAGAAAGTCTCTTTCTTCTCTGCTTGTCTTCTCTTAGTGCTATGGGGCCAGGTGCTAGGCAGGCAGACTGGGGGCATGGAGGAGGGCCAGAGGGTCCAGGGGGCAGGGGGGGCAATGTGTTCATTAAACCAGATTGGTCCGATTTGAAGTGATCTGGTTCCGACCAGTTTGGACCTGATCGGTCCAGCTGCAGTCCTTCGGCGATCAGACAGATGCTCTGTGTCAGTCTTGCCCTCTGGCAAGCAGGCAAATGAGTCTTCCTGTCTGTGTGTGTGTGTGTGTGCATGTGTGTGTGTGTGTGTGATCGAGAGTGAGAGAGTGTGTCAAGCATGTGCAAGTGTGTCAGAGTCAATGATGTATGAGTATGTGTATGTAGGTGTGTGTGTGTGTGCACGCATGAGTGTGTGAAAGAGAGAGTCAAGCATGTGTGGGTGTGTGTGCGTGTCCGTGGCCATTCCCGCCGCACCCCCCACTCTGGCAGCCGTCCTCCTGGGCTTTCTCCGGCAGCGTTACTGAAAAGCGTACCGTCTCAGTAGATGACCTCGTACACTGTGGCCTTCTTATCGCCTGAGCCAGTCACAATGTACTTATCATCCGCAGAGATATCACAGCTGAGCACGGATGAAGACTCCTTGGACTGCAAACAAAAAACACACAAGGACACAACCTTTACAATAAGGACTATATATGAGAGAGAGAGAGAGAGAAAAAGAGAGAGAAGAAAAAGAGAATCAAAGGGAGTTTGTATGTGTGTGTTTAAAAGAGTCAGACAAATGGTGTGTGTGTGTGTGTGTGTGTGTGTGTGTGTGTGTGTGTGTGGTCTAAGGCTGCATATATGGAATTTTCCTAAAAGCATTATCCACTGCCTGCTGAGGCAGACGATACAAGCCAAAAGGTCATATCATAAACACAAGGATAAGACAGCCACGCTGACCATCAGCAACAACCACAATGCATTTAGTCATTATGTTCCCATACACCAGCATAATCCTAGCATATGATTACTTACTCTTCCGCTAAGTGACCCACAACCACACACACATGCACCCTTGGGCTCTCGTCCTTCCTCTCTCACACACTCTCACACACACACACACACACACACACACTAATCTTCGAGATCTCACCCTTTAATACACAAACACAAAAAAGATGCATACTTCAGCTTTCACACACACTCAACCGTCTGAACACACCACATACATCAGTTTTCCCTTTCTCTCTCTCTTTTTTTACACATAAAACACACACACACAGTGCTGCATCAGCACTAAGTGGTCAGTGTTGTTAATAACCTAAAAAAAAAAAAAAATCTCTAGTCCATTTGCACTGATAAAGAGTATGCTGTCAGACAGTGGTCACTCGGCCTTTTTTACCACCATTTATACATCTGGAGAACGCACGCACGCACGCACGCACGCACGCACGCGCACACGCACTTTTCCTCTGCCCTACATAGAGACTTCCTCTCCAGCCTTCACTTTTCCCTCCATCTAATACTTTCCTCCAACCCTCTTTCTCTCCCTCTATCCATTCCTCCCCCACTCCCACACTACTTCTATCTATGCCTTTTTCATCCTCCTCCCCCCCTCCATCTCTGCCTGTCTTCTATTCATCTTCCTCCCCGTGTCTGCAATCCATCAATTTGTCTTTCACTCCCATCTCTCTCTCCACCCCACCCCTTCCTTTTAACACTCCATCCAGTCCTTTTTTTCATTCATCCTTCCCTTCTATTCTTCCCTCTCTCCCCATCTCTCTTTCTTCACTTTCATATAGTCTTTGGTCTTTCTCCAAACCAATTCTTCCTTTCCACCCCTCCCTCCTTCCATCAGTTGTAGTGTGCAGTTGTGTGTATTGATCAGGTACCTGGAATATGCTGGCGCCGTACGGGGTCCTCCACGCGTTGAGCAGATTGTCCTTCCCCGTGCTCACGAACCATTTACCTTTCAGCAGGGGAAAATCAAACATCATTACAGCGCCATTTGCACAGGGCCGTGCACACATATAATCACCAGGGACAAGAGAAGAGAGGGGAGGAAAGGAAGGGAGAGAAGTAAATAGGAGAAAGACAAAAAAGAGAGACGAGATGAGAAAAAGGGCCTGAGGGGGCAGTGTATTCATATGACACATGCAAGGTTCAGGGACTTGAATAGCTCTCCTTAGGCAGACAAAAGAGAGCTACCACTTGTGACATGCACAAAGGCAATACGATGCAGAATCTGCCCATTAGAGAGGTACACACATATGGAACAGAGGTGATCCAAGGCCAGGGTTCAGATAAGAAAGGTTGCTTACAGCAGAAAGCACAGAATGGGAGTGTGTCAATGTGTAGATAGATGTGGTGTGTGTGTGTGTGTGTGTGTGTGTATGTGTGTGTGTGTGTGTGTGTTTCAAAAGGATGTTTTTCACATCAGGCAACCTGTGTGAAGCACATAGGTGCACCACACTAAATACCACTGATATGTTCGACATGGTGTAACTGAGTAGTAAGTGAGTGTCTTGACAACAGCTGAAGCACAGTAGATGCTGTTGATGTTTAGGGTAGTATAGCACAGTTATTGTGCTTGTGTTGAGTTTTCATAGGATAACTGCATAACAGTAAGTGCCAAAGCTATTTCTGAGATGGTATGGCACAGTAAAAAAGTGTGTGTGTGTGTGTGTGTGTGTGTGTGTGTATATATGTTTGGAGAATAGCTGCATAGCACCGTGGATGCAATGTTTTGTCGTGTGTGTTGCCATGTTAGGCTTGAGATGTGTGTTGCATGAAGGGAGAGTCTGCTTACCACAGTAGGCAAACTTGAGTGAGAGCACACAGCTCTCGTGGAGGTGTAGCTGGTACTTGTCTGGCTTGGTGTGGTGAAGCACCTCCACGTTACTGCTCTCCATGCCCACGGCCAGCCACTCACCCGTTGGGCAGTAGCCCAGGGAGAAGATCTACAACACACACACACACACACAGTTACAAACCTAGCTCTTTCTAGAAGCACATTTAGTCATCTTCAAACACAACCTTGCAATTATTAGAACTCTTTGTCAGTTGACAAATACTTTGTTATTATTGTGCCTAATCATAGATGTTGGAGATCATGAGTCCTGTGAGGGAGTTAGTCTGTGTGTACCTGTAAGGAATTGAGAGTGTGTGTGTACCTGTGAGGAAGTGAGTCTGTGTGTGTGTACCTGTGAGGTGAAGTCGTGCTGCTGGAGTTGCCGGCCCTCCCTCAGGTCCCAGGAGCGAACGGTGTTGTCCAGGCCGCCCGTCCACAGCTTGGTGCCATCGTGGGATATGTCGATGCAGCTTGCACCATCCGTGTGGCCCTGGAACTGCCTGCACATACCCAGCATGCAAAATGGGGGAAAAAAAGGCTCAAGTAGTAGCTCAGTGAGGGAGGTAGAAGCATGGCCTCATAGGAAGAATGGCGTAAACAGGCCTGCTTCATCAAGATTTTGAGCATTCTAGAATAGAATGCCATCTGTAACAATGTAAAATTCTACATTTATATAATATACATAATATGGAACAAATAAGTGGTACTGGCATGAATCGTCTGAAGCTAGATTGCTCACTATGAAAAAAATAAATAAATGGAAGATTGGTTTATTGTAAGTGGTTTAATTCTAGAACCCAAAATATATTCAGCAGCAAAACCCTCCAGGGAAGTAAGTGTGTTTGTGTGTGTCTGACCTGACAAGTGTCTGGTTGTGCAGGTCCCAGACGGCGATGTTGCCATCGCTGCAGCAGGAGAAGCAGACCTTGGCGTCGGGGCTGATGGCGAGTGCGTAGCAGGCGGGCGCTGAGCTGGTCAGCTCGGCCTTGATGCGCGGCGTTTGCGACGCCAGGTCCCAGATGGTCAGCGTGCTGGCCTCCCCGCCCACGATCAGCGTGCGGCCGTCAGGGAGCAACTTACATGAGCGGATGTAGTTGTCCCGGTTCTAGACCAACACCAGAGGGGTAGAGAGAGTAAATATGAATGTCATTACCAAAGGACTGGACTGGGTATGTCAGAGCTGGCACAGGGCTGGCATGGGCATATTACGCGTTTGGCGCTGAGCGTGTGTGGCGTGGGGAGCATGGGCACTCACCAGGCAGTCCAGCTGGGAGACAGGGCTCTTGCTGCCGGGTTGGCTGATGTCCCAGATCTTGACACAGCCCTTGCCGCCGGTGTAGACGTGCCGCGTGGGGTTGCTGATGGTCACGGCGCACACTACCTCGCCGTGGTTCAGCGTGTTGATCTGCCGAGCGTGGCGTGGGATGCCTGGGCCAATCAGAGCATCCGGAGGAAAGGGCACTGGCTGCATCTGTCCATCAGCGCTGACATGGAAGGAGTATGCACTGGAGAGAGAGGAACGAAGGACAGGCCCAGTTTAACATTCAGTGAAAAGCATTCAGCAAAAGCAGCAGAGGGTATGTGAATACCATCACAGAGTGGAAGAGTGACACCACAGAAAAGAAACAAATTGTGAATGAGCAGAAGGAGGGAGGGAGAAAGAGAGCATGAGACAGAACATAAGAGTGCATTAGAGAGCAAACGAGTGAGTGAGCAAGCATGCACTTTTCTTCCCCAGCTCTCATCTGTTCCCTGCAGCACAGGGAGGGAAGTGGAGTGCTCTAATTAACTCAATTAAAGGCCTATGATGAGTCATTGAAAATGAGTTATTATCAGCACAGACGAGAGGAGACGAGTTCACAGTAGAGTGTGTGTGTGCCTAGAGGTGCTTGAGCTGAGGATCTCTCTCTCTCAAACACACACACACATGAGTGTGGAAGTGAGGTCATTAACACGTGACACTTACGGCTTGCCCCCCGAGATGGCTGTGAGACTGGCTGGCAAACCTGGTGCCCTCATGTGGGGATGGTCAAACCCCGCCTGGGAGAGAGAAAAAAAAAAGGGGACAAGATGACAGGTAGAAAAAGAAAGTAGTACACAGAATGGGTTGTAGTCATTACACATCAAGAGGAAGCACAAAGAGCCACTCTTGTTCTGCTCTTTGTTCTTGACAGCCAGACTTATCCTTCACTCTCTATGCATACTTTGAACATATGCACGCGCACACACACACACAACCATGAGCAGTTTTTTTAATTTCACAGTAAATACTTTAGGAATACTAAAACACGACATCAGTGAGAGGCCATTGCAGTGCACAGCAATGCAGGTGTCAAAGAAAAAGTCTGTCTTTCGTGGACACGCGCACACACACACAGAGAGAGCAGTGCACAACAACTATACTGAGTCCCAGGAATAAAGCAATCAGAGCAGGGGCGGGCAGGTGCAGAGAAAGGCCAGTCAATGTAACGCTCATTTCACACACAGTCGCACCCAGTTCATCATGGAGCACACAGCAACTGCACTTAGCACAGCGGGAGGTAGGAAGGGAAAAAGAGGGAGCGAGATGGAAGGAAAAGAGAGGGAGAGAGAGTAAGGGGGAAAAGAGGAAGAGAGGGAGGGATGGCGAAAGAGGACAGGAGAGAAAGGGCAGAAGAGAGAGAGAATAAGAGGGGGAAAGAATAGGAAAAGGACAGTGAGGGTGGGAGAAAGGAGGGAGAGAAAAGGGGCAAGAGGAGGCAGAGAGAGTGAAAGCGAGAGACAAATGAGTAAAATGTAAGACAGAGAATGGAGAGGTAAAGAGATCAGATTGTAGAGTAGAGAAAAGGAAGATGGAAAATAGACAATGAGACGGACAAAAATGACAGCTGGGGCAGTAAGGTTGGAATGTACAGAGGGGGAGAGACACAGGTGGTAGACGGGCAGAGACGGGGAGAAAAAGAGAAGGAGAGAGAGAGAAAGAGAGCGGGGATAAGAGGGATGAAGAGGGCATTCATGTGTGTGTGTGTGTACCCACCATGGGCGAGCGTCCATAGGCAGCAACAGCGGCAGCACTCATCTGGGGGGAGATGTGGAGGCCGGCGTAGACGCCCCCGCTGGCTAGAGAGCCGTTCATCTCATGGTGCCCCATCACGGCAAAGGGGGCTGGGTATGAGCCTGCGATGGATAGGGGGGGCCGCAGCGCTGGGGCTGCTACAGTCAGAGACACACACAAACACACACACACACACACACACAGTTTCATTCATTTATTTATTCATTTACAAAAACCTGTAACAATGTTCATAAAACACTAAAAACAAAGAAACAAAAAGAAATATATCTGGACCAATAACAAAGAAACAAAAAACAGAGATGGACAGGAGGAATAGGTTGGGGGGGGGGGGGGGGGGGGGGTAGAGAAAGAGATAGAGAGAAGCATGACAAAGTGGCATTGACTGTGGAGCTGCTGCTAAATGAATGAATGAATGAAGTTATAAATCACAGAGCTACCACGCCTGTGTGTGTGTCTGTGTGTGTGTGTGTGTGGGCGGGCACGCAGGAGGCAATAATACCCAACCAGTACTAGCAGGGGTTGAGTGCGTGTGTGGGGAGGGCGGGGTTCAAAACACTGGTGGGTCTAATAGCCCGTGGAGGCATCTATGGCATTCAGATCTTCACTTCCCAAAGTATGTGCTCAGGCTAATCTCTCATGTGTTTCTTTATACAGCCACATGTCTTCACTCGGGTGTGAAGAGGGGTACAGATAGATAGATAACAATGCATTCAGAGAGAAAGAAAGAAGGTAAGGGAGAGAAAAACAACAAGAGAACAGAAACAAGAGAAAGTACAGAGACTGAATGAGGAAGTGTGTGTGTGTGGGGGACATGTACACTCACCCAGGGCCTCCATGGGGGCTTTGCCAAGGATGGGCCTGAGGCCAGGGGTGGTGCTGGTGCCAGGCGTGGGCGCGTCATTACGGGGTGTGGGGGTGTTGGACTTCAGGCCTGGCGTGGAGGATTTGTCATTCTGTTGGAGACGCACAGGGGGAATTAGTGGAGTTACATGCACACGAGCGTGTGGGGGTGTGTGTGTGTGTGTGTGTGTGTGTGTGCGTGTTACGGCGAGACAGAAAGAGAGCGAAACATTTAAAATCCTCCCCAAAAGACAGAAAGACAAGGCAGGAAAAAAAAACTTTAAGTAGCATCCAGGCAGAAGATTTTCGGAGCAGGCTGAACCTAATCCAATCCAATTCTGACAAACTCGCTACTGCTAGCAGGCTATAAAACCCAGCCATTTATCCCCAAACCCATTACTGTTACAATGGAGACGGGGGAACCTTTTATCCCCCCCACCCCCACCCCTGCCTTAATCTGCCCCTGGCAGACGAGGCAGTGCAGAGCATAGTTAAAGGTATTGAGTTATTAGAGCAGCAGACACAGCTGATCTGACGGAGGAGATGCATTAGCCCTGACATTTACAGATGTATTTAAGGAGCAAGCTGGGAGGCTCACCTCTATTCCCCTCTCTCTTTCTCTCTCTCTCTCTGCAGAGATGACACTGCTCTCACCTGGTTTAGTCATCTCCTACCTCTGTGTCTACTCTCTCTACAATATCACACACCATCCCTTTTCCTATCTCTTCATG
>CM059268.1:11869339-11894339 GCA_030347295.1 Setipinna tenuifilis | reverse complement strand
CGCGAAAGAGAACATAGTTTGTCTCCCATAGACTTTGGTTCATGCAAATGTGTTAAGAGTTTTGCAAAAGTGAACATTGCCCTGCAAAACGCGTGAAAATGATTGGTAAAAACTGTAATACACCCGAACAACCTTGCCGTTATCAGCTCAGGATGGACACAAACACACACGCAAACACACGCGCAAACACACGCGCAAACACACGCGCAAACACACGCGCAAACACACGCGCAAACACACGCGCAAACACACGCGCAAACACACGCGCAAACACACACGCAAACACACACGCAAATATACGCGCACCTAATAAGAATAGGCCTTGCTTTTCGGGGGGTTTTGTTTGTGGAAGGAGGCAGCGTGGGCTTTCTTGGACTAAATGCTGCTGCTCTATCTGAAGAAGTGCTGCAGATGAGAAACGAAAACAACATGAATAAAAATAAAGGGATAAAGAGATGGGGGGAGGAAATAAAGGGATAGAGAAAGAGATGGTGTGAGAAAGGGATAGAGAGTGTATCTGTGTGTGGGCGTGTGTGGAGAGTTGCTGGGTTGATGCTCAACACCTGACCCTTTGAAGTGATGCTCAGCATGACTCATTACCCTCAGCTGCCAATATACAGATCACATGAATGAACACACACACACACACACACACACACACACACACACACTTGACAAGTGACAAATATTCAGGCACACTGTCAATCTGACATGTTGGCAAGCACACACACAAGACACTACTACTAACACTGCACATCCCCCAGTCACAACTACACCCTTTCAGTCACACACACACCATCTCTCTGGTCTTTTATGCAACTACATCATGCACCGCACCCCACACTTGCATATACCCTTATCTTAGTCTGCTTTCCATCTCACTGCAACTACCTGTACCCCTCTCCTCCCACACACACTTTCACAAACTTAACCCAGCATAAAACTATTACACAAACCACCACTCACAATGACACTTGATACACACACACACACACACACACACACACAGATGTGATTTTCCTGGCCGTTCCTGGCATCAGCATCCATCTGAGAGGTTTAAGCTGGGAGGATAAATGCTTCTTACAAGGGCAGGCACAGGAGGAGAAAACAATTCAGTGTCAGCACTCATACATATTTATATTCATACAGGGACAGGAGGGAGCGAGTAGAGCAGGGGAGGGAGGGAAGAAGATTGGGTTGGGGGGGGGGGGGGGGGGGGCAGAGTAAGCAAGATGGACAGTCAAGCAGATGAAGAAAATCCCTTAAGAAGTGAGAGAGAGAGAGAGAGATGGAGTGAGAGAGAGAGTGAGAGAGTGTGTGAGTGTATCTGTGTCTGAGTGTGCCTAAGTCCTCTTTAATTGTGATGAAATTATAGAGGAGCTAATCCTGACGCTGTGTTACGAGTCATTTCCCCTCTGAAGGAGACGCCAAGCCTCTTGCACCAAACCTCATTTCCATGTTAAAGCTACCAGCACACACACTGATTACTGAGCTCAACTCCCACATCTGCAGATATATTTACACACAAATGCATACATACATACACACAATTATTACTGAACCCAATACACACTTCTAAAGAAAGAGACACACACCCACACCCACACACACACACACAGAGACAACGGTGTGCACACATGCACGCACAAATCCACATACAAATGCGCAGACAAACACTCCTGCCATGACCAATATCTACACAAGTTTCTGGAACCTTTGTCTAACGTCCTCAAACCAAGACACCATAGGGTTTCCCTCCCACATTTTTAACTCTGTTACACTTATGCAGCTACACGAGCTGTGCATGCACACACACACACACACAGACAAGGGGAGGTAGGGGGACTGAGAGCGGAGGGGACTTACCGTGCTCTCTGTAGTCATCATCATCATCAGAGCCAGCCGCGACGAAGGATGACAACAGGCCAAAGAAGAATCAGAGGGAGAGGGAAAGGCAGAAAGAGAGAGAGACAGACAGAAACAGAGGGGAGAAATAGGGAGAGAACAGATGAAAGTCAGTGAAAACATCTAACTGACATCTACAGAGGAGTGTTTATTGGGACTAGCGTGTGTGTGTGTGTGTGTGTGTGAGAAAGGGAGAATGTGTGTGTTTATGAGAGGGAGGGACTCCCACTGCGGCGGCTGCTGCACACATCAGTCTCGGCCCTGGGCGAGTGTGTGCAGTGTCCTTTGGCTGACCTTCCCTGGCCCGACACGGAGAGTATGAGTGGGCTAAAGAAAAATGCTAACGCTGTCTGATCGCTTGGCCAGCGCCTGGACAGCTCTGTCTTGCCTCCCTCCTATCCCATCATGCCTCATCAAAAAGCCAGCGGGTGTTTAATATGCAGGGGCCATTTTTACAAGCACGCACTGTGAACATGAGGGTCAATTTATTTCCAAAATAAAAGGTTAAATATTCATTGGGTCAGCCATTATGCAGTGGAAAAAAAAAAAAAAAACATACACCAGAGTATGCCTCTCCCCTCAACTCAGGGTAGTCTCTGACTGGCCGGCAGTGTGGCCCTCACCTCGGTGCTCCAGGTCGTGGTGGTTCTTCTCATCCTTGACGGGCAGGTGAGCCTGGCTTCCCAGTGCTCCTAGGGCCAGCAGGCCAGACCCAGAGCCAGTCACCGGGGGGATGCCAGGGGGCTGCAGGCCCGAGGGGTGGGGGGGCAGAGCCACGGGGCCATGGGCAGCGTGGGACAGATGCTGTGCCTGCAACTGCTGCTGCTACAGTGAGAGAGTAATATAGAGGGAGTGATAGTGATAGAGAGAGAGAGAGAGAGCGAGAGAGAGAGCGAGAGAGAGAGCACAAGAGAGACAGGGAGAGAGAAATGGAAAGAGAAAGACACACAGAGACAGAGTGGGCCAGAGGGAAACCACAGCAGTGTATGCCAGAATATCATAAACACACACACACCAATAACAATTAGCAGTAACATGCAAAAATTGATGCCCATCCACAGACATGCTTAAAACAGCAACATGCATGCACAGTCACACACAGGAAATACATAAGAGCATACAGAAGACATACAGTTACAGTACTATAAACAGACGTATACACATACTCAAACAGATGCAAACATTTAAAGCAACTGCATGTACTATAAACTACACATGCATATACAGTCGGAATCATCGTCACCCACAACATACCATGAAGGAACACACACACAGCTAACCAACACAAAAGTCACGACCAGGCTGACACTTCTCTCCTGCTACGACTGTTTGCCAGTTTCCCATCTACTCCTTTTACTTCACCTTCCTTGTGCGCGTGCACACACACACGCACACACGCACGCACACAGTTTATATGTGTGGCAAAGCCATTAGCACCTTTACACATCACTGGCGGTCAAGCAGTGGGTGTGGGATGGGTGTGGAATGAGTGTGTTTGAGAGAGAGAGAGAGTGAGTGTGTGAGTGTGTGTGTGTGTGTGTTGGGTAACAAGGGTGGGGAGGGGGTGGTCGTGGTGATATGGACAGAGCAGAGATTAACACAAGGAAGAAAATAGAACTGCAGAGTGTGCCCACACACCCACACACTTTGGAAGACACATCCAGACACATACTCCAGCATGCATACACACATCCAAACATACACACCACAGCTTACACACACAAAAACCGGCAGGCGTGCACACACACACTCTCTCTCTCAGAGTTAGATGTGTATACAGACTACTGGATAGTTAGCTTTACATGATCCAAACCTATGACGACCAGAGGACCAGACTCACGCACCAGCTGGTGGCTGAGTGCACAATGTGAGAAATCACACACACAGCAATTAGCCTGACAGAGCTGTCAAGCTGATAAGAGGCACGCGACTACCCTCAGAGTTTGCCAGCTTTGCTGCTTCTTAAGGGCACACACCAATCCACTAGTGCTGACAAACTCACAGCAGCTGTGTGTGTGTGTGTGTGTGTGTGTGTAAGAAAAGTGACTGAATCTGAGTACAGTGTATAGGTAAAGAAATGTGAGTGAGAGGAGACGTATGTGTATGCAAGAAAGAGACTGTTTATAAGCAAATAAATAATGCATTGCATGCTGGAGTGTGTGCGCGTGCGTGTTTGCATTTATATGTGAACGAACATGAATGAGTATGTGAGAGCAGGTACCATTTACTGGTAATTGTGTGCATTTGCACAAAAGCAAAAGGGCTGCGTGTCTGTGTGTGTCCATCTCCTACATGAATATTTGAGGCTGTGAGAATGACAGACGCGAGCTGAAAGCCACTCAGGCAGAAAGCGTTCCGTTTAGAGTCGGGTTAAATAATACTTAAACCCCGGAGCACATAAAACAGGAAACGTGGCTATAAAATAAAAGTCCTGATGGATCACCCCCTACTCATGCCACTTCAATTATTCAAGTGTTATTATGGGATGTCATTTACACCTCCCACTTACAAGAACCCCCCCCACCCCCTTTAATAGGCTCCCATTCCATCACTGACCATTTATGGACATTCTTTAGAGAGTTTAAAATGAGTTCCATCACATCTTTTCACACACACACACACACCATACATGTCTCGCCTGAACATAAAAGGGTAGGTGTTATTAAGCATGTACGGCAAGCGTGGAGGTCCAACCTTTGCGAATTACCACGGGGTCATTACTGCGGCGCTGTGGGTAAATATCAATAGTGGGAGCTTATTTATCAGGCTGGGCCGTGGCAGATGCTTGGCCTTTCAGAGGAGTCAAATCATTATTAAGATGTCTGCCAGACAGGCCCTGTTGGGGACGCGGCCGTAATTGCTGCCATGCTTGCTGGCTATTTGCACAGCTGGCTGTATATTAAGGAAAAGGCCTTGGAGAATGGCACACAAAGAACAGGGGTACCGAAAAGCTAGGGTCACCTGGGATTTGAACCGGCGACCTCGCACCACCTCCCCCCCCCCACTCAAACCTGAGCTGACAATCCTATTATGGGGGAGGGGCGGCACAGCGTGTGTGTGTGTGTGTGTGTGTGTGTGTGTGTGTGTGTGTGTGTGTGTGTGCGTGCGTGCGTATTTGTGCGCAAGTGTGAGAGGGTAAGTAAGTGAGTGGAACAATGATGGAAAGTAGGACAAGGGGGAAAGCATGGACAAAGGCAAAAAAGTGGACAAGCAGAAGTAAAGAGAAAAAGAAAGATAAGAAAAACGAGAGAAGTGGGGATGGATGCATATGTGTGTGTGTGTGTGTGTGTGTGTGTGCGTGCGTGCGCAAGCACGCACTAGAGTATTGCTGATGAGTGACCACAGGGGAAATTAAAAGCGGCAGAGAGACAGGCGAATTGCAGTGGAGGCCCACGGCCAGTCGCTGGCACTAACGAGCCTCTGATGTGTGCTTGCGTGTGCGGACAATCACCCAGAGCCTCATTAGAGCCCCACTACCACGCCGCCAGGCAGCAGGCAGAGAAATAAATAACTACAAGAAATAAATAGAAAGCAGGGGAGGGGGAAGGAAATAAGCAGGTGCCGTCATAACACCAGTGAGGGTGGAGTGTTGGGAGGATGAACATTCTAAAGAATATCAAGGAGTGCACAGAGCATAAAAGCCTCTGCACACCGGTTCTAACAGCATTGCGGAGCACTTTCAACAAAATTTGACAATTTCGTTTGCTTCGTTTGACAATCTGCGTAGCTGCCGATGTCTTAGTAGTCTTTTTGGAATCACAGTCTTCCAAAGATCATCAACAGTCATTAAAGGCAAGTAAAATCTGCTGTCCTGTAATCCTAATTTTAAACACAAATGTCACATTTTAGTTGAATTAAGCCTATGTAAAAAGCCTAAGCATCACCCATCATACATTTAGTGTTTTGAAGTTTTCAATGAAGTGATACAGACCCATCTTCCCCAGAGCCTAACTGTTGCCTAGCCTACAAGGCTACCATGTTTCCAAACAGAAAGGAAACAGAGTCTAGGTCTATAGCTTACCTTGCAGTTTAAAGCATAAACATGACGAATAGACCAGTAGGCCGAATTGAAATTGTGTGCCTCTTCCCTTTCTTGACAGCACATTTGCTGAAGGGCAGATAATAGCTGCCCTTCTCCTACTTCACTGCAGACGGCAGGGGCCGTTTGTATTTTAAAAGAGGAAATCTATCAGAATTTGTCGGAAGCTAGCATAATGTTAACATTTGAGTTTTTTATGCATTTATTCATCATATGAACCTACAGAAATAGTTAATTTCATCACAATAGAACGTCAATAAACAATGAGTGGTTCTGACAAAAATATATCTCAATCCGTATCAGCACGGCAGCAGCGATAGAGTTCGCCGCTGGTGTGCAGGGTTGTAATGTTGGAAGCGCAGTACTAAGCCGTAACCTTGGAATTTAAGAATTTTCCTTTGTTGAACATAGTCTTTCATAAAATGTTTTACACTTCCTTCCTTAAAGGGTTAAAAGATGAAAGCAACACCTCTTATTTACTATGCCTGTGCAAAGCACTGCAGTCAGTACGCTAATCGACTAGCCATCTGTGAGAGCAGAGCAGGAAGGCTGCCAAGCACATGCATACTTTACATTCATTTGAAAAGGAGTAGAGAGGGGAAATGAAGGACATCTTTAAATCACCAACTGGCTAATTTGGGACCTGGTGGCTGTAGAGGGGACTCGGGGACTACTTCACACACAGCCATAATGCAGAACACACACACACACACACACACACACACAGACACAGACACACACAGACACACACACACCTAATTGGTCCCTCAAGTTGAAAGATGATATTACAATGACAAATACGAAAGAATGTATGAAACAGTGAGCCAGAGTAATAGTGCATGTGTGTGTGTACAGTAGCGGAGCTCCTGCTGCTGAGCTCAGAGACACGCTATGTGAGCCATTGTGGAAAAAGGCCCATTTAAAAATGCAGCAGGTACAAGGCTGCTGCTCATTAACAACACGGGGCAGGCACAGACAGCGCCCACTGAAATATGCACACGCCTAAAAATAAAAACAAAACAAACAATCTAAACAAACATCATGAGACGCTTTGCCAGATAAATAAGCTTCAAAATATGCAGATAATCTTTTGAAAATCAACACAGCTCACAAACATTTGTAGTCCAACATACACAGATGAACACAGAAACACAACACACACACACACGCACGCACAGAATCCTAGCTGGCGACGGTGGGAGCGGAGAGGAGGCCATCTTGAGGGCTCTGATCAAAGCGGTGGCTCCAGCCGGCAGCAGCGACTGCCCCAGATGCATCCCATTACCAACTCTCTTCTCCATCACCCCACTGGCAGCATAACAACACTACGCTAGGCAAGGCTAGCCTGCATTACACTGGACCACTCATCTAGCAGTAGTGAGCCTGGGTAACTTTACAATTTCTGGCTCTCCCCTCCATCACTACAGAGGCATTCTGGCCATATTAGGCTAAGCTAGGCTACGCTAAACTGGACCACTCACCTAGTAGCAGGCAGAGGTGGACTTGGATAGCTTTACAATTACTGGCTCCGGTCTCCATCACCACAGAGCCAGTGGAGCTATGGTACCCTAGGCTAGGTTAGCCTGTCCTGTGCCACTTGGCTCTGGGCAGGGGGGGTGAGTGTGAGCCCTGGACTGCATGACCTTGTCCTCTCCAGCAGCATCCACACAGAAGGAGGGCAGTGGTAAAGGCACCTGTGCCTCACTGCTTGGCAGCGCTGTGCAACACCAATGTAGCTACACTGCTAAATATTAATGCTGCATGCTCTAGCCTTACAGCCTACAGCCAAACAACCCAAACAGAGCTGGGGCTGAGAGAGAGAGAGAGAGAGAGAGAGAGAGAGAGAGAGAAAGAGAGACAGAGACAGACAGACAGAGGAGGGGAAGAAAGCGATGGAAAAGTCAGACCAAGACAGGAGTAAGAAGAACAAGCATGATGTGAGAAATGAAAAGGAAAAAATAGAAAATAGAAAAGAATAGAAAAAATAGAAGGCTGAAGAGATGGAGAGAATTCTGAGCTGGCACGTTTGTAAATAGATCCAGCGTGTAGGAATTGGCGCTCACAAGGGAGAGGCAGAAAGTCAAAGAAAGAAGGGGGCAGAGGAAGAAAGTAATAACCGTATACAGAGGAAAAGAAGAGTGACACATTCCTGAGTTCAGTTCAAAACTTCTGAGCTTTCCGTTTTTTTGTTATCTGCTTTGCTTTGTTCTACAAAGACTCACTAGGATAAAATAACTCTGCTTCTCACTGATCTCCCTGCCAGACAGGAGCTTCTGTGTGTGTGCGTGAATGTGTGTGTGTGTGTGTGTGTGTGTGTGTGTGTGTGTGTGTGTGTGTGTGTGTGTGTGTGTGTGTGTGTGTGTAATAACTTGGTTGTAAAAATTGTGGATCTAACAGAATTGGGGGTTGGGATACAGCATGAATGGGTATGTTTAGCAGTTACACTGGCACACAAGCACAACCCTGTCCAATCCAATCTGGGCTCAGAAAGTAATTATCTGGGATAGAGGGTGGCTGAGAGGGAGTAGGCTGCAGGGGGTGGGGTTCAGTGTTGAGGCCCTCAATTGAATTCCAATATTGGCCAGCACTTGTATCCTCCATTCCTACTTCTTGACTGTGATGGAACGATCTAGAAGGGAGAAAGAGGCTCAAAGCACACTTGGCTACAGTAACCTGGAAGACCAGTAGCAGAGCGGGGGCTTGTGACTGTGTGTGTGAAGGTTGTTCTAATCACTTCTGCTGGACCACAGCTACAGGTCACATGTGAGTGATCAATGAACACTAGTCTAAAAATGTATTTTACAGAAAAAGCAGAGGAGGGTGGGGAAAGAATGGGAGAAAAGAGGAGAGGAAAGGACAGAAGACAAGTAAAAAGATGAGAGGACAGAAGAGAGGAAATAAGAGGAGGGTATAGGGCATACAGGAATAGAGAGAAAAGGAGAAGGAATGACTAATAAATTCATAAAAGGTGAAAGAAAGAAAAAGGAACAAAAGACTAGGGGAAGGATTCTTGACCAAGGTGCCTTAGTTCCATAAAATATGACCCTCTCATCTGTGTCTCCTTTCTTTGTGCTATCTAGTTCTTTCATCTTCCTCCTTTCTTGCTCAGGTTGTGTCCTTTCCAAATCTTCCTTTTTCCCCTATCCCTCAATCTTTCGGTCTGTGTGTAAGGCCTTGTGTTATCCAGATCTATTCTCTTCACCTTTTTCTCCTCCTCTTGCCCTCCATTCCTCTGTCTGTCTGTCTGTAATGGCACGAGCAATCCAGGTCAGCAGTGACTGAGGGCTCTCCTGAGTTAAGTCAGCAGATCCTATTAAAGTGATCGTGTCTCTAAAAACAACCTGCTGAAGGGTTTTTCTAGTCGCATTGGGCAACACAAGCCCCGATTAGCGCGCACACACACACCACTTACTCCTACTAAATATACAGCCCAGTAATACATGTTAACTCTACACAGGACACTGACGCGCGCACACACACACAAACACAATAGGGCTCATTACAGATCTTTCCTCCACTTAGCTCTAAAATCCACCACTCGACACGTCCTCCCACACACTCACACCGACAGCATTAAATCATTCCACATTTCCACATTCACAGAATTACCATGCAGTCACTCCACCACATAATCTCACACACACACACGTACACATGCACACACATGCACACACACAGCTAGAGGGGCAAAACTGCACAAGGCGTAGGCTGAGCCACAAAAGAGACTTTTGAGGCTTTGGAGGAGTCATGACATGTGTTTGGGCATGCGTGCAGTGGCTGTTCTTTTCCAATATCAGCTATGAGCCCTGGTGTGTGTTTGTATGGTGGTGGTGGTGGGGGGGGGGGTGTATTTGGGTGGTTTTGGGTGTGCGGGTTTGCCCCTGTCCGCTGTGCATCTGAGCAACATGGCATTTCAAGCAGAAGGAGTGTAAAAAGGGGGAATACACACGGTGAGAGGCAGATTGGGAAGTCCACGTACCCCGATGATGGCATTCAGCTCGGTCATAGTCACCTGCTTGGCACGCTCAACAGCCTGTGCCACCTGCTGCTGGTGCTGTAACAGACAGACAGAAGAGAGGGAGATGGACAGGTAGGAGTAAAAGTTAGGGGAGGAAACAGATAGACAGGAAGAGAGAAAGAAATAGTGGTGTATAGAGAAGTAGAACGAGATGAGAGGAGAGAGGAGAGAGTGAAGGAGTAAACGGAGTGAGATGGGGAAAAAGAGGTAGTGAGAGAAAGGGCATGGTAAAGAGAAAGAGGCAGAGGAAAGAAAAAGGGAAGGAGGAAGGTTTATCAACAACCAGGCCAGGCTCATTAACAAGATAAGAAGAAAACATTCTTTACCAAGTTTCCCCTGTGCACATTTTAATTTACTGGCTAAGGCCTTGTGTTACGCAAGCTCTGACTAAACAGCAGTGAGTTAACTGCAGGTACATCACATTTGACTTTAGAAATCTCTGAGAACATAGTCATGAAGCTACAAGTCCATAAAAACTGCAATTACCACACAGGCCTGAGGCACTTCAGGGTGCTCCCACTTACCTCTTGAGACAGGAAAGGCATAATCTGGGCCAAAATTGCATTCAGCCTTTTAGCAATCTCCGTCTGGTGAAAAATTGAGAGAGAGAGAGAGAGACAGAGAAGAATGAAAATGGATGTTGCAACTGCAGTATTGAAAATGCTTCCACCCTCTTTCAGTGTTTACTACGATTAAGTCAATTAGCATGGCAATCAGCAGCGCTTGACTGGGCCCACTCTGCACAGTGTGATATTGACATGTGAAATGTCTTCAGCACGCCAAGAGGAAAAGAGTGGAGAGGGAGAGAGAGGGAGGAGGGAGAAAGAGAGAGGTAAGTATAGCTGTGCTAAGTGAACACTCCTCCACAGAGGAAGTGAGGGAGGTATGACAGGGCGGCCATATTAAGCACTCCATTTCACTCTTCTGCTCTCCATCACCACACTGACAACACAATAGTACACATCAATACTGCACATCAGCACTACACGCCAATACTGCACACTACTACTACACACTAACTGAGCACACCAACACTACATGTGGACACTAACTGTGTTCCAACATAGCACACTAACTTAGAACACTTGCACAAACCCCCACATGGATCACATAATTAGCCTGTAGGATCACAACACCATGCACTAACAGCCCCAACATAACTTGCCAATATAACTCGTCAGTGTAGTCTTCCCACCTATGAATTCAACTTAGCCTAGTGGGCAAAGTCTTCCTGCTTGGCCACCCTTCCAAGAGTGTGCATACATACAAACCGCTTTCACACTCCTTTAGACCACCAACACACCCTGACATAAATAAAGTATCTATCTATATGGTACCTGACGTCCACTCACACACCCACACAGTTAAGAGCGACAATTGCACACCCTGAACATCAGAGAAATGCTGGGGCAACAACCAGTGACAGGCTTGAGCAAATACTAAGTGTGCTTTGATGCGGTGTTAGGAAATGGACAAGCGTGTTATTCCAGTCTGTGTGTGTGTGTGTGTGTGTGTGTGAGAGAGAAACAGACAGAAGAAGAGAGGAAGTGTGTGTGTGTGCACGCATATGTCGGTGTGTTTGTGGTTTCTTTGTTGATACATTCTTCATGGGTGTGTGAACCAATCTCATTTAATGTGGGCATGCCAGTTCCTTGTTCTAACTAGTCTTACGCACACTTTTTCCTTTTCTTTTACCCTCCTTCTTTCACTCACACTTGTCTTCCATTTAATGCAAACACACACACACACACACACAATCAATCTTTCTCCATCCTCCCTCATTTACCAGCACCCCCTACCTCTCATTTCTTCCATCCAGATCTCCACAGGAACCCAACCTCCATTCTACCCGCATCCGCCTGCCCGACCAGCCGTTGCCATAGCAACAGCCGGGAGAGATTGCGAGGAGGCGAGGCGGCCACCCACCCCCACCTCAAGTCCCCCCCCCCCCCCCCCCCCCGCACACACACAATCTATCCTAGCCCTCCCTCCCTATCGCACTGGCCATCATTATGCAGATGGAGCGGGGGCCCCGGCAGTAACAGCCTGTAAAATCATATTAGGTGCTCAGGGGCAGGTCATTAAATTGAATTTTCGGGCCGCCGATCACATGAGCGCCGCACGAGAACTCTGGATAAAGAGAAGAGGAGGCAGGAGATGAGAAGAGCGCAGACTTGGGGTTGAGGGGGCTGTGGTGGGGGGGGGGGGTACATCTCTCCAACTAGACTAGCTCTAAGACACACACAGGCAGCAAGACACACACTAACGTACACTCTACCCACAAAAAAGTAAATACATATTCACAACCACACATTATATGCAACACACACACAGATGTGCACTAATACACATAATGACCAAACTAATAGACACACCAAATCAAAAAACATAAACGCAAACACACAGTCTTCTGGCTGTCTCCAGCAGGAGCAGCATGGGTGATAAAAGCGGCAAATCAGATGTGCAGTGATGGCGGTGGTGCTTTGACGGAGAGCTGGAGCCGAGTTACCCTCTGCATCATGGCTACATCAGTTCCATTAGACGGCCAATTTAGGAGTGCAGGTTCACCGCTGGGTCACAGCAGAGATGCATACAAAACACAGATCACAGGCGCCGCCACAGGGACCATCCCTCATTCTGCCCCTCCCAACACACACACACACACACACATACACACACACACGATGTTATCTCCAATGAGTCACAGGTGCTAAAGCCAAGTGAAATACTTCTATGCACATGATTCAGGGGTAATCACACAGAGCACCCCCCCTCACTGAAGATATAGCCATGACTGTGCGGTGCACTGGCATAAATAAAAGAGCCTGGGCCAGTTGGGGCGGACGGCTGAGGCTCAGCAATATATTGACAGTAAGCCGGGTCGGATATTACCCCACATCAAAGGCCACCGTCAGTTGAACAAATGAAAGTGCTCCGAGGACATGCCCCACATTCCATATGGGAAAAGCCCAAATCCTCAATATCCCTAATCAGGGGAAAAAAAGACTTCCCGCAGTTCATATTGACCAAAGTCAACCACACTTACCACGTCTCAATGACGGGTCATAGGGAGAAGGGAAGTTGGGGGGGGGGGGGGGGCAAAGAGGATTCGTCTCGCAATAACTAGGGACAGCTAGAGAAACTTTCGACTCATAAATGAAAGTGGATCACCGCTCCTGCTCAAGGGGGAAAAAATAAGACAGGTAAAACTGTTATATATATAGGGCTGATATTAAAAAAGAAAGTGAGAAACCCGATGGAGTGTAACCTGGCCTGTGTATAATCCCTGTTTACAGAGATGGAGCTCGGCAATAGCACTCCAACGTTTGACAGGATTTAGGCAAAGGTCTGGAGAGCACTGAGTGCATTCCTTACAGGCTTAAGCCTGCGCTGACAGCTGGGCCCAAGGGGGTCGAAGGTCAGTCATTTCAACAGACACTTTAAAAGAGGAGGGGGAGTGAGGGAGAGGGAGAAAGAGACAAACTATTTTTTCCAGAATGGACAGAGATGGTAATGTGCATGCGGGTGCGTGCGTGTGACAGAATCTACAGCCATGTGTAAAGGAGTGTGTGTATGTTTAGAATTACATACGAGTGTGTGTGCCTTCAAATTTCATCTTTTGTGTGTGTAAAGGTGAGTCTGCGCCGATCTTTTTTTTCTCTCTCTTTTTCCCACTTCTTCCAGGGAACACTCCTGTCTGGCACACAGAGCTCTCAGTAGTGTGTGCGTGTGTGAAAATGGGACACGGCCGCTATGAAGCGGATGAAAGGGGCCTATGCTTTTGAGTGGCGAGCTTCGTGCCGCTCTGCTGCACAATTACAGGTACTCGGACCAGTCTAGGAGCACTTCAAGTGCACTCTGGGCCAAGCTGTCAATGGCACACACACACACACACACACACACACACACACACACACACACACACACACACACACGACTCAGCTCTTTGTCTGTTCCCATCTGCTGCTGTTGCTGAATGGAGAGACTCTGATAAGTATATGAATATAGAGAGGAAACAGCACAGACACCCCCCACTTGCACACGTGTGTATGTGTGCGTGTACAAGACAGACAGTGACTGTGTTATGCTTGCAAGTCCATCTCGTCACTCACACATGCACAAACATCACTTGACCTGGCAGGCCGTAGGGAGGCTCCAGAGCTGTTTTCATATCAGAGGTGAGAGGATGACTGACACACACACACACTGACACACACACACACACACACACACTGACACACACTTAGGGTCTCTGTGGCGGTGTTGTGGGCAGCAGGCGTGACTAAAAGTAAGACGTCTGAGCGGCCCAGTGGACTTGGCAGGCCTGTCGATGTGCAGCTGGGCCTGGCCAGGCAGGGCTTGCCAGCTCATCGACATCTGAATTTACCTACATCGATTTGCCCTGAGCAGGCACTCTTACTCTCACACACACACACACACAGACACACACACACACACACACACACACACACACACACGAAAACCAGAGCAAACATGGAGCAGGCTGAGTGTATTGATGGTAATGTCTATACTATCCCAACCACACACAAACCTGTGTCAGTACTTCAAAAAACATCTGCCCCCAACACACAACACACTCAGGGAAGTCACAATCACGTGGCCAAATACTTTGACAACAGTGCACTCCAGAGGATCTGTGCATTTGAGTGTCCATGCTTGTGTGTGTGTTTGTGCAGTGATGGTAAAAAAAAGAAAGAGGTGATTTCAGAACACGATGAAAGCCCTTTTTTCCCCCCTCAGCTGTGTGCTGTGAATTTGTGCAAACAGACACAGACACACAAACACTCACACGTCCTCTTCCTCGTCCAAGTGAGTTTGTTTTGGCTCAGACACATGATGTCCATCGGCAAGGTTGGCAAACAGCTTTCTCTAGGCTGAGTGTGAGTCATTGATCCGCTGGTCTATGTCAAGTCGTGGGAGCCTCTTCTGGGCAGGGGATTTGGGGGGGGGGGCGTCCCCCACACCACTCCATGCTTGCAACAGGCACACACACAAACTGACCAAAATAAGCCTGAGTGACTAGGGCATCTCCGCCAGTCTGCACAACAGCAACGCACCGTTTCTTCACCCTCTAAGATCTAACAGGATCAATAAGACCAGCAGCCACACACACACCTCTCACCTCAGTAAACACTGTGGCTTATTGATGCACAGAGGTGGGTGGGTTGGGGAAAAAAGGTCCATTAACTCAGCTTCCTTACAGCTGGATCAGCCATCACATCTCTCTCTCACACACACACACACACACACACACACACACACACGACTAGTCTCACACCACAGACAGACCTAGTCTCACACCACAAAGCTAGTCTCACACCACCACTCGCACACGTGGCTAATAATTAGAAGACTTTCACATCATTAAAATTAAACAAGAAAGGCAATGTCAATGATACACATACACTAAGCCGGATAGAGATGCAAGGCAGAAAAGAATGTCATGGAGGTGTAAGAGAGAGAAAGGAGGCAAAAAGAAAGACAAAAAGAGGGGTAGAGAGACAGAGAGAGAGTGTGTGTGAGTAAGTGTGGAATGAGAAAGAGTGATGGATAGAGAGAGCGAGAAATGGATTTCCTGACAGGAGGGATAAATCTCTGGATTGGAGAATAATACGCTTGTGTGCATCCACTAATCCCACCCACCCTAGGCTGTTAACCACTCCCTGTCTGACCTCCTCTGCGGAAGGAAGAGAAAAAAAAGAATAGAAAGGAAAAAAAGAGGAATGGCTGACAAAGATGAAAGTATGGAGAGATCTCGCTGTTTGCTCACTGACACCACCACCACCCCCTCACCACACACACACACACACACACACACACACACACACACACACACACACACACACACACACACACACACACACACACACACACACACACACACACACACACACACACACACACACACACACACACACACACACACACACACACACACACGCTAAGCAGGTTAGTGCCCCCGCAGCAGAATGAATAATTCAGCTTCCACCATCAGCTCCTGATAAGTCAGGCCGCTAAAATGGATCAGTCGATTAACCTGTTTACACAGGGACAGCCCGCCCACTCACTGACACACCCCTCCCCCCCTCCTCCATTGCACCACTCCCCCTGCCTCCCCCTCTATTTGTCCATTTCTCTCTCCTCGCCATGTCACATCCTTCGCTCTTTTTCCCGCTATCACTCCATCCCTCCCTCCTGTCCTCCCTGGGAGATAAGTAGCTGACAGGCTCCATCACAGAAGCGGCTGCTCTGACAGACGTGAGGCTAGGTGACAACCCCCACACACACACACACACACACACACACACACACACACACACACACACACACACACACACACACACACACACACACACACACACACACACACACACACACACACACACACAGTGGACACTAACTGATCACCATGCAGCACAAATACAGCATCTCCTGCTGTCTGCACGCTATTAACCTAACTGGGGCCTGGAGCTGTGTACGTGTGTGTATGTATTTTTAAGTGACAGAAGTCAGTCTAAATGTCCTTTTCCCCCTCTCTTTGCTTCCCACTCTCCATCTGTATTTATTCACTGCAAGGGCTGAAATTTTATTTTTTATTAGTGGCTCTGAATTAACACCACAAGCTGACCTGCAAACGCTAACCTCTGTCCTCTGGACTCCCTCTTCCTTAATAAAAAAAAAAAGAGGGGGGGAGGTGGCATGTCTCCTCTGAGGCCCAGGAGGAGCACGGGGGGCTGAGTGATTATCGTCTGGGAGATAAGGCACTGTTCTGGAAGGTGCTGAGGGCTGATTCATCGTCTGATGCCCCCTACACCATCCTCTTCCCTCCGCTCCTGTGTTTCATCTTAATTTACGGTGGTGTGTGAAATTTGCTGACATAATCAGGCCTCCTGCTCTGCGCTGGGCGCAGTAGATATGGGGGGTGTGGAGTTAGGCTTCTCTCTCTCCGTCTCTCTCCCTCTCCTAGCAGTCAGTCATTAAGTCACTTGGGGTGCTGCTGCCAAAGGCCCTTCCTTTAATCTTATCAAAGCTGTCCAACCAGCAGGCTGCCAGCACAGCAGCTCAGGACTGCTCCGGCCAATGCGACACCACGCAACACACCAACATCACAGGGATGGTAGGAGTGTGTGTGTGTGTGTGTGCATCTGAGTGTGTGTGAGGTATGCGCATGTTCGAGTGTGTTTATACATGTTCCTGAATGTTTGTATGTGTATGTGTGTTTTGGTGAATGCTCCAAGAGATGGTTTTGGTGAAAAAAGCACTACTGTTTCAGGCTGTTCTAGTTTAGTGGAGGAGGTGGGGCGGGTAGAACGTCAAAATTTCAGCTGTGCTAGTCACAGGCTACCATCATTGGCACTAAAAAACTGGGGGAAACTAGGAAGTGGTCTGGCAGACCCAAAGCCACAACTGAATCAGAGTACATGTCTCTAAGAGTTAACAAATTTTGTGATAGGCAGCTCACAGGACAACAACTTCAAGCAACCAACATGGCTACCACAGCATTCTGCAGCGCCATGCAATACCCTCTGGTATGCGCCTAGTTGGTCAGAGGTTCATCCTACAGCAAGAAAACAACCCAAAACACTAGTCCAAACTATGCCAAAAATACATAAGGAAAAAAAGACAAGATGGTAAGCTTGAAAACATGGAGTGGCCAGCACAATCTCCAGACTTAAACCTCATCGAGCTGGTTTGGGGAGAAGTGGACAGAAGAGTGAAAGTCAAGCAATCTACAAGTGCCACACAGTTATGGGAACTTCTGCAACAAACTTTGGAAGAACGTTCTGAAGAATATTTGATTTCCCTTGCAGAAAGAATGCCACGAGTATGCTCAGGTGGCTACTTTGATAAGTCAAAATTTTAGAATACATTTTGGTTTATAAATTGATTTTATGATTTTTTTCAACTTAAATTGCTTATTTGTTCTGTGCTTTCATTTTTAGAGTGCAATAACACAATAAACTGAATTTTCTGTAAAAAACTGGAAAAAGTGTGGTCTTCTAAAACTTTTGACCGGTAGTGTATATGCCAAAGAACAAATTTCTACAAATGTCTAAATTTAAATCTAATCTGCTTTTTACTGTTTAAAGATATTTCATAGCAGCACTAGTTTTTGACAGTAGTTATGTACTGAACACATATTTGCACATTTCAAAAGCATTGCATTTTGCAATTTCTTATAGAATTATCAAGAATTGCTGTTGCGCTGCATTTCTTTATTTTTATTTTCCTAAAGGTTTTTCACCGAAATCTAAACACAAAGACCAAAGCTAAGGCTGAAGACTAAGCTAACTGTTACTTGCTGGTAATTTTACTACTCATCACTACCTGTCTGTTGATATTGCAACCTTTATGGATTTGTGCTCTGAACTTAAAAAAAAAAAGGAAAATGGGCAAAAAGGAAACAGAAATAGTCTTTGTCAAGTCTTTGAGTGAAATCTAGTTATCCTTAGCCTCAATCAGATGCTGCATTTCTTTATTCAAGTGTCAGTATGTTTCTGTGTGTGTTCAGGTTTCCAGTGACATGAGTGTGAATGTTTCGGGAAACACTTACAGTGAAAGAATGGACGTGTGTGTGAGAATGACAGAGAGACTACAAAGGTATTCTGTGTGCGTGTGCCTGTTAAAAAAACAGCCTGACCTCAAAAAGCACAGCCCCACTTAGCCCTGAGTATGCCTACAGACCACACTCCTCATGTCTGTTCACACCTTACTGTGATCATGTTGACTGACGTTCACACACATGCTACACTTCTCCAAGTTCCACAAGCATACAGTACATGCATATTTCTGTGAGTGGGTGTGAGTGTGTGTGTGTGTGTGTGTAAAAGATCACAAGGTGTCACATACCTGTTTGTGCATTTCTATGTTCAGCCCATAAGACATTTCATAGTACTGCAACAAAAAGGAAAAAAGACAATGTTTTAGATTCCATTATGTGCAGTCACACTCAGAACTGTCACATACCATTACAAATATTAGTCTTGATGCAGGTAGAACACAGCAACTACCAAAGTGCAGTAAGCTTTTCTGCCCCCTCTCATACACACACACACACACACACACACACACACACACACACACACACACACACACAGTTCTGCACACTGGCCCACAGCAGTGTGCAGCCAATGGTGTGTGTTTGAAGTCTCCTTTGTCATTTAGATTTCATAAGCGGCTCTTCTAGGGCAGCTGGGCGGCGGCGGCGCAGGTCCAACTGTACTCCGCCGAGAGCCCGGCCACAGCGGTCAGGGCAAGGACTCGCTCCACTCCACTCCACTCCCTATCGCACAGCACCGGACACCCAGCCAACCAGGCCAATGCATTATTCAACCATAGCAGCCACACTTGGACAGCAGACAGAGAGAGAGGGATGGAGGGGAGAGAAGGATGAAGGAGAGAGAGAGAGAGAAACAGAAAGAGAGGGAGGAACAGAGTGAGAGAAAAAGAAAGAGAGGGAGGAACAGACAGAAAGAATGGGGGAGACAACATATATATATAGAGAAAGAAAAGGAATGAAAAAGGGGGGAGAAAGAGTAATTGAGTAAGTGAGAATGAATGAGTAGGAAAGGAGAAAGAGAATGACAAAAGAGCAGAGGTCCAAAGACCAAGAAGCAAGTGAGAAAGAGGACTGCGGAAGAGGAAGAGGAAGCAGATAGATGAATAGAGAGCAGAGAGGCAGACATAGCAGCAACACAAACATGTCTGAATATCAGCTGTAGTCACCCTGGCTGCCGGGACCCTCTGCTATCAGCACAGACACCCTCTACAGGGACTCTTCACTGTGTTTACCTAACCCCTGCCAGTGCTCCACACACCCACCCATACGCTTAAACTGACATGCTCGTCTACCTGCCAAAAGAATGTTTAACTTCCTCTCCTTGGAATTGGTGGTCTTCGACCTATTTACTCAAGATAAGAGAATACACTTCCACTGTTTGACCCGTGGCAGTAAAATGGAGTCAACTGTGCCCTCGTCACTGATACTCCCGCCAACACCACTACACACAAACCCCAACACCACCATCGTCTACACTCTCTTCTTAAACAATCCTGGACCCATATTTACAAGAAATCAAATTTCTTGTAAAAAATATTGGCCATGTCAGTCATAATTTTAGGACTTCAGGATTTTTTTTTTAAATAAGACTAAATGCACAAAAGACATTTAGTGCTTATAGTTACATCTAAGTCTGGGACAGCTTAAAAGTAGCCCAGAGAACTCCTAACTCACTAAGACCAATTCATAAAACATCCGAAGGCAGCAGTTTGTATACAGTACATCCGTCATTTTTTAAAATGCATCATGTATTCGAGATATTCATCATCAGGAATAAATATGACACTTGGAAGGAATGCAGTAACACCATCAAAAGCCAGGTATATGTGCACTTTATTCATAATCAAATTCAATTAGTCACTTCTTATCTATGTAAACATGTAATCATACATGCAATTAAAAAATGGTGCACAGATCCGGTCAATACACAGTGTAGCTATCCTGTCACCGTTTCATTTGTTGCTTGTGATCTCAATCTTCACTCACTTCCACAGCAGCGCAACACCATAGCGCAGCACACGCCTACCTGCAGATTTGTCACTCATCAACCAATGACGAATGTAAATGCCAGCAGGCTCATGCATGAGACCATAGCAACGGAGCTTTTATATCATCATAAGAATTGTCATTTATCTTATCTAAAAGCAGGTCTCAGCAGCTTTGTGAATAAGTTTTAAGAGAACACACTTTTATTGTGATGTAGGAATCCTCTTAGTGCCAACATAAATGTTTTCTCAGTATGGCCCCTGGTCCCTAATGCCACCCAACATCCTCTGATGTCCAGCCTTATACTGGGGACATGCATACCAATGCAGCCAGTCTTTTGCTTGCTAAATTGACCCTTTGAAGACCAACTTACACAGAATCCCTTTTTTGTTTTTCTTTTTAAACATCTGCAAGACAGCGGTTTCTTCTTTCAAATCGAATTTCATTGCAATCAATGGAGCAATTTACACCAGCACAGTAAACTTATTTTAACACTTCAGTATCATATCAAGGGCACAAGTCAAGCGGGTATCTCTATCAGTCACTATCTGCTGCATATCATAAGGGTTCACGGTACAGTGACCCTCCAGTCTCACTTGCCATGTAAATTCTGGTTAGGGCAGTGCATTTCTAAACAATCTACAGAAGAACGCATTCCACAATAAAGGAAGATTCTAAAAGGCCACATTATATTCTATGGACCCTGATATGTTTTAGAACACTCATCGCCCCAACATTCCAGTCACACCAACGTGACTGTACCTGCTAATCAGTGCTCAGATCAATAAAAGGGGAAGTAACACAACAGAAACGCCAGCAGCACCAGCAAGGGGTGTGTGTGTGTGTGTGTGTGTGTCAGGCCTTTTTTCCCACAGCACACACACACAGAGCAGCCCTGCAGCGTCTGGCCTCTCCCCATTACCCCTCACCTAATTTACAGCCAGCGAGGCGCATTTGTCCGCGAGAGTGCGGCATCTCCTTGGAGAATAATCAGATCCGCACACAGAGGGAGGCGCAACACGGAGGGAGGGGGAGAGAGAGAGAGAGAGAGAGAGAGAGAAAAGAAAGAAAGAGAGGGGACAAAGCTGTGGTGGCTGACCCCTGTGGCTTGTGGGCGGTGTAAGAGGGCAGACTGGGGCTCAGTGCAGTCAGTCATGGCCTCTCAATAAAGCACTGGGCTCAAGTCAGCTCAAAGACCTCAGAAAGAGGGGGGGGGGGGATTTTCACTCACTCATTCACACACACTCACTCTCACACCCCTGGCTCTAATCACACAACAAAACAGGTACACACAAACCCGCACACACATACACACAAACAGAGGCTTCTCTGACACCCGAACCCCACACTTAAGCGCATAACAATAGCTTAGCTCAAGTGTAAACTCACCATGACATAGTGCCTCTGCATTTCCGTCTTCTCATTGGCCAGTTTATCGTATTCCACCTTTAGACTGTGGGGGAAACACAGAGTTAGTCTCCTTCGCTCTGAAACCTTCACTTCACCCAAGATCACCGGATTCTGCCCCCCCCCTCTAATCGCAGGCTTATTGTGCATAGTATGAAGTCTGGTGAATAGGCTTGAGTGGCTGCTAGTCAAACACATGATTGTGATTAGCGTCCAAGGGTTGTGAAAACACACTGTAGATTAAGCGCTAGCACTGCCCAGAAATTTCTCAGCATTGATGCATGGTTATGTACAAGAGTGTGTGTGAGTGTTTGTGTGTGTATACGGGACTTTCCTACGTTCGATTTGGCAATAAACACCACCACCACCACACACACACACACACACACACACACACTTTGAAGGGTTTTCAGAACAGTTTACTTTTGCACTGATTACCTGTGATACTGGGCTTGCAGGAACTGAAACTCGTCCTTTATCCTGTCGCAGGACTCGGCCACTGTAAATTTGAAGCCCGGCTGACCAGGCTGGTGCGGCGCCTGTGAGACAAGAGATCGCATCAATCAAAGCCAATTATGGCCCCAGGAGACCAGAAATGTTTTTCTGTTGTCCTCCCTCTCTCTTCCTCCCTCCCTTTTCCCCCTGCCTCTCTAATGCATTATCAGCTCAGAGAGAAAGAGAGGGAGGGCAAGAGAGAGGGGCTGCTCTCACGTTTCAGTGTGGATAGGAAGTGAAGGGTGACATCTCTGCTAAAGTGCCATGTTGTGTGAGAAGAGGAGTGCTAGTGTTTCTGACGGGGGAGGTAGAGAGAGGGAGGGGGGGGGGGGTTGGAGGGCTGGCTTGCCTGCAGGGAGGACCCTTTTAATGCTCCGCATAAACACCAGCAGCAGAAATGGGGTCACCGCGCATGGATGAGTCTGAGCGTGCCAAACTGCGCCTGTAAAAACCCGCCTTTGTTTTTTTTTTCCCCTCCCCCCCTTCTGTCATCCCCCTCACTTCTGTGTTTCCCCCCTCCCCCTTTTCCGCTGAGTTCAAACCAGGTGTTCTGTAAACAAATATGAGTGGAGCGAATAAACAGTGATCAGGGGGAGTGATTAGAGCAGGGCACAGCACAGCTCTCATCATAGCAGCCACTTTCAAATGTAGTCATCAATGTCAATGCACGCCCGTGGCTGTGGGTCAAGCACTGGTCTACTTGATCGCCTTGTTAAAACGTTATGCCAGCCATTGACCTGATGTACACTTCAAAGCCTTGTTGTGGTGGCGGTTTAGCAAGTCAAGCGGAGGTACAGGTTTGCCTGTGAAGACCAGGATGTCTTTGGTCACAGACAGGGGGGCTCTAGCATGCTTGCATGGCTAAATCAATGCAGATGGAGCAATTACGTATCACATCAGTTCAAGATGTCCAAACTTACCGGATGCCGGCCTTGAGGATACATCTTGAAATGTATCCCTTACTTATTGGAAGTCTGTGAATAGTGTGGCGTTCTGGCACGCCGCTGTCTTCGGCGGTGTAGTCGGACTCGAAGCCCGATTCCAGTGGTAGCCTGGGGGGCTTTAGACCCCGACGGTGTCCCCCTCGTTCTAAGATCCACACAGTTTGATCCCCTCGCAGTCTTCAATCGAGAAAGAAAAAAGGAAAACACAAACCATCAGTCTACTCGTTAACTTCACCCACAACACAAACAAGAGGAGGTCAGGCTGAACAAGTGAGCTTCATATTCGTCCATTTGCTGGAGCAGTTCATTCAGAATTAAAGTCTGGTGACCTTAGCAAATTCCCATCAGTGTAGCGCCAGCTACTTAACGCTGTAATGCTGTTTTGCAATCGCTAGGCGAGAATCTCTATAAGCCGTTTAATGATCAGTTAGACAACTGGTTTTACTGGCTGCTCTGCAATCCTGACCTCGAGCGTGCATTGTAGTTACGTGAGACGTACTAGGCACTAACGTAAGAACTTAGACAAGCAAATTGCATCAAACTAATAGTAACACTATTGTGGTCTGATAACACAGGACAGTCGTTTCTCTTTGTGCTCATGACTGAAGTAAGGAAACGCTCCCTCGAAACACTATGTTAACTGCCTATGACGGGAGCACTCAAAACAAAGAAACATGTTTGATTCACACATACAGTAGTCAAAACTGGCTACGTGTTGCTGCTACAGCAGGTTTCTTAAATTGAGGGACGTGGTGTGAGCATTTAGGTTCGGTAGCTAGCTTGCTAGCGACAGCTAACACTGCTAGCTCGTTAGCCAACATCGGCTACTCGACTTTTGTTGGATAAGAGCTGTTGTGGATAACGTTATCTTGGCTACCGTACCTGGATTGGTGCTTTCCGATGTTGGTTCTGTTACGTGGCTCCGCGAACAGCAATTCAAACAACACGGCTATAAAAGAGCCTTTGATATGTCACATCCAGAAAACTGAGTTCAATAATCGAGAATGTTCCTGCTCGACGCCGACCGCGTCTAACATTTCTCTGAAAACAGAAGCGACTCTCGACGTCTGCTTCTCTTTGCAGGTCGAGGAAAGACTTTTCTCCCTTTCTTAAACTCCGGGCTGCAAGCAACCACTCACAAAAGAAAGGCTGGGTAATCCAAAAAATCGTGCCAAAGTGTACTTCCGATTTTGAAGAGGTTTGGGTCGTTTAAAAGTGTAACGTTGTACTCCTTCGACAATCTCACATTTCCCCGTCGTCCAGCTATGCTATCCTGTGCCACACACAGACAGTCTACTGACACGAGGGCTGCACTGCCGCGAGAGCAACCCTTCCCAGCCAATCATCTTAACGCAAAGGGAGTTTAACCAATCATATTGAGACATAGGGGGCTGTGTGGTTTCCACCAATCGTAGGACTTTATCCCACGTGGGGTCGTCTGCTCTATATATTACGTCATTCTCGCCATTTTAGGTCCTAAGTATTTTGCTATCATCACATAGCCTGCCTTGATATCTCTAAATATCTTGCTTAAACCCTGTATGTAGTGTAGCAATAAATCTTTCGTAAGTGTATCCCTTTGTTGTCAGAATGCAATGGTTGAGTTCGTAGCAGTGTTGGATTCT
>CM059268.1:11849339-11861839 GCA_030347295.1 Setipinna tenuifilis | reverse complement strand
CACATACAGACATACACACATGCACTGGCACAGACACACGCCAGTGAATAAAGATAGCCAACACACACAACCGTAATACACACACTGAAAGAATAACACACAAAAGCACAGAGTACATATATTAAGTCTGATAATCAAGAAACAACACTTAATTAGAGACAAAGGGAAGGCTCGAGTTAATAAGTGTATTTGAGCCTGGCTTAAATACTGTGATGAAGGGGACATTCCTGATGTCAGGTGGCATTGGTTCCACAGTTGAGGGCCAGCAACAGAGTAGGCTCTGTCACCTTTTTGCTTAAGCTGGGACTGTGGTACATGGAGAAGACCTTGGCTGGAGGATTAGCTGGAGCCTGGGGGCCACATGGTGATGGATGATACTAGTTATGTAGCTGGGGGCCAGTCCATGAAAAGCTTTAAAATACCATCAGCAATATTTTAAATCGTATCCTAGAGTGGACTGGAAGCCAGTGCAAAGGGGATAGGACAGGTGTAATGTGTTCACGCTTTTTTGTGTTTGTGAGCAGCCTAGCAGCTGCACTTTGGATCATGTGAAGCTGTGCCACCATTGTCAGTGGGAGACCAAAGTAGAGAGGGTTACAATAGTCTAGACAGGAGGTTTGAAAGCATGGATAACCTTTTCCAGGTCATTGTAGGACAGAACTAGCCTGGGCGTGCCCATACATCCTGTGACGCTGCATTTGCTTTTCGCGTGCAAGTAAGTCTGGCCAAGCTGCCTGTCTACACCATTTCTACCTTTGCACAGAAACAGTGGCCAATGAAAATCTAGCATTTCAAAAAAGCAATGACCGGCAGTTTAGTGACTGGAAATCTACCTCAGTCACTGTCAACATGGCGAACATGGAGCAACGGCAAGATTTCAATGCAGCTGTAGCTGCTGTTTTGGAAGAATTCAAAGGGAGGTTCTCTCTGAAAATGGAGCAAAGGGCAGCCCTTGAAGCATTTATTGCAGGAAAGGACGTTTTCGTTATGCTACCGACCAGCTTCGGTAAAAGTTTGATTTATCAGTTAGCTCTGCTTGTAGCCAAGTCAATGGGGCTTTGCGAGAACTCTGTTGTTGTGGTCATTAGCATACATCAGAGGACAGAGGAGTGTGATTGGTTGAAGCTTTGTCCAGTAGCAAACAGAGTCATTTAAAAGAGGTGGGTTAAGCCTGCCCTCTGAGAAATGGGTTTACAACATAGCTTGGCCAGACCAATGCTCGCAGAGCATTGATAAAATTGATAAAAACTGGTCTTTACAACAGATGATATTTATTTACCCAGGTTAAGATAGGAGTCTAAAATAGCACCCAGGTTACGTGCATGGAATTTAACATATAGGTCAAGTGGACCATGGTTGGTAGGGATGGACTTTTGGATTTCGAAGGGCCAAAGACAATAACTTTAGTTTTCTTGTCATTTAACTGACGTTGTTTGCCATCCAGGTTTTAAGAGAGGCTGCAAAAAGTTGCCAGTTGTAAGTGAGATGTACAGTTCGGAGTCATCTGCATAGAAATGGAATGAAACAATTGAATTTTCTGATGATGTTACCCAGGGGGAGCATGTAAAAGCAGAAAAGTATTGGACCCAGAAAAGATCTCTGGGGGACACCACAGGACACAGGGGCTGGGGATGAAGAGTACTGACCTATAAAAACTAAAAAGGATCTTTGGTGGAGATAGGAGAGAAACCAGTTTAGGGTTCTTTCTCACACCTAGACCACAGGGAGAGGGAGGGGAAGCAAAGAAAGGAGAGCAATGGAAAGAGTTGTGTGATTAGAGATATTCATGAAAGGGAAAAAGTGTAGACAGATAGCACAGAGCTGTGTGTGTGTTGTGTGTTTGTGTGTGTGTGTGTGTGTGTGTGTTTGTGTGTGTGTGTGTGTGGACGAATGAGCCTGGGGCCATACTCTTGCACTTTTTCGTGTCTCTGCTTTTAACCTACTGGTTCACTCTCTTAAGTTTGATATCACACACATCTCCTGTCAGCACCACCCATGAGTGCACGCACGCACACACACACACACACACACACACACACACACACACAGACACACACATACACACTCATCTGCTTATATAAAACCATTTCTAAGTATGGTTTTACCTTTAAAATCACATCCATCTCTGGTCAAGGTGGCAGATCCTTGGAGGGTTTGCTGTCATGCCAAGTTTCCAGTGTGTGTGTGTGTGTATGTGTGACAAGCAAGCAGAGGAGATGAGCTCTACTCCATGCATTACAGATCAATCAGATCAGATCAGTGCCACCTCTACACCACTACGCATTAGAGACAGAGAGAGAGAGGTGCACACACACACATACACACACACACACACACACACACACACACACACACACACACACACACAGTGAAATTTGAAATCCATCTTCGAGTTGTGTGTTTTTTCTGTGCATCTGAAGAACAAAGGATGGCGCAGGCTCTATGAGCCTATTCATTCTCTTCTGGGATACTGTAATTTCATGAGTTCCACACCACGGAGAGTCTCTTTTCTTATTTCCTGCCACAAAAAGCAATAACGCTCCAGCTCCTGCAGGCAAAATTGCCTTTGCACAAGCAGTCTGTCTCACCCCACACTCACAGGCACACACATACACACACACTCATACATGCATACACACACAGAGACACACACACACACAAATACACACACATATCGCCCCGCTCCTACCATGCTCGATGACTGACACATGCTCCTAAAAAAATTACCTCTCCACCTACTGTGCTGCTGGCCTCCAAGAGGGGACTTTATGCTGTTATTAAGGGGAGAACGAGAGAGAGATGGAGAAGGAGAAGTGGGAAGGAGAGGTGGGAGAGTGGGGGGGGGGGGGGGGGGGGGGGGGGGGGGGTTGAGAGACAATAGGTGGAACAGAGAGAGTGAAAAAGACAGAGTGAAAAAGATAGAGAGAATGATGAAGAGAAAGAGAGATGAGAAAGCAGGAGAGATAAAGAATGGGAGAGAAATGCAAAAGAGGGCAGGAGAGAAAGAGAGGGAGAGGGAGAGAGACAGACAGACAGAGAGATGAGAGGAGCAAAGAGATTGAAAGAATAATATTCCAGAGAAGGTACAGAAAGAGATATAACAATGGAGGTTTGGATTGGATCGATGGGGGAGAGCACTGTCTGACAGATAAGACTCTTCTGGCTGCCCTATGAGCTGGAACCGCACCCAGCCCAGGCCTCCACTCCCATCTCAGGGATGATTACACAGACTTCCACAGGCTCGACCAAGCTCTACGCTGCAGAACCAAACTCAAACCTATACACATGTCGATGCTACCTGACAGAACAAGAATTGTTGGGCCTAGTCAGGGTCAAGTCCCTGCAGTCTTGTTTACAGAGGCTTTCTTGGGTGCATTGTAGTGCACTGTAAATATGTGTGTGTGTGTGTGTGTGTGTGTGTGTGTGTGTGTGTGTGTGTGTGCACGTGCACGTGCACCTGTGTGTGTATGTGTTCTTTTCAGCAGGTCCAACCCAGAGTTTTTTACTTACACATTGAGCTACCTTGACAGAACCATGGTGTGTGTGTGTGCATATTGGACCCAAGCCAGTGCTATTTATGCATCGAGCCCAGCAATCTGCTCTGACAAGTCTGAAAGGTTTGTCATTCTCTGCCTCACCTCGTACTGCTGCAGTTGAGAATCCAATAATGTGGGTTATATATCATTAATGATGTTATTCTGTGTGTGCGTGTGCGCGTGTGTGTGTGTGTGTGTGTGTGTAATGTGCATGTGTGTCAGTGTGTGTGTGTGTGTCTGTGTCTGTGTGTGTCTGTGTCTGTGTCTGTGTGTATTTGTGTATGTGTGTGTTCACTTCTCCCATTCTTCCACCTTGGCAGGTGCCAGACAGACACACCTGAGGCAAAACACTCTGTCTGCTCATCAGCCTGTTTCCCCCCTACGCCTTTCACTCCATGATACACACAAACACACACACACACACACACAGGGCAGATAATATTCAGGCACTCTGCCTGATTCCAGGCCTGGCAGTGTTTGTCTGCAAAAAATGTCTACATCATGCTAAAATTACACTTCAGTAAGGGTCTTAGAATATACAGATGCAAAGTTGTGAGAGCACGATGAAAGGGATGCCAGAAAGAACCACTGAGCTATCCACAACTCAATTTACTTGCATGGGCCTTTATGACGGCAGCTAGAAACTATGGCACATGTGTACACTTTGTTTCACGTCCTCTAACGTTGTTGTACCGCTTTGGGCACTGTTCGAAACTTCTCTTCTTGCCAAAGGAGGACACAATTATTGAAGATATTTCCTCCCATACTTCTATGACCCGCGGAGGTTTGGGGGGATTCTTTCCATCCCCGAATATTAACTGCTCACGCGCTGTTACTTCACAAACGAGCAGATTGGTGTCCTCCACCGAAAAGCTCCTCCGGTTCAGGTAAATCCGCCATCGTAATAGCAACAGGCTATGGACAATGCGCCCGCTGGCTCTTAAAGGGAATGAGAGTATAAATTCTCATTGGTTAATTGTATGGTACGCCCAAAACACACCCATGACTAATGAAGTAATTTAACCCAACCCTTTTGAAGGATGCGCCTGGCGCAATGTTCGCTTTTTCCGCAGTGAAAATACCAAATTGTGTCGGGAACGCCCCCAAAACAACTTGTCCGACAGACTTTAGACAATGCGCGTATGATCGTGAAAATAGAGCCCTAGGTTTGAAAAACCTTTTTTTTTTTTTTTTACAAAAACACAGCCAAGAACAGGTCTGGATTCAAAATTATGAAGGGGTCGTTAAACATTGTCAATAGAAACATTTCCAAGTCAAAATAAGTGAGATATAGGGAAGCTATCAATGATTAAAATTTGTGGCATGCAGCTCTGTGAGTGGATCCCAAACACAGGCCAGAGCGTGCGTTTATTTCAGAATTCCATTCTGCTGCCACTGCTGAGACTCCTCGCATAGAGCTGCATGCATATTGTCAGCTCTTTATATTTCACTTGGGAAAATGTGAAATGGAAAATGTTTCTATTGACAATGTTTAATGACCTTTTCATATTTTTTAATTCAGGTCTATAATTTGACATGTTCTTGGCCATGTTTTTGCAAAAAAAATGTGTTTTCTAAACATACCTTTTCATTTTAAACATCTTTTTGCGCTTCCAGTATGGTGTCCAGAGAAATTAATCTATGTATCAAAAACTCCTGAATGGCAGCTTTCCAATGAAAAAATTTGTTACTGTCTATCCTTTTTAGATTTTAGGATATAAGCAATTAAAATGTTTCCTGTATTTTGGCCCATCTGGTATATATTGCTTTTATTAAGTCTTAATGTGTTTTATTACAAGTGGACAACAAAGAAAGAATTTCATTGTGCAGGGAAACATGTTTTCTAAGTGTGCTTATGACAATAAACTTAAACTTGAATTTTAACGGGCCTCTGGTAAAGTATAAAGGGGTGAGGCTAACTCGCCCACCGCTTTCCTCTTCTCCTCTTGGCCCCTGATGCAGGAGAGAGAAGAGCCAGTAAATTACTGCCTCGGTCTGGGAGCTAAGCCTCTTATTTTTACTCCAAATGCGGATCTAAATTGACTTTCCTTTAAAAATCTAATTATTAGCCTGTGCCCTCCAAAAATCTCTCCAAAAATGGCCCGCAGCAGCCAAACTATTACCATAAACACAACCCACGGCGAGCTTAAAACAAATTGTATATTTAGCGAGTGGTAATGGGATTCAATTTGGTTGTATTCAGGAGAGTGTTTCTCTCAAACGAAGAACATCGCAACTTCATTACCGTGGATTGCTAGGCCAAATGCACACCCGCACAGAACCGATGCACAGACTCTCTCTCTCACACACACACACACAGCCTCAATCAAACACATGGTATAAACACACAAACCCTCAATCAAACACATGATTCACACAAACACACACACACACACACAGACACACACACACGCATGCACGCATGCACACACACATTTCCTGTCTTTCTGTGTTTACACTTAATTTCATTCTTCTGCCTTCCCGCTCACTCTCATCCAGCCCATTTTAACATTTCAACAGATTGTGCTCAAATCGCGATCCAGAAAATCTTTGACAATCATAAATAATAAAAGATTACACCAATCCGTCAGTGCTGGTTGCCTGCCAGCTACACCAACACACATATACACAGATACAGACACAGACACACACATACAGACAGAGACATTACTGTTGGCCATCTGTGCAGCAGATTGGTGCAAGAGAGAGTAAACAGAGAGCACAGTGTACCTGCCATGGGCAGCCCTCAGCTAAGGAGCATCTCACAGTATTTTTGGGTTCTGTGTCTGTGTTAAGTTAGTCAAGCACCACCTCAGGCTAGTTTTGGGTTCTGTGTGTGTCACTGGGAGTATCTTAGACTAGTTTTGGGTTCTGTGTCTGTGATTAGTCAGCTGAAGGAAGGCAGAGGGGCATTGATAGTGACTGCAGTAGCATCAGCAGCTAGTGTTTGTAGCACTATCGGTAGTAATAATAGCAGTAATGGTAATAACAGCTGTACTAGTAATAATAGCTTCATTAGTAGTAACAGTTTTAGTAATATTAACAGATGTAGTGGTAATAACAGCTACAGCAGTAACAGATGTACTAGTAATAACAGCTTTAGTAGTTACACTTTCATTAGTATTAACAGCTGTAGTGGTAATAACATCTAAATCAGTAATAACAGATGTTCTAGTAATAATAGCAGGTGTGGTCATTACAACAATACTAACAGCCAAAGTAATAATAACTACTTTTGTAGTAGTAGCAGAAGACAAAGTAGATATCAGCATACATAGTGGTATTAACAGCTATAGTAGTAATAAATATTAGTTGTAGCAGTGATAACAGCGGCAGCAGTAACAGCAGTGGTATCAATGGTAGTAACAGATGCAGCAATATTAGTAGCTAAAATAGTTGTAGTAGTAGTAGTAGCAATGGTACTATTTGCAGTAGCAAGTGTAACAGCACCAGTAGTAGCAGCAATAGCAGTATTCAAATTAAAGTTAATTTGTAAAATCAACTTTGGGTGTGTTGAAACATATGGTATGTTTGCTTAGGAGCAAAATTATGCTAGCCCGTTGCCTTCTGAACTTTATTATCTTTATTGTTTTTTTTATCAAAAAAGCTCTCCATGGTAATGATCAGGGCACAAAGGTAGCCATAAACCATTTAAACCATTAAAAAAGCTCAGATAGCTTCACACTTCTTTAGTAGTATAACAAGGACTCTGAGATTTAAAACTAGGCATTGAGAACTTTGTAAGTGTATAGATCGTTCTTTAAAAAGACTGCTTTAACAGTTAGTACATTGCAGTAGTTTCCGGTCGCCGCCATGTTGAAAGTAAGCCCCTACAAGTCGATTGACAAACCCTAACAGAATAGAAGGAGAAATAGTATTAATTAATTCCGTGCAAATGCATGGATTTCATCTATTGGTGACAATATCTGGTGATTGCCTAAAAGGGAATGAAGGTACAACCCCATACAACAAATTGTCTAACTACAGACTGTAGCTAAAGTTGTTTCTCTATAAGCAGCTTTCCTGGCTGAAAATGAAAAGATGCAATCCTGAAAGTTTTCATTAGCTACCTCTGCATAACGAGTCCACTTTGCAGCAGTGGCTGGTTGTGTTGCAGATCAATGTGAAGACACCCATCCACACACTAAAGGAGAGAGATTACTGTGTCTGTAGCATGCATTTTGATAAGAATATACTCCGGTTTAAGTATGGTATGAGGTTTGTGCATGTGTTTGTGCATGTTTGTATACATATTCGATCGATGTGTGTGTGTGTGTGTGTGTATGAGTATCTGTGTGTACAAGGGACAGGTTCTGAATTTACTGTTTCAGTGTTAATCAAAGGCAGCGGGCTGTTGACACACAGTCCCAGTTTTATGGCTGCAGAAGTGTATGGTAAATCTTAGGACATGACTACCCATGAGCCAATCAGCACTTAGGACATGACTACCCATGAGCCAATCAACACAATATCCCAACTCGCAAGGGTTCGAGGTCTTAAAATCTGCCACTTAAACGCACGAAGTCTAGCCCCTAAACTAGACGAAATCAAAATCTTGCTTCAACAGTCTGAAGCCCATGTAATGGCAATCTCTGAAACATGGCTAACACCCAACATTCCAGATTCGTTTCTTTCAATAGACAATTATACTCTGTATCGCAAAGACCGCACCGATAAAATTGGTGGCGGAGTCGCTATCTACATACACCAAAAATATGCGCACTCAATTCTAAAGCTCGAAACGGAGTCAGAGTCTTTACAAATATTATTAAAATTAACATCGCAACATGTGATTACAATTATTGCCACATATAAACCCCCGAACGTAAATGCAAAAGTCTACATAACGCAGCTCATGAGCATAATCAAATCAATCACTACGAAAGAGCTCATTATAGTAGGTGACATTAACATGGACTGGCAGGACAGTTCCTCAAAACTACTAAAAACTGCAGCATTGAAGCTTGGTCTTCAGCAATTAATTAAAGCCCCCACCAGATATAGTAAAAGTCGTAACACAGTTCTGGACCTAATTCTGACAAATCAACCCTCTAAATATGAAATATCTGGAGTAATAGACACCGCGATTTCTGATCACTCACTCATCTTTGCTATAAGGAAAAATATTAAATCCTCAAAAAATCATTCCCCACAACTCTTAACAAAAATACCAAATTCTAAATTGCCCCAGTTTAATGCTGAAATCAGTAACATCAACTGGGATTTTGAACTATCCTTAGATAACCCTGACCAAATTTTATCCCAATTCCACACCAAAACTGAGGCAATACGTGACAAGTTTACCACTGCTGTTAAATTACATACAAGGCAGAGGAAACTACCCTGGGTTACTTTAGAATTAGTACAGCTTCTTAAGCAAAAAGCCTTTCTCTTAAAAATATATAGATTAAATAAAACAATGGAGAGTAAAAATGATTTCATACTGATTAGAAATAAGTGCTCTATAGAATTGCGTAAGGCAAAGACTGTTTATTTCAAGGATCAAATTACTCAAGCTGCCTCAAACCCTAAAACACTATGGCAGACACTCAAGACTATCACAGGAGACTATGCAAAGAAAAATAATACACTTTCTCAAATTTCTTTAAATGGTACACTTATTTCTGATTCAGAAAAGATTGCAAGGGCTTTCAATGACTACTTTGTCACATCTGTGAATGAACTTGCATCAAAATTTGCTACTCCTTCTCATCCTACCTCTATGTTCTCCCAAATTCCTGAGCAGTTCTCCTTTGCCGAGATCTCACAAGATGAGCTGCTTAAAGTAGTTAATTCCTTGAATAACTCCCACTCTTCTGACATCTATGGTCTAAATACTAGCTTTCTGATTACTCATGTTAACACCTTTATACCTCTTTTCCATCACCTTATAAATCGCTGTATTAGGCTCTCTATCTTTCCTTCTTGTTGGAAAACTGCCCAAATTATTCCAATTTTTAAATCTGACGATCCTACTAGCATATCAAACTATAGACCCATAGCAATTCTTCCAGTAATGTCCAAATTACTTGAAAAAATTCTTTGCAATCAATTAAGTTTTTATCTTGAGACTGGTAACTGGCTCAATGACTCCCAACATGGTTTTCGTGCCAAGCGATCAACTATGACTGCACTATTATTATTTACAGAACACATAAGACACTCGTTAAACAAAGGACATATCACTGGTGCCATTTTTATTGATTTTCGTAAAGCTTTTGACACTGTAAATCATCAGATCTTGTTGAACAAACTTATGTCATTTCAGTTATCTTCCTCTGTGATTTCAATGTTATCTTCATATCTTACAAATAGGACACAAGTTGTTAAGATTGGTCCTGCAACATCTGACCCTTTAGAGTGTAATATGGGAGTCCCCCAAGGTAGTATACTTGGTCCTTTACTTTTCCTGTTGTATATAAATGACCTTCCCCGCATATGCAAATTTTCAAACTGTTTGTTGTATGCCGATGATACTGTTATTTTTCTTTCTGACCCTGATCCTAACGTTATTAATTTAAAATTATCTTCTGATCTCCAGCATCTACATGATTGGCTAGAAGCAAATCACCTAACCATCAATATAAAGAAAACTGAATACATGTATTTTCATTCTCAAAGGAAAAGCTTCTCCACTCATGACCCCATTACCCTCTCCAATCAAAACCTTGTGTCCACAAAAACATATAAATATCTTGGTGTGACCTTGGATTCTCATCTTACTTATAGAGAACACACTACTAAATTAGCAAACAAACTCAATCAGAGGCTTTATGTTTATAATAAAATCAGACCTTATTTGTCACTCTCAGTATCAAACACTTACCTGCATGCTATTATTCTTTCAACACTATCTTACTGTATTCCTATCTGGTCACTTACTACAAAGGAAATCACTGAACCAATAGCTAGGTTATATTATAGAGCATTCAAGATCCACCACAAACTCCCTAGTTGGACACACCACTGTACTGTACTCACCCACTCAAATGCTCTCACTTTTCAGAATTACATCAACACTCATGCCATGACATTTTTCTTTCAGTTACAATCAAACTGTCCCATAGCTAGTCTTGCTGTGTTTATGCCAACATTAAATTTGCAATTGAGGCGGACAACAAGATCAGCAACTCGGGCACTGCTTCCAGTGCCCGCCTTTAGAAATACCTATGGGCAACGGTCTTTCTTTTACACTTACACCAAAACATGGAATGATATCCCTCACCACACTAGAATAATCTCAAACATCACCCACTTCAAAAAAGACTATACATCTCTCTTGTTAAACAGTCATATCTGCAACCACTAAATGATTTCCTTATGGTCATACTGACACTTCTAATTTTAATTTTTTTTTTAATGTCTTGTAAAACTGTGTTGTCCCTGTCTTCATTTTTGTATTTGTTTTAAGCTGTCGCAGTTGTTGTGATCTTGTGGTGTCTACTTATATCAGTCTGGTATCTATGTCCTGTACATTTGTTGTTTTATGTGCTGCAAAACAGGAACCTGCTGAAAATCAGCTTAAGCTGAGTCAGGCCCTTTAAACTGTAACTGTTTGTTACCTTTTAAATTTTCCTGTATAATAAATGAACTGAACTGAACTGAACTGAACTGAACACTTAGGACATGACTACCCATGAGCCAATCAACACTTAGGACATGACTACCCATGAGCCAATCAGCACTTAAGACATGGCCCATGAGCCTGTGCTAACAAATCACCAACAGAACATACACTTGCAGAGAGATGGAGAGGGGAGGTAAGGGGTGATGTGTGATAGGGAGAGAGAAAGAGAGAGAGAGAGAGGGTGAGAGGGTGTGTTTGATGGGGTGGTAGAAAGAGACGGGGAGAGTGAAGAAGTGTGAAGCTGACAGAGCACAGAGCCTGCTCTCCCACAAGGTTCCTCTCTTCTCTCCAGGACATTGGCTCTGGCTGGGATGTGTGTGTGTGTGTGTGTGTGTGTGTGTGTGTGTGATTGTCCAGCTGGCATGTGAAAACACATTTTCAAGTCTACTGAGCATTGGGCAAGGATGGCAAAGAACTAGCAGAAGAACTGGGTGGGCATATCTCTCTCTCTTTCTCTCTTCCTCTCCTTTTCTTCATCTTCTTGCCAGGGTTGTTGTTAGACTTGGGCATTAGAGCCTATAGCCCTGGATCTTCTGGGATAATAATAATGATAATAATAATAATAATAATAATAATAATAATAATAATAATAGCACAGAAGAATTAGCATTACCAGCAGCCACAAGTGCAACATTTGTAGTGAAAAATCTGACATGACCATATGCTATATGGGCAGATTTAGAATCATTTGTCGCAAAATGTTACCAATTCAACATTGGTATTCTTTGATCTCTATGCATAGGCATGACAATGTCTATAGGCTAATTTTAATGTCACAATTCGGCTGCTCTTTGGCAGAAGAAACGTTCACAGGCCACCCTATCTTTAATGTAAACATCAAACTATTCGTGCATGCCCCGTGAGTTGTGACATCCAAATACATATGTAGTCTTTTATCAGAAGGTGAAAGGTACGTGAATGGCTTGCTACTTTGGACAGAATTTTGCAGTGTGCAAGAAAACCACACTACACTAATGCTAAAGGCACAACTTCCAGGTCAGAGGAAAGACAACATGGCAGTGTTGCAATACATCTGAATTTAACCTGTTACTAGTTTACTATGTAGAAGCTACTGCTGTAACAGTTGTAAGCACAGACTAGTAGACAATGCTGACTGAGGTTTTGGATGCAGTGAGTGTGTGATGAAATTATAGGCCTAACGTTTATGAACAATTGATGGAGAGAAGACACAACAAAACTACAACCCAAACATTTTATGTTTCCTAATCGAGTAGAAGGGCTATTAACATGACTAAGCGCTATCACCTGGTGGTCAGTTATTTTATGTCCTCGGAGCTCGAAAGTATTTAGATAGTAAGTGATATTGACAGTGAAAC
>CM059268.1:11829339-11844339 GCA_030347295.1 Setipinna tenuifilis | reverse complement strand
TACACACACACACACGAGCGCACACACACGCGTCAACAGCAACAACAACAACAGCAAGGCAGGGAGGCCATCACTTAGTCCTAGGATCCCCTCCAGGCACTTATCACCCTTCTTCTCTTTCTTTTACTCCTTTTCCCTTTCTCTTTCACGTCTTTCTCTCCTTCATTTACTTCCCTGTTTTTCTTCTTTGTCTGTCTCTTTCCTCCTGTCCTAGTTTCATTCTACCTTTACTTCCAACCTGCTGTCTCCTTTCATCTGTCTCTTCTTTTGTCTTTTCCTCCCTCCATCTTTCTCTTTCTTCTTTTCTGTCTCACAGAGGGGAGTGCTTCAGTAACTCCCCTCCCTGTTCTTTCTCTCGCTGAATTCCACTCCTAGCCCTGTAGGGGTGATGTGTGGATGTGTTGTGTTGACTCCTGATGACCATGGATATCTCTCTCTCTCTCTCTCTCTCTCTCTTTCTCTCTGTCTCTCTGTCTCTCTCTGTCACTCTCTGTCTCTATCTTTATTCTTTATTTGCACACCCTGTATCTATCCCTTCTTTCAGTCCTGTTTCCTCTCCATCCTCCTCTTTTTCTTACATCCATCTTTAGCTCTCTCTTTTCATGTCTCTATCCATATTTACCCCTCCCCCCATCTCTGATGTCTTTTTTACATTATTACACAAATCTGCAGTCAGAGCCAGACAAAGCTCCAACCTCCATGACACAGGAGGAGAAGGGGGAGAGTTGGAGAAAGAGAGAGAGACAGATAGAGAGAGAGAGAGAGAGAGAAAGAGAGAGAAGGGAAAAAAGATAAGTTGGCTCGCCTCCTATTTCTGTGTTGATGAGTCAGATAAGATGACCTGCGGGTGTGTGTGTGTGTGTGTGTGTGTGTGTGTGTGTGTGTGTGTGTGCTATCTTTCTAGCTGTTCTCTAGTAAATGTGGAGTTTAGTCTGTGGGATTAGATCAGCCCGTGGTGACAGGGTGAAGGCCAAGGGGTGGGGGTGGGGGGACTTACATGGCAGCACTGACATGGCCCTGTGTGACACAGAGCTACTACACTGCACAACCCACACACACACACACACACACACACACACACACACACCCAAAGACTCCCTACCCCCCACACCCAGGGACGCAACATTTTCCACTGCCCTCACCCCGGCGGTCCCCCAGGCAACCACGAATAAGTGTTGTGTGTCCACTTTAATTATGCACAATGTGTTCACTACCCGCCCTCTCTCTCTCCCTCCCTGTCTCCTTTCCTCAGTCCCTCCCTCCTTTTTCTGCTGCCTTCTCTCTCTTTCTCCCTCTCTCTCTCTGTTGCTGTCTCTCTCTCTATCTCTCTCTCTCTCTCTCCAGGCTATGCTAAGGTGATGTGTATTAGTCTGGGCAAAAAGAACTGTACTTGGTCGTCCTCCATGCCTTTGATAGCAGCCTATGCATTACCTTACCAGGTAATCAGGTCACTTGTGTGCTTCTGTGTATGTATGTATGTGTGTGTGTGTGTGTGTGTGTGTGTGTGTGTGTGTGTGTGTGTGTATGAATGTGTGTGTATCAATGTGTGTGTGTGTGAGAGAGAGAGAGAGAGAAAGAGAGAGAGAGAGACAGACAGAGACAGAGAGACAGAGAGAGAGTGTGTTTGTGTATGTGTGTGTGAGAGAGAGACTCTGTGTGTGATGTCTGTTTGAGTAATTTCCCTCTGTAATTGTATGTGGCTGGGTCGGTAGCTGACTTTTCCACAATGCAACAGAAGCACAGATTGGTGGTTAGCCGAAGAGAGCCTGACGTCCCGTGTTACAACTGAATAAGAGGCTCTGTCACTCACTATTTCTTGCTCTGTCATACCCTTGTCAACAACTAAACACACACACACACACACACACACACATACTCAACCACTTCACACACAAACATGAACACATACACACCTAGAAGTTCCCACATAAGTACACATACACATAAACACACAATTACACACCCACTCTCTCTCACACACACACACTAAATAGTTGTTTGTTGTCTTAGAATCATACCAAAGTAGGTCTTCCTAGAGTTTGGTTGGGCCCCACAAGGAGAGGAGAGGAGAGGAGAGACGAGAGCAGAAGTGAGGGGCAGAGAGGAGAGGTGAGAGGCAGAGAGGGGACGGAAGGAGGCCACCCCTATCAAAACAGTCTAGATTTGCCACTGGAATCGAGAGGGAAAAAGAACAGAAGGAGAGGAGATGAGAGGGAAAAAGACAGTTGATGAGAGGAGAGGGGGAAAGAAAAAAAAAGCTTAAGGAGGGAAGAGATGAGAGGTCAGGGCCATGGGCCAGCTGAGGCTCCCTGTGGCACCACGAGCAAGCTGGGATCGCATCTGTGTCTGAGCCCATGTCTGGGGTTTGGGTTTGGGTTTGGGCGCAGCCGAGTGTGGGAGACACAGACCCAGCACAGAGTTTATCCACAGGCCGTACTTAGGGCCGCTCACCACAGACATTTTGGACAAATTGGGAATTCCTTCAAATGAACATGTTTGGCTGGCTCTCCCAGGCCTAACCACACTATTTGGGCTTTGTGGGACACCAGACGGGATGAGGATGGGACCACGCCGGGCTTGGAGTATGTCAGACATGTGGGGAATGGGCCAAGCGGGATGTTAACTGCTGGAGTGACTATGCTACTGTGTGTTTGTGTGTGTGTGCGTGTGTGTGTGTGTGTGCCTATGCGTCTGTGCGTATGTGTGTGTGGAGGTTGCATGAGTGGCTACGCTGCGGCTACACCATAATACATAGCAGCCATGCTCCTGTGTGTGTGTGTGTGTGTGTGTGTGTGTGTGTGTGTGTGTGTGTGTGTGTGTGTGTGTCTGTATGTGTGTGTGTGTGTGTGTGTACGTTTTGTAGTATTTTAAGGCAAAGAGTATGTTGTCATATTATATCATTTGTGTGTTGTGTAGTATATTGTGGCATGGCAGCTCATTAATTGGAATGTGACTGCATTTGTGTGTATGTGTATCTACACATTGCAATCTACAGTAAACAGTGCATCTGCCTGCATGATGCAGTGTGTGTGTGTGTGTGTGTGTGTGTGTGTGTGTGTGTGTGTGTGTGTGTGTGTGTACGTGTGTGTGTGTGTGCGTGCGTGTGTGTGTGTGTGGTTGTGAGTGTGTCACACTGCATCAGGAGAAATGAGACTGTGTGTGTGTGTGTGTGTGTGTGTGTGTAACTGTTTGTCTTCCTGCATCAGTGTGAATGCAACACAGTGAGCTGAGCTGCAGGCCACTGCCGTGTCTCGCGGTGATGATGTCAGTGCTCATTGGCCGTCCCCTGGGTGGTGATTTATGAGCTAATCTGGACCTGTCTCCATCTCCTTGGCCCCCAGGACACACACTCTCTCTTTCTCCCTTATTCTCTCGCTCTCTATTCATCCCATCTCTCTTGCATCCCACCGCTCTCTTTTCTCCCCTCCCTTTCTCTCCCTCTCTATCTATCTCCCTCTGTCCCCTTGTCCCTCTCTATCCCCCACTTTATTTTCTCTGTTCATTTCTCTCTCTTACTCCCTCTCTCACCCTTGCTTTCCCTATCTTGTTCCATGTCCTTTGTTTTTTGCCTGTCTCTATCCATCTATATTTCCCCCTTTCTCTCTCTCTCCTTCCCTTATTTTTTCTGCTTCTCTCTCTCTCTCTCTCTCTGTCGCTCTCATTCCCTCCCTAGGGGTGTGCAAATGGGAAGGAGTTTTTGCCATGGATACCCACTGCCTACCATCCATCTGCATGGTTACGCATAGACACACCCACAACACACGCCACTCAGCAATAGTGCTTGCCTGAAGTAGTTTAAGTCACACACCCCCACACACACACACACACACACAAACACACACAATAAAAAATAAACATAGCCACTGCAAACAAACATAGACAAAAATGTCACTGGCATAAAAATGAACTAATTACGTCTGGATTCACAGCACGTTTTTAATCCACCCCCCACCTAACAACCCTATAACAGCCATACTGCCACTTCCAGTGCTGACAAATGGACACTTCCCATTACGGCATTAACCAACTAAATTATGGAGAAAAAGGCAGTTGGCCAGCGCAGATTCTCCAACACATATTAAGTTCATAATTATCCTTTCTTATCTGCTGCTGATATAAACAGAAAAATCTGTCCTGGCCTGATGTATATGGTTAGCATTGGTCAGGTGGGTGGGAGGACGTTACTGCATGCTGTTGACCCACTTTCTTGTGGATGTACTCAGAAAAGTAATTTGTGTGGCAGAACAAAAACTGATAGGTGGTGAGATGAATGGTTGTGGGTGTGGATATGTGTGTGTGAATATGTGTGCTTGTGTGTATGTGTGTGTGTGGGCAAGAGAGGGTGCGGCAGGAGCCACCAGGCACTAAATCACCAGGCGATTAGCTTCACGAGCGAAGCACCCGCGAGAAAATAATTGCTAATGTTCCCAGACTAACCAAAAGGGAAATGAGGGTAATGGGCCAATTTATAAATTCTGATTGGTATACATGGAAAACTTCCAGCCCATCTCTTGTGTGTGTGTGTGTGTGTGTGTTTAACCGCACCCTATAAAGGCAGCCCTCAAGGCAGCCTTGCCGCAACGGCCGGTCATTAAAATCAATACCGTCACTGTGGCACGGCCTGCCGATGTAGCCACTGTTTTTCTTGGCCGTTATTCCTTCAGCACAGCAGAGGACAACCAGAGCGCCCTGCAGCCGTAAATCAATGGAGTGTAAAAGGACAAAAACACCAGCGTAAACATTGCACGCTCATAACTCACTGCCAGTGTGTGTGGGTGTGAGTGTGTGCATGTGTGTCTTTCAAAGATGATATATTTCACGCAGGTCAATATCACACTGATTCATGTCTGCCCTCATGACCTCCAAGTATATCCTATGTGTGACCTTTGAACCCAACAGGACAGGGTAGCCTTTAGATGCCCCAGCATAGCTTGCCAAAGCCCGATGACCTTGATACAGCAGCATGTCCTTCATGAATATGATAACCTTGCTGCTCTTGTATCAGGGCAGGTTATGGATTTCACCTTTGATCTTGACAGAGAAATGCATACATATAAGAAAAATGTCAAACTATAACCACAAATGGAACCTTTTTAAAAAGGTATTTTTCAATGAGAGAGTTCTTATTATTTGTAAGGGTTTGGGTTGAAAATAGGGAAGAATATTGAGCCTTTGTCTCCCCTGAAACATTATGGTGAAGAACCTTGTGTGAATCTTTTGACCTTGGTCTGTCAGAGAACAGCAGGAGAGATGAGTGTTGGTTGATTGAAATGATTAGAAGTGAACTTTATCTTTCTGTGTTGCTTGCAATCACACAGGTGCCTGCTGAAGGCCTCACACAAAATTCAGTTAACTGCACAGTGACAAAAACAGTATATAAAATCTATGAGCCAGAGCTTTTATACATATATTTCATATACACCGACGCAGACAAGTACTCACAGACAGTGAGAGATAGAAAAAGAGTGAAAGACAGTGAGAGAGAGAGAGAGAGAGAAAAAAAACACACCCACACACACACCGTCACCATTGCTGCCACATTTTCCATCACTCTGACTGAAATCTTAAGTTAATTTCCACCCCCCTCTGCCCCCACCCGCAGGACCTCTGATGTTTAACGGCTGAGTTTTGTTGAGTCTACATGCTGGCGGAAATGTTGGGCAGCTGCACCTCTCTCTCATGTGGTTACTGGAGCACCGACACACACACACACACACACACACACACACACACACACAGTCATGGCGTTAGTGGAGCATGGGCTTATCTGGTAGGAGGCTTTGCTTTGCTTTGCTGTAGCCACAAGCTGGGTGGTCTGCTCTGTTGGGCTGCTCCCAGCTGTGTGTTTTATCCCTACTTCTCCCTAGAGTCAGTGCTTTAACACACACACACACACACACACACACACTCACACACACACTCACACACATACACACACACCTTACACATGCATATGCATACATACACAAACACATCTGTACATATGTATCAACACATTCACACATATATGGGTGCACCCCATTACAACCACCAGAGCACCCCCCCCCCCCCCAATAGACACACACACACACACACACACACACACACATAAACACACTGATACATCTTTGACATTTTCAAGCTGAGCAACACATAAACACACACATTGAGCCTAATAGCCTCATTAAGGGGCAATACAGCACATCAAAGCTCATTACACACACACACCAACACAGACATAGACACATCGGAGATAGAGAGAGAGAGAGAGAGAGAGCATCTAAGCACAATCTAAACACACACTAAGGGGTAGGAGAGCATCTCAGTATGTCTCACTGCTGTTTAAGGAGATGAGGTAGGACTCTCACTGCTTACTGATAGGGTAGATACAGGCATATTTACACTCCACCCTACACACACAACACACACACACTGACGAACACAAACTGACGAACACATAGTGGGGCAGATTAAGCGCATATACCAAGAGAATATTTCAGTTTTTGATACAAGCATCAAATTTGGCATGAAGTCCTGGACCTACTCTTTCCAAAAAAAAAAACAAAATTCAAAGATGGTGGCCATTTTCCAAGATGGCCCAATTTGTTAAGATAGAACTTGAATGCCTGGCCCATTTTTAATGATTAAAGAGTCTGACATTAAAAATTAAATTCTACAATAACAATTTTAAAATGGTTGATAGTTTTCATTTATTCAACTATTCAACTATTTTATATAAAAAAGTCAATTTGTGGTGTAAAGTTGTTAAGCACACAGAAAATATTTTTGTAGTCACCCTACAGAGTCCAGGTTAATACACAAGAGAGTGATGTCAAAGCACAACCAGGGCACACCTTGTCTACTTATCGTAGTTGTAGTATAGTTTAGTGTCCCAAATGCTATCTAATTAGCCAACTAGTAACTTAGTTAGATATAGTATTGTACTACACACATGAATTGCCAAAATGTGGCAGTACCGGATAGCTGAGCCAAGAGTAACTGTGCATTGGTCAAAGTCAAAGTCAGGTTTGTCAAACCCATAGGTACAGGTCATACACAGGATTTGAAATTGCAGTGCTCCTCAGGCCCATAATGTACACTAAACATCTTATAAACATAACAATATAAACATAGCAAGAAAGTAGAAACACATAATACAAATAAGTAAACAGATAATGTGTAGATTTTTTAGCTTAAATGATGCCATTTAAGCAGCAGCTAATTTAAAATGACTTTGACATCAAACACCTGAACAATCCATTAATCTATTTTACATTGATTCATACAGGCTGGTGGCCTAGTATGCCACCTAAAGGTCATGTACCATAATCAGGGAATCTCATTAGGTGGTTTTAAAAGTTTCTTAAGCTAAGATAGACTAAACGTCGTCATTCATACTATGCACCTAATGATGTTTACAACAGTCACTGCCTGCACATGGACAAGTTGAATCCGATTGGAAATGGTTTGGGATTGTATCGACTTCATGTGCACAGGATAAAGATTGTATAGGGCAGGGGTGCTCAATACATCGATCGCGATCCACCAGTCGATCGCAAGGCCAATAGTGGTAGATCGCATACAACTTTGAAAAAAAAAAGTTCCCTGTTCGTCCTGCACATGCTAGTTAGCTGATGGCCCATCACGCATCCACCGGCAGACAGCGATCACCTAGCCATTAGCGGGCTATCTCCAAACATTTGGACCCATCAACCTTTGTGCTGGAGCCAGTTGATGGGCCAGGTCTCACTGCAGTTGGACTAATCTACGGACGTGAGTGACACAGCACAGGTGTGCATTTACATTCGTATGGTGTTCAGTGATATGACTGCAAAGGAGGAGCTATTGACAGTGATTCCCTTGAAAGAACATGCGCGAGGAGAGGACATTTTTCAGTCGTTTAAAAACTTTAGCGACAAAACTCAGCTCCCACTGTACAAGTTAGTGTCCATCACCACGGATGGAGCGCCCGCAATGGTTGGTCGCGTGAATGGGTTCATTGCCAGGCAGGACGATGCTTTTCCAGACTTCGTTAATTACCACTGCATTATCCACCAACAAGCATTATGCGCGAAGATGCTGAACACGAAAGAGATCATGGACGTGGCAACGAAGACGTGAGGTGGATTAGTCGCGGGAAATTCTTGCAACGATTCTGAGAGCCCTGTCCAGAAATCAAGGAGTTTTTCCGTGATCGTGGACATGCAGAATACAAACAGCTGAATGACGAGCAGTGGCTGCTGGATTTGGCTTTTTTAACCGATCTGACAAACATGCTGAATGACCTTAATCAAGAGCTGCAAGGAAAAGACAAAACGGTGATCGACATGATCAGCTCAGTCAATGCCTTCAAACGAAAAATGAAACATCTGTCCTCAAAGCTTCAGCGCCATGACTTGGCAAATTTCCCGAACCTGCAGTCAGAGTTGGAGACGCAAGGGAAGGCCTGTGCGCAACTAAGCAGCGCACGCTACACGGAGCAGATTGACAACTGTCTGTCAGAGTTTGACAAACGTTTCCAAGACTTTTCGTTACTCGAGCCAGTGGCTACATTTATGTGCTATCCGTTTCAGGAAGATGCCGACATTGATTTACTTGCGTCAAAAATCGCAGCACTGTTTCACCTGAATTCTTCTGGAGTGGAACATGAGATTTTAACTCTACAAGCCGGCATTGAGCTGAAGGCCAGAGCTCATGGACAGTTCTGGAACTTACTCACAGAGAAAAAGTACCCCAAATATGCTACTTTCTTGACTGCATTATTCGGCTCCACTTATCTTTGCGAATCAGCCTTTTTTCCACATGAAGATCATCAAGTCCCACTATCGTTCCACCATGACTGATGAACATTTGAACATGTGCCTGAGGCTGGCTGTCAGCAGCTACTGTCCGGACTACTCATCCTTGGCTGAGTCAATGCAGTGCAAGTCATCAAATTAAACTCTGAACTAATTATTAATACTATTATTATTATACATTGTCACTGTATTATTATTATTATTATTATTATATGGTAATTACAAAAACATGTTCAGAGCTTATTTTGTTGCAATATTGGCTTGGAATTTTCAATACATTTTAAAATAACATACGCTTTTATGGGTCGGTAGATCTTTATGACTTGGTCATTTTAAAAGTAGCTCGCACACTGAAAAAGTGTGAGCACCCCTGGTATAGGGATTGGTTTCGCGAATCCGATTGCAACCCCTGGCTTAAGCTGATGTTAAGCCGCTTAGTGCCGCCTTGTGCATGTGATGGGATCGGATTCGCGTACTGCGCATGTATCAACGAAACCAAAAACGCTGTTTGTTCCTTCATATGGACTTCCAAACACAGCAGAATGCACAACATGTACGCGAATGCGTCAAACTCCTCGAACATCATCTTTGTATGCCGCCAGATAGTTTGTTTATTGTCTTTATTTAGTAGGACTACTGCAGAGCCCATAGAAGATGTGCCAGAGTATTATGTTTTTGTTTAGACCACCTTATTGTTTAAGTGGGTAATAACATCAGGTAAAAGGAGGAGGCTATATAAATACATTTGCACTGAGTGATTTGTAAGATTTTCTTTAGCTGCTGTTTTGCAATGTGGGATAACCGGAATCTACGTGTCGTCTGTATGCACTGTAGGCAAATGTGTGCAGTGCTGTAGTTTGCTGTTGCGTATCTTACCTGCATAGCAGCTTTGTTGTGGGCAAATGTTTACTCGTGTTATGTCCATTATTGTAGTTATGTCGTTACTCGTGTTATGTCCAACATTGTAGCAGCTAGCGTTGTAAATCCTATCAGCCTGGGTTGTCATGGCTACATGGCCAGAGTGACAAAAGACAAAAGGCTGTCAAGCTTGTTTGACCGATATCTTTAGCATTTTTTGCCCGAACAACACAAAACTAGCCACTGCACACACTGGTAACATTATGATGATGCTCTCCAAATTTGAGATCAAGTGGATAAGTGTTTTGAGAGTTAAGCATTAAAAGATAATAATAGATCGAAGTACACCACAGGTTGACTACAGCGCCACCCACCTAGCATAGCGTAAAGGGTCTCTGACCATGTATCCGATTACACAAACTCTATGTGCACTTGGATTTTGGGACAGACCACGCTAGCAACACCCAAACCAATCCCAATCTAATCCGATCCTACCATGTGCACGTACTGAATGTTAGTCCGATGGATCGTTCAACGATGCAGGTGTTTCCCAACAGCAAAGTTTGGCCGATCTGTCCGAAGTTGCATAGTTAAGTTGTGTCGTTCAAAAGATTAGCTTGGACCTGTTGTTAGACCATTGTTTGTCGGTTTATATACATGTGATGTCTTGCTCGTCACCTTCAGCCTTCTTGGGTCGGATTAGGCACCATTTGATGCCTTGCCGCCACCCACAGCATGAGCTCAAGGTTATTCCATTATCCCACAGATCATTCCATTGGAGATTTTCGGGAAACAGTCGGAATCAGTCTATTGTGTAGTTTGAACCTCCGTCAGACAATGGTGGTTTCATTCTAACATCCATTGTTGTTTGAGAAACGCACCCCAGATTTTGGAACAAATATAGTGTTTTCAGGCTTTGCCTGGCAGCCATCTTGTAAAATGATTGCCATTTTGATTTTGCACATGGTTTTTTTGTGCCAAATTTGAAAGATGCTTACACTAATCTGCTTCATTATTGAACTAGATGGATGGGTGGACTTTATTGATCCAAAGCTGAGAAATTAAAGTGTACCAGTAGCATGACATACAGGGACACACACAGACAATAACAACACAATGAAGACATGAACCTAGACATAATAAAGCCATATACAATATAAATTGAAATAAAAATGTACAAAAAGTATACGTATAAGACATTATCCACTTACCTTGAACTTGTTGAAAAACATCATGGAGTTGAAGTAAATATGGAGGAAAAGGTACATTTCTTTTATGATGAATTAGGATTTAAGAAAAGACAACACTGCGATTATAAGAGAATCCAAATCCACTTGCACTTAGGATAAGGTAGGTGTTATTGATCTGTGTCAAGTTCATTGAATGTTTCATAGTGCAAGGATATGTATGGGACATTACATAGAATGCTTTTTTGTGGTATTTTGCAAACTCAAATGTTCCAAGAAATATGTAATATGAATATGTAAGTAACATTATTTTTGACATGTTGAAAAACGTATATTTTGACCCAAAGATGAAATTGGATCATCCAATCAGATTCTGGAACAAATATTGTGATTTCAAACTTTTTAACGTTTTTTACATGGCTAATAGGCTTTTCTGAAAAAGAAGGTTCTGATGCACATTTGTGCCAAATTTTTTGCTTGTCTCACAAACTGAAAGATTCTTACACTAATCTGCTCCACTAAAGGCACCTAATTCAGAAACACACAGGGGCGCTGTATATAGGCATTATAGCCTATTACCTACAGTAGCTTTCATGCCAGTGTCATTTGTTGCAATTTTTACAAAGGTTGTGTCCAATCTACCTTCTTGCAAAGAATTTGCGAAAGTCAGAAGTGCTTTGATGCAGATTTTATTAATTCCATTCTTTTTTCAAACTCGGACTGAAAACCAAAATTCTGTAAATATTACAGAAAATACATGTAAACAAAAATAAAATCTATTAGAGTATAAGGCTACTGTCAGGATGGTGAAGAAGAAATAAATGTTTCCACTGTTATTCCAAAGAGTAGCCTATGCTATAGATTAGGTTTCCATTGACAATTATTGAGAGTGAAAGTGTATTTTTTCCGCATAATGAGTTTTTAAAGATCCTAGTGCATATTCTAGTTTGTGTGACAGCTAATTATACTAGCCCACAGGTAGTTTACAACAAATGGGATGCACTTACATGCACAGATGCTTTTTGCTGTAGGCTGTAGCCTACAAATTTGGCTATTTTCCAAGAATAAAATGACAAACTGACTGATTAAGACTTGTTTATTAGCTTTATTTAATGCAGAAATGTCATGCTTAGCTTGTAGTATATTGCTTGGCTGGTAGTCTATGTGTACTGTATGTAAAGGCTATGTTCATTGTGACAGATTAACTCCATTCCCATTGTGAGGCTTGTTTTTCCAGGACTTAGGTGTGAGGGTGGGGAGTTTGAAATACAATTAAAGTTGTGTTAAAGATAGCATTTTGCTCAGAATTATTGCTTGAATAACTAGTAATTAATTATGTTTTGTAATTGAGGGGGGGGGGGGGGGGGGGGGGGGGGGACAAAATTGTTTTCTTTTAGGGGAAAAACAAACAAAACAAAAACACACACGCTGACATGCGCACATCCACTGAGGGAAATCTTCACTTCATACTGTCCACAGAGCAGTATTGTGCTGCAGACCACTGCAATAATAATGCTTCCCTATTCCTCCTCTGCTAAACACACTGTGTTACAGCTGTCACAGCCCATACCACAGTGTGTGAGTGAAACCTTAAAGTGTGTTGTTATACATATGTGTTTGTGTGTGTGTGTTTTTCAGTTCAGTTCACATGCACACACACACACACACAGAGTGGGGGGTATGAGGCATGAGTTGTCTCATAGGTATATAAATGAGGTGTTGCAGATGTGACTGCTGCAATCACACATACACACACACACACACGCACACACACACACACACTTTTAACCTTTTATACATAGCAAGAGCTGAACCTCTCTAACATACTTTCCACACCACTTCCTTTAGTGTGGTTTCAGTTATGCTACTGTTCTCTCTTTCTTTCCTTCACCCACTTCTCTTTCCACCCCTACTCTGTTTCTCTGTTCTCTCTCTCTTTATCCCCCGTCTCAGTTGTGTCATCTTTGATGTGTGCATCATTGAGGTGAGACAGTCAGACAACATGTCTCTGTGAGTGAGATAGAAAGGGAGAGTGTGTGTGTGTGTGTTTGCGCACGCATGTGTGAATGTGTGTAGTTGCACCATCACGTCTTGTTCTGGTGAGATGTGTGGGAATCATTTAACCATCTAATTCCATCACTGTGAGAAAGCGTGTGTGGTGTGTGCATCCATGTGCACGTGTGTGTGTGTTTGTCAAAACAGTAGTGTGTATCAACATTCAACTCAGATATAAGTGAGTGTTTGTGTGTGTGTGTTTGTGTGTGTGTGTGTGTGTGTGTGTGTGTGTGTGTGTGTGCGCGTATGTGCTTTGGGTGATTGTGGATGCCACCAGTTGGCTCACACAAGTGGTTGCATGTGTGTGTATGCTGTGTGTGACAGTATCTGTGTTTGTGTGTGTGACCTCTGTCATGCTCAGATCCTCTCCAGGCTCCTGTGTGGGTCTGAGCTGGTGGGCACACACAACATTATAATGTGATAACCACTCACACATGTCTGTGCAGAGTGGTCACACACACACACACACTGTGACAGGAGAAAAGAAAGAGAAAGAGAGAAAGAGAGAGATATATATATAGAGAGAGAACCATGGACACGGGTCTAAACTAAGTGGTGACAAACACACTCACACACACATACACACACACACTCAACACAAACACACAAAAAACACATACACAGACCGAGACATATATGTGCACACAAGGAGATGATTACCAACATGCGGAGATGGTAGGTGAGGGAGGAGAAGAGAAGAAAGGAAAGAAAGGGAAGAACAGAACAGACAAAGAAGATGAAGAGGGAGAAGTTATAAAAGTTGGAAGACGATGGAGGAGTGAGACAAGAAAAGGAACAGAAGGCAGTGCAGGAAATAAAAAGAGGAGTTGGGAGCTGGAGTAGTGCTTGCTTCTCTGTCAGAAGGCCCTAGGAAGTCAGTACATTCACATTTTTGTTGTTTCCATGACGACAGACAGATTGGAGTGTGCAGGCAAACTTTTTCTTTCGTGCTATGACTACACACCCCTGCATCCTCTCTCTGCCCACACACACACACAATAAAGCAAAGAGGAAGGGTGTTGGGGTATGTGATTAGTTTGTCACTTTGGCATCTCTCTGTGTGGTGCAGAGCTGGTGCGTGCGCGCACACACACACACACACATATTTTAGCATGCCTCAGAGGACAGGCAGGGGAATAACAGTACCCAGTCCTTCTCAGAGCCTTCCTATAACACTGTCCTCCACTTGTCAGCCTCACAAAGGCTTTTACAGAAACACAAACACACACAAGCAGTAACTGACACAGACAATCATACACACATGCACATCCACAGCCACACAACCACCAGATAATAATATGTCCAGTTATATACATATGCACCCCCCCCACACACACACACACACTCAAAATCCTTTGTACTCTGTCCATATCAAGAACAGATGTGTGCACTGGAAAAAAGGGAAAAAAGTCCAAAGGAAACCCAGAAGAGTAACGAATTCTGCCACCACCCCCACCCCCCTTAGTTTCTATAGGCTGTGGTTTGGTCCCATTCGAATGGGCCCCTGCAATAAATCCCTACCTTTCAATCAGTTCTGTGGCAGCTGTGCGTATTCCAGCACGAGACACCCCAAGCTAAATGTTACTATGCGCACACATACACACACATACACAAGGCACCCCAAGCTAAATGTTATTCCAGCTTGTTAGTGTTTGAAGCAACACCACAGAGAACGCCTAGAAGACATTTATGGTCTAAGACTTATTTTCTCTCTCTTTTTCTCTCTCTCACACACATTCACACACACACACAACACAAGAACACATGCTCACTCTCTCTGCCTGTCACTTTATCTCATTATGTCTTTCTTTCTCCGCCCCCCTTCCCACACACACACACACACGCTCATGGACAGATTTTCACTTTTCCAGTCAGAAGTCCACACTGTCACAGTGAGATAATAATGTTGTGTTGTGGGAGGGGTAGCCAGTTGTGGGTGAAGCAAAGTTTGCGAAAGAAAGACAAAAAGAGAATATGAGGCTATGTTTTGCATATGTCTGACTGCCTTATGTGTGTGTGTGTGTGTGTGTGTGTGTGTGTGTGTGTGTGTGTGTGTGTGTACGTACAAACGAACGTACAAACGAACTTTTTTTCCATCCAGAAAGGGAAGTAGCTCTTTAAAC
>CM059268.1:11819339-11824339 GCA_030347295.1 Setipinna tenuifilis | reverse complement strand
CTGCTCTCTGGTATGTACTTGTGTGAGAGAGAGTGCATTTATGTATGTGTGTCTTAGAGTGTGTGTTTATGTGCATGTGTGTGTGAGAGTTTGTTTATGTGCACATGCAGGAGATGATAATTTATTATTATCGCAACACAAAAAAAAAACCTCAAACACCCTAGACATGAAGTCCACATGCACACACCTACACCTATGCAAGGTTGTGGTGATTCATTTGGGATATGGTAAGGTGCTGATGGTGACGCAGGAGGTACCGGTACTAATCATGGAGTTAGAGCAGGTGAGGGTGGTGTTGGAGGTTGTGGAGGCGGCACTGAAGGTGGTGGCAGTGGGGGAGGAGGAGGTGGTCATATGGGTGATAGAGGAGGCGATGGTTGTAGTATTGGGGGAGTAGTGAAGGTGGAGGATGTGGTGGGGGAGATGAGGGAGGTACAGATGAAAGAGACAAAAGCACTGGAGAAAAAGCAGCAGTGGGAGAGGTGATAATGGTAGCAGAGAAAGAGGATGTGGTTGTGTTACTAGAGGAGTTTGGGGGAGCTTCAGATGGAGCTGATTATGGAGGAAGTGGAGGAGGTTTTGATGATAGAACAGTTGCAGTTGCAGGGTGTTATTGGAGGTGAAAGAGGTAGAGGTGGTGATGCAGCAGGTGGAGAAACTGCTTGTGGAGGAGGAGGCAGTGCAAATGAAGGTGGTAATGGCTAAGAAGGTGGAAGAGGTGGTGGCCATAGTGGTGATACTGATGGAGGAGGAGGTGGCTTTGATGAGAAAAGTGGTGCAGGTGGAGGTGACAGTGATGGTGGGGGAGGAGGAGAAGGGCAGGTGTAAAACATCAGTGGTGGGGATTTAATGGCACTCAGCTTTGCAGCTATTGATAGCACTAGAGTCAATGGAGCCTGTACTGCATGGTGGCTGCTTCTCCCTTGGCAAACACACACACACACACACACACACACACACACACACACACACACACACAGCAAATACAGATACACAACATACACACACAAACACAAATGCACACACTCTCTCACACACAGACTCACTCACACAGACACGGACACACACACATACGCACGCAAGCGCACACACGCACACACACACACACACACACACACCACAGGCCCAGCAGGGCTCTCTGTCAGATAAAAACATCAATGATCAATAGGACAGTGGGGAAGAATCAATGAGCTCAGCCCTATGTCCCTGTGGCTTGTGTGTGTGTGTGTGTGTGCGTGTGTGTGTGTGTGTGTCACACATGTGTGTGTGTGTGTGTTTGTGTGTATGTGTTTATGTGTGTGTGTGTGTGTGTGTAAGAGAGAGAGAGAGAGAGAAAGAGAGAGAGAGAAAGAGAGAGAGAGAGAGAGAGTGAGCTTGCTTGTGTTTCAATGTGTTTGTCTGTGTAAGTATATTTCTATGTGACTGAATGTAACAATTTCTGACTATGTTGTGGTGTATGTATTAATGTATTTGTGTGTGTGTGTGTGTGTGTGTGTGTGTGTGTGTGTGGTGCGTGAATAAGTCTGCTCATAATCCACACATCAGGAGTTTATCTGCCCCCCCCCCCAAACACACTTACACACACACACATACACATGCACACACACACACACATACTGCTCCTCTGTAATGCATATAAATATCCCTCCTTAGAAAACACACCACTGTGTCATTACATCCTGCTCGCCTCACTGTGTGTGTGTGTGTGTGTGTGTGTGCGTGTGTGTGTGTGTGTGAATCTTTGTTGTCCTGCCAATAGTGAAGTATATTATGGCTCCCTCTGCTGTTAATATCATTCAGTCTGTCTTCTAGCTGTGTTATGGCGACATACCTGAGCCACCTTTGCTTGCCATCTAGGTCAGGGAAAAGTTTACAGGAAAAGGTGACAAGACAAACTATCGGACTAAGGTACTAAACAAAGGGCAAATCCAAAATGTTTATGAATTAACTATATAGTGCCGTAGTGAATCAGTTAATGCAACTGAAAGTGCACTGTATAAGCAACAAATGGACATTTGAGTCAGAGCCAAACACTACTTCACTATAGAGGACTGACATCAAACAGTGCTTTTGCATGTAAACAAATAATCGGATAAATTATTCACCTTACTCCAATTAGAAATTGTCATGTAATTAATTTACTAATTGTAAACTGAAATATTTTAGAATTGTGGATACTGTGATTTATGCTTTAATCAGATTTATTTGTGCATATAACTGCACTCACTGGTGCTGTGTTGCTTGTAGTTCCCTACAAGGCTTTGGGCGAGGCAAGCCTATACTCGTCTCCAATTTTCCCAGAAGCCCTTGCTTCCTGTGGTGTCCTGAGACATGTGTGATTAAATTGAGAGTGAGTACAAGACGATGGTGAGAATTGAGTTGTAATTGTGTTAACCTTAAGCCCCTTCCGTTCCCCCCTAACTAGATAAGAGTGTGCACAGGCCGGAGGAGAGAGGGCACAGAGGACACAGTGGCCCTGATTATTCTCAAACCTTGACAGTTTTCTGCCTTTTAAGTGGATATAATTATTCATTTCCAATGTGGCCGATTAAATTGCAGGTCTCTGTGCTCAACATCCCTTTGTTCATGAAAACAGAAATTAAGGTTGGCGGTGGTTGTCATTAAAAATCTGAATTAGGTATAATTTGTGTTCACTTATTTCTCTCTCTCTCTCTCTCTCTCTCTCTCTCTCTCTCTCACACACACACACACACACACACACACACACAAGCACACCTTTTTTGGCTGCAGCAGTTCTTTATGCACCCCAAGGTCTCTGTTCTGGATTCCTATCACAATCTCAAACATGAAGCTGCTGACCTGGTTTGCATTCACCGTGTGGTTGGGACTCAGCGCACAGACAAACAGTGGAATGTCCTGTGCTGTGCTCTGTTGTGCTGTGGTCTTCTGCTGTGCTGTACTGTGCTGTGGTGTGTTGTGTTGTGTTCTGTTTTGCTCTGTTGTGATGTGATGTACAGTGTTGTATTGTGCTGTGCTGTGTTGTACTGTATTGTGCTGTGCTGTGTTGTACTGTGTTGTGTTGTGTTCTGTGCTGCATTGTAATGCATTGTGTTGTGCTGTGATCAGATGAGCTGTGTTGTCCTGTGTTATGTTGTGTTGTGTTGTACTGTGCTATGCAGTGTTGTGTTGTGTTGTGCTGTGCTGTGCTGTGCTGTGCTGTGTTGAAAGGTAGTGTATCTGTCCTTGAGGATTCACCTGCTAGCTGTAACTTCAGGTCATCATCAGCAAATCTATGGCGCCAACATCCTAAAGCATCAAGTTATTTCACAGACAGTGACACCCCTCACCTCCCCAGCACACACACACACACACACCCTCACACTCGCACACACCAACACATACACAGAGTAAGAGAGAGAAAGGGGGAGAGAAAGAGAGGGAGAGAGACAGAGACCTGCACACACCTACACACACACACACACACACACACACACACACACACACACACACACACACACACACACATATATATATATACACACACCTCCACAACCAGCACCAATTTCACCTCAGGCCAGGGTTGTTATTAAAAAAGGTACCGTTTTAGATTCCCATCACACTCCAGCCAGTTCACAGTGTCTCTTTCTCATTACCAGCATTTAATCTGGTGCCGCCGTGTCTCTGAGCTTCCACCCACCGCGGCAGAAAGAGAGGGATAGAGAGAGACAGAGGGAGAGAGAGAGAGGGAGATAGACAGTGAGGGAGTGAGACATGGAGGGAGAGAGAGAGAGGGCGAAAGAGAGAGGAACATATTTTTGTCACAGCGGTTTGAAATATTCATAGAAATTGTCATTATTTCTACATTTGAATGCGAGTGTGTCGCCCTCTTATTAGCAGGGAATCAGATGGTAAATGAGAAATGTTTCTCTCCGCTGCAGACGAGACATCCTCTGACTCCTCTGCCACTATTGCCCTTCGGAGGGTGTGTGTGTGTGTGTGTGTGTGTGTGTGTGTCTGTCTGTACAAGTCTTGTGTATGTGTGTATATACACTGTGTGTGTGTGTGTGTGTGTATGCTTGTGATAGTGTGTGTATGTGTGTGTGTCTGTGATTGTGTGTGTGTGTGTATGTGTGTGTGTCTGTGATTGTGTGTGTGTGTGTGTGTGTGTGTGTGTGTAACCAGAGCTGTGGAATGAGAGCACAATTATATGGCTCAGTGCCACAGCCAGCCAGATGCAGAGGCAGGCCCACATGCAATTACCTTCCAGCAAAGCAACTGTGGCAGCTACCATGGCCAGCTCCTTCACTCCTCCACCCACCCCCCCTCCCCTCCTCTCCTCCACCCACCTACTTGGCTCTTCTTCTCTTTCTCTACTTGTCTCTACCACATGTTACTCTCTTTTTTAGTCCTCTCATAGTCCTCTTATCCACTTTTCTCCTCTCTTCTTTCCTGTCTACCCCTCTAAGTTCTCCGCTCCCTTCCAGCCCTCTCAGTCTCATCATTCTCTCCTCTCCTCTTTTCTCCTTTCTACTCATTCTGCACCCCTCCTCTCTTCTCATCCTTCTTTCCTCCTCTTTTTAATCCTCCCCCTATCTTATCAGCTGCCTTTCCTCTCTACCCCTATACTTTTTTCTTCTCTCGTCTGCTCACTTGTCTTCTCTGATTATGATCCTCTGACGACCCCCCCCCCCCCCCCCCCCCCCCCCCCAACCCACCACCAACACCACCTTTACTAGCATGCAGGCGTGTGCTTCTTCCTGCACATAGGTAATGACACGTCTCAGTCTCGTCTCACAAATGCCACTTTAATCACAAGGATGTTTTTCATCCTGTGGTCTTGGGTGTGTGTGTGTGTATGTGTGTGTGTGTGTGTGTGTGTGTGTGTGTGTGTGTGTGTGTGTGTGTGTGTGTGTGTGTGTGAAGGTTGTTTTTTATCCCAGAGTTCTAGGTGAGAGAGAGAGTGAAAGAGAAAGAAAGAGACCGATTCTGTACACACGTGTGTACATGCGCATGCGTGTGTGTGTGCATGTGTGTGTATC
>CM059268.1:11789339-11814339 GCA_030347295.1 Setipinna tenuifilis | reverse complement strand
CACAGGGCCTGAGCATTGTGTGTGCGTGCCTGTGTGTGTGTGTGTGTGTGTGTGTGTGTGTGTGTGTGTGTGTGTGTGTGTGTGTGTGTGTGTGTGTGTGTGTGTGTGTGAGACATACATGGCGGTAAGATGTGAGTCGTATGTTATGTGATCTGGGGCGTAATTGCCAGGCGGGGAGCACCGTCACAGCAACATGAGGAAGGATGGTCTCACAGCACAGTGTAATCTCATCAGCCAGACAGAACACTGCTCATGCACACACACATAAACATATACACACACACTCCATCCATTGCCCTCCACAGACCATCATCACAGGCCAAACTGTGCTGTTTATTCAATTTCTGCTGTTTTATGTATCCCGCTCACTCTCTGTCTTCCTCTCACCTTCAATTCCCATTTTTCTCTCTGTCCTCTTTCCTCTGTCTTCCTCTGTCTTTTTCTTCATTTTTTTCTCACTCTCTTTCTCTTCTCTATCTCCCTCTATCCCCATCTCTTCTTCTGTGTAATTGGCAGCAAGACACTGGCATTGCTGACTAGATTGAGGTGTGAGGTATGATTAAGATGAAATTCACCCATCATTAAAAAGTGCACAGACAGGCTTTTGACAGGAGCAGGCCAATTTAGATTGTTATTGGATTTGCCAGCAGAGATGCAGTTTTAAAGCTGAGCTGGGTATTGGGTATTGGGTGCTGGGTACTCTACAGCTTAGCTGACACATTTGTGCCATCATCTCTCCCCCATCACAGGCTCATTCTGAACCAGTGCCAGGGAACCTTGATGAGCATGCTGCTGATTAACACAAAACAGTGACAACCAATATTTTTGTATTATTATCATATTAATATATAAATACAACAATCATATTATGAATAAATACATATTATTATTGTTATAACAACAACAACAACAACAATAATAATAATAATAATAATAATAATAATTAGTTATTATTATTGGTAGTGGTAGTAGTAATGGTAGTAGTAGCCTAGTAATAGTTATGGCAATAGTAGTAGTATTTATATATACTGAGTGCAGCTTAAAGTGTCAACAGACAGCGAGAGGGTAAGTGAATAGACTACTTCAGGCTTTCCCTGGAAAATCAAAAAGGCCACATTAGGCTAGGGTACAGAGTCTACATTGCCTTAAGTTACATGTCATTTAGCAGATGATCTTTTCCAAAGTGACTTACAGTCAATTAACTACAGGGACAGTGCACTATGCTAGGCTAGGTCCTATCAATAATTTGTGTAGTGAAAATAATACCCTGCCATGCATCTCCTAACACATCCTATATGCTATCTGGTTTATACAAGAAAATGCAATAAACAAGTAAAACAGGATATAGGCTAATAGATTCATTTTCCTCTCCCTGTCCCTCACAAGTTCACAGAGTAGGCCTAACTAAGTGACATTTTTATTATGGTCAACATATGACAAAACATTTTTTAAACAGCACTTTACAATGAGAAATTCTACCAAGCAGTGATATAATAGTGAATATCTTCACCTTATATATTTACTGTCTGGAATTAGGCTTAATTTGATATTTTTCATAAAACTGCGGTGGCGTTAGTCCTTCGTCATTTTAGAGTAGTTTTACAGCTTTTTATCCATACAGCTTCCTACAGCTCTAGGCTACAGCAAATCACATCGCAGACTCAGGCCTCGTCCACACGTACCCGGGTATCTGATAAAACAAAGATGTTTCTCTGCGTTTAGACCTGTCATCCACACGAAGAAACGAAAAAAAAAACGAATATTCAGAAAAACTCCGGCCAAAGTGAAGATTTTTGAAAACTCCGTTTATGCATGCTGGTGTGGACAGAGATAACCAGAGATTTGCGTTTTAGAACGTCACTATCTGCACCAAAAATATGCCAAGACGTCAAATGTGCAACCTTTGTTTACGGCAGAAGCCACATCATGGATAGGAATTGTGCTTAAAAACGCAGATGTTCGGTTACGTGTGGAAGGGATTTTTTTCGAAGACGAGGTGGTGTGGATAAAACATTTTTTATAACCGAATTTGGGGAAATGTTCGGTTTTAAAACTACCTGGCTACGTGTGTACATGGCCTCAATTTCTTTTTTAATTTTCTCTGTCCATTTTAGGGGGTCGAGTTGGGTTGGGTGCAAAATTTTGCGAGTCAGATGGAGTGGGTTGGCTGTCATGATGGGTCGGGTTGGTGCGGGTTAAAGATCCTTGGCCCGCGCTTCACTCGTACAGTGGCTAGGGAAGGGTACAGAGGCAAGGTCGAAGGCAAGGCTAGGGCACAGGAGCAAGGCTAGGCTAGAGTACAAAGGCTGGGCTAGGGTATGGTCAAATATGCACTGTTGAATTTACATGTAATTAGGGTCCGAGCACTGGAGATGCAGGCTGTGCCCTGCATCGGAGGTGTGAAGCCCTATTGCTTTTTGAAAGATTATTTTTTCTTTCTTCTGCCAAACTGCCTTTTTGAGGCACTTTCCATGCATGAAAAGTCATGAAAGTAAGGTAATTGGAATTATATGCATTTGGACACATGATCAATTTAAACAAACTTGTCATAAGGCGTTTGGTAAATTTGGTCCATGTCATCTGCACACTGCTGACAAAAAGTTATTAAAGGATTTATCTTGAGAGTAACTGTTTCAAATTGCATGTCAATCAAAAGTGAAGACATACCTTAAAATGTTTGACAGTCCATATCTTGGCTTCAAATTGCCCAAATTTGGTCAAACTTGCCATACAAATTCTACACAGCTTTCTATAAATCGGCCCCAAATTTATACTGATAAACGTTTTTCTTTCTGGGGGTGAAAAGCTTTCCAGAAACTAACGAACTAACAACTATCGGAGCAAGCTGGAAGATTAAACTTTTCCCAAACCCTGTGGCAAGTAGGGCCAAGACATCTCTTCCACAAATAAAACTCCTCAAACATTCTTCTTGCTCTGACTGTAATTCCTCAATATGCTGAAGTGTTGCCACAACAGACTGAATGGCCTTGCTTACTTCGTTCTTCGCCTCCATTGCCAATCTACATTCACAGATAGACTAGAAGTGAAGTGCACAGAATTCATGTCATCATTCATAAACACTCCCTCTGTCCGCTAATTGACTAGGAAGGATTCTGCCTACAGACAGCTATTTCAATTTCACCAGACCGTCTAAGTATCAAGTGTAAGAATTAGACCTCCTGAATCCATGCTGGCAAAGAACACAGATGCCTGCAGACTGATCGCTAAATGAAGATTTGTGTGAAGTAGAGTCAAATTAATTAGGAATAGTTACCATAGCTAAAACAATGGAGTTTGGACTACTTGAATGGCATCTATGTTAACTGTTTTGCAAAACAGTGGGGAAAACTGAGTGTATCCCAGTTTCTTTAAACAGGTCAAAACAATTGACAAAAACTGTAACAGTTGCCCGAATTTCATCTGAAACTTGAGCCTTTTTAAGTACACCTCCCACCTCCCACACGGACACCTCTTCCTTGGCCTCCTCTACCTCTTCCTCCCACTCTCATCTGCCTTAGAAATCCTCCATCCATGCTAGCAAAGTATAACACAGACATGGCATCTTTGAAGGCCTGTAGACTGACTGCTCATTAAAGATGTGTGTAAAGTAGTGTCAAACAGGTGCTTCAGTGATTTCATACTGATCTAGGTAGTTTCTAATAGTTAGGAATAAATAGTGTCTGTTTGGTTACTATAGATAAAACAAGGGAGTTTGGCCGGCTTAAATGACATCCATGTTAACTGTTTTGCAAAAGGGTGGGGAAAATGTGTCAATCCAGTGAGAAAGGCTTAACACATTTGCAAGAGGTGTTATCTGCTCTGCTGAAACAGCAATGATGAGAACTGAGCGATCCCATTTTTTTTAAGCAGGTCAAAGCAATCAAGAAAAACTATATTAGTAACTCACAGTGCAATGGAATATATTTATAATGGCTTACGTAAAATGAGCTTCCCTGGTTTGAAGGACCAGCTGCTATTGGTGTGGAGTTAACTCATCCGTGAGGTTATGTCTCTTTGTGTTGTTGGTGTCACCACTTATCACAGGGAAGTATGAGAGAAAAAGGAGATAAATCGAGCAACAAGATAAAGAAAGAAAAAACATAAAGAAAACAAAAAAAAAAAACAAAGAAAAAAAAACATTTTTTCTCTAATGTTACACATTTCCAAAAGGCTTCTGCTGTATTTAATTTTTCATGAGGGACATTTGGAGACTCAGGCCAAATCTTGGTGCTAATGAGACCGACTCAAGCTCCAGCAAACATGCATGCTAATACATGCACGCACACACACACACACACACACACAAACACACACACACACACACACACACACACACACACACAAACACACACACACACACACACACACACACACACACACAGTTCCTGCAGTAATAAAGGCCACTCTCAGGTGGAGCAGAAGACCATTTCTGCGGTTTCTCAAGCCCCAGTGTCAAGGACCACCCATGGAAAAACAGGTGTAATATAAACTAACCTATGTCATACTATACATGAGGTATAAGAATATGTCCAACTTGTGTGAAGAGGTTTTAACTGAATTCACCCACTCATTTACTGACTAGTATTTACGAACCGATAAAACATCCTGCATAGGACATCAATGTATATTATTTTAATCTGGCCTTGGTGATATGAATTGCTGTATAATCCAGCCTAAAACAACTATGGCTGTAGTCTTGGCTGGGGGTATACTATGGTCTGTTACACCAGCATTCGCCAAGGCAACACAAGCATAGCATGTAAACAGGCCTGTAATCAGCGAATTGGTTGGGGAGAGCTCTCTTTAATCTGCACTTATGACGCCAGATCAATATGCCCCCTTTTGCTCCAAGCTGGGTGTGAGATGAAACAGAGGATTTACATCAAATATGCATGAGGCAGGCACTATTTCTTCAATTGCTCCCCACCAAGGCCAGGCCAGGCTTTGCAGGGATCTGAGCTCACACTCTCGCAGCCGTACACAAACACAGGGCAACACCAAATTGTTCTGTGGTGAACAGAAATCACTGATCTGACTTGAGCTCCACTGAGGTGCTGACAGGGCCATGATTGGTTGCCGTGTGCTCTGCTGCCCAAGTATCTTACAGTAAAGCCTGTGTTCTGTTTAGTTAATATATAAACACCCCATATTTCATATTTGAACACATGAACAGAGCTGAACTATGCAACAGAAACTCCTATGTAATACGTACATGCACACTTAATGAAACATGTATGTAGAGTAGTATTCTACATTTTACATTTAGCGTTAGTTAAGCACAAGATTAATGCTGAATACTGGGTAGAGGACCTGACGACCTTCTTGCTTTCTCTCTAACACCTTATCTTCAGCTCATCTTGAATTCCCATTTTTCTTTCTGCCCTTTTTTTCTTGTCTCTCTTATTCCGCCCGTCCCCCCAGAATGTCTGATGATCATGGGTAGCATGATGTGAACATGTGTCTCATTGTTTTATAGCTTTGTTAGGCAAACACATTTGTAAACTGGTTTATGTGTACTGGTAATACCTTCATGATAGAATGTAAAACATGTTGATGTTTATATGTTGCCCCCGGTACTTGTTTAGGCCCACCTGTCATCTGAGGGTCATGGGAAGGAGATGAAGGGAGCTTTTTCTCAGCTCAAACACCCTCAACATTCATTGTGAGTGAGAGAGAGGGAGAAAAAGAGAAATTAAACACTACCTTTAGAAGATTATATACTTACATACATACATACATGATACATACATACATACATACATATATATATACACTACCGGTCAAAAGTTTTAGAACATATATATATAATTTTTCCTGCATCCTCTAAAACGTGCTTTTACTTTTGTTTTTCTACAGTTGAAACCTTCACAATACAACCAAGGACTTCCACCATGTTCTGGTGGAATTGAATTTCTGCATATTAAGTTATTTATCCCATTATGTGTTTGATGGCATCTCTCTTAATGAGACTAGAAAAGGGATATGTCAGTCATGCTCAATACGAGCTACAGCAAGCAAATGTATTTATATAGCACATTGTATGGCATGTCACTGTGCTTTGAATAAATAAAAGCTACAGCAAACGATTAAAAGTAAAAGATCTTGAAAGAAAAAAATATAGTAATGTAAAGTAATATGTCATAAAGTAAATGTATAGTAATATAAAAATGATCCAAATGAAAATAGCAATTAAAAGAAAGCACACACCATTAAACATTAAATAACAATGAAAAATAACTGATAAGTGAAGATTAGTGTTAGTCATCATGTTTATACCCCCTTGGATTTCTCTGTGTCTCTCTGTGTTAGGGGTGAGGGGTGGTCAGAGGGGTTGGTTGAGTATATAGGGCTTAAACCAATATGTGAATTACAGACTAATCAGAGCACTCTGAAATCTATTCTAGAAGTAACTGTAAGCCAGTATAGATAGTTTTGAATGTTTTAGAATGATGTGTTCTGTTTTCTTATCTTGGTTGTGAATAGAAGTCTAGAAGCAGCATGTCCTATGAGCTGTGGTGGTGTTTAATGATCTTTTTGGGAAAACCTATAAGGAAACTATTATGGTAGTTGGTCCTACTGCAAATTAAAGCATAGGTGAGCTCCTTCTGTACCCACAGAGTGATGAGAGTCACACAGAAAGAAGTCCATACAATGGTTTTACTGTAGTTGCCATGTATAGTTTTTTTTATTTTGGTTAGAGGATCTAATGTAGCCAGAGCTACTGGGATGCAACTACAACAAAAAAGTCACCTTTCCAGGGCTCATATGAAAAATAGCTTTGTCTCTGGCATCATATTGGCATCACCTGTACACTGAACATTTGTTTAGCCTTCTAGTCAGACATGGGTACTTTTGAAAATCTTGATTGATGTGCTTAGCTTTGCCTATAACAAGAAATACTCACATATACCACAAAACTTACATACACTTGTCTATACTATGTACACCATACATGCTTGTCAGCACAGGACACTGTTTTATCATCAAACAAAGAATGGATTATGTTAGATATCTTTAAATATGTTGTTCTATTCTATGTAAAGTAAATAAATAAGAAACATAAATATTGCATACATTACGTATATGTACAATCTTGCTTCTACATCATAGAAAATTATTATCCAATATAACCTAATGTCAGTTATTATTATTATCTCACTCCCCCACCCTCACCCCCACACTCCTCTGAGAGTGCTGGGGGGAGCTCTCAGCGGTAATGCAAGCCACTCTAATCTTTTCGATGTTTGATTGTATTTGCTTGAAAGAAAATGCAACAAGTACATAATTATCAAGCTAATTAAGCTGCCACAACACTGGCACACAGTAAGAGCACCTTTCAAACAGTCAGCACATGATTCATTAGCGTCTGCTGTAAACTTATTAATCATCTAACAGCCAATTAGCGCGCTGTTACCGTTTGCAGTGGGTATGTAAATAAATTCCTGGGTTAATTTCTTCCTCTGATAATGAAGGGAACATTATGAAAATTAGCCGTGTGACTATGTAAATGATCTATGTCGTTAATTGCAAGGCAGAGTGTAGATGTTTTGCAATGAGCCGGGGGTAGCGATGCACCAAAACATTTTCCCAGGCTGTTGGGGAAATTAAAGGGCCAATGACGAATCCCGAGAGAAGCGCACCGCCCGCAATAATGACATTTATGCGTCCCCACCCATCCCCTCTACTAATGACAACAATGCCCCAGGTTGGCAACAAGCCAATCTTGGAGGGGGGGGGGGGCTCTGTGTGTGTCTGTATGTATGTGGGGGGGGGGGGTTGATTACCGGCATGGACTTTACGCCTCCAGGTCGTTAGGATCTACAAGCTGAACAGCGAGGTCATCAGCACTGCTGAAGGCGGGGGGGCGTAGGACGCCATGCGACAGCATTACGCTCAGTGTCATGGCCACAGGTAATTAATAACAATTAGCTGTGGGTGGCTGTTTGTAGGGTGGGGAAAAGGGGGAGCGGGTAACTTGAGCACCCCCCCCACCCCCACCCCCACCCCTCCATTAGCAAATTAGCCTTTTGAGATGGAGATGCTGCCCTGACCACACATGGACACTTCCGCAGAGTAACCTGAGAGAGGAGAGGGTGGGAGGGGTAGAGACTGCTACAGTTAGTGCACTCGCAGAAGTCTGGCCTCCAGCATGGATCAGTGCACACACACACACACACATGCACACACACACACACACACACACAAATGCATACACGCACATGTGCTTGAACACACTTGCATACAAACACACACACACACACACACTGTACACACATGTGCACTTAGACACACACACACGTTCCCTCTCTCTCTTTAACAAACACAGACAGACACACATACACTTACACACACACTCTCTCTCTCACCCACACACACACACACACACACACACACACACACACACATAAAGTGGCCAGGTTCAGTCTAAGCAGTATGTAAATAGGATGTGGGAAATAGGATGCCCCAAAGAGCAGATGGAACCGGAGGACCGGAGTGGTGCATTCTTTTCTCAGGTCATCACACACACACACACACACACACACACACACACACACACACACACACACACACACAACCTAATCAGACAATGAGCTACTGAGACAGGGAGTGTGTGTGTGTGTGTTTGTGTGTGTATGTAAGAGGAACAGAAAGACAGCTCAGAGAAGTTACAGATAGGTATGTGTTATTATGGTACCCCTCCCATTCCTTAAGAAATACTTACAACTACCAGTAAAAAATAACAAGGACAGAGAGAAAAGCTCCTACAGGATACCCTCCTTTTCATACACACACAAAACATGCATGCATAGACAAGTGCACAAACACACAAACACACACACACACACACACACACACACACACACACACACAGACACACACACACACACACACACAGACACACACACACACACACACTCTCTCTCTCTCTCTCTCACACACACACATACACACACACACACACACATACTCTCTCTCTCTCTCTCTCTCTCTCTCTCTCTTAAATGTAAAACATTTAAACAGACATGTACACACATGATCACTGATATGACAAACGGTGCCCATGCCTGCACAAATAAAAATAAACAGCTTTACCCTCGGGTAATATATATTCACACACACACACACACACACACACAGTGGATAATAAGGAGAAAAGCAGCACTTTGCAGCCTATTCGATTATGTCTCACGTTACAGTGTGACAGCCAGATGTTCTTCTGCAGGAAACTGTCTAAACTGCAAACATTCCCACTTGCTGCATTTTTGCTCCGCCAGTATGGAACAGCAAGCCTTGTGGTGATTACTGCCATCCAGTGTCCCCCTTTCACACACACACACACACTTCAATAGCATCTACTGTCACCACCCCCCCTCCCCCACTATTATCATCCCCCTCTCTTGCACACACACACACACACACACACATTCACACTAGCATCCAGTGTCACCCCCTATCCCTGACAAACACACACTACGATTCACTGTCACCACCCCCCCCCCCCCCCCCCCCAACTATCCACTGGCCCCCACACACACACTATCATACACTGTCACCCTCCCCAGACATACACACACAATAACATCCACTGTCACCCCCATTCCCATTCCCAACCCCACGCCAACACAAACACACACACACACTTTACACACTAGCATGCCCTGCAACCCTCCTTCTCAAAACACACACACCCTGCCACTATCATCCCCCCTGCTAATACCACCCATCGTCACTCCCCCTCCCACCTCTGTCGCCATTACCTGGGAGAACAAAAAACAGGAAAACTTTCTCCTCATCTTATCTCGTCTCGCGTCCTGTCTCCTTCTCCCCGTCTGGCCTTAGGAGGGAGACAGCTCATTATCGTAGCTCACTGAGCTGGATTTACTCTCCAATCAGATTTATTAACTCCCCTGCATGTGTCGTCGTTGCGGAGACAAGATGCGACAAGATGGGGGGCTTGCTAGCTTCCTCATTAGGCACCGTTGTCATTTCACACGACTCTTCCAGCTGTAAGCACTGCAGCAAGCCTTCATGACACACACACACACACACACACACACACACACACATACATAAACTAATTAACCTGTCTTGTCCCATCCCTACAGTCTCTTCAGCATAATCACACACACGCGCGCGTGCACACTTTCTCTTTTTCTCTTTCCCGTTCCCTCTGTCTTGTGGAAACACACGCACACCTTCATTCTTGCCTCTCTGATTCACCATCTTACTATTTCTCATGTGCACACATCCACATACATACACACATACACACACACACACACACAGTGGATCAATTAACATGTCAGTCGGGCTGGGGTGGTTAAGGCGAGGTCTGGGTCTGTTGGATGCTGTCATGGGCACAGGAGGGATGGCTTAATATAGCAGAGGGCTCAGAGGGGCACTTACTGAGGTCAGCAATCTCTCTCTCTCTCTCTCCTCATCTCTCGCTCTCTCATTCTTTCTTCCCCCAAAGAAATCAATAACAGCAACCAGCCAGCCAAGCAGCCGCGCCCAAACTCTCTCAAACAAGGAAACAGCCAGAGCGACAATAACATCGCTCAATACAAAAGCACCAGGGCGCAGGGAGACAGAGAGAGGGAGGGTGGGCAGAGGAGAGGAGGCGGAACAGAGATGGAGAGAACACAAAGCGCAGGGCCAGACACAGGGAGAGAGACAGGGAGGAGGGGAAGGATAGGGGGATAAGATAAGGTAAAGAAGACATAAAGGAGACAGTGAGTGAGTCAGTAAGCGAATGAGAGAGAGAGAGAGATAGAGGGACTGAGATTGAAGGGGAGATATAGAACAAGTGTGTGTGAGTGTGTGTGTGTGTGTATGTGTGTGTGTGTGTGTGAGAGAGAGAGAGAGAGAGAGAGAGAGAGGGTGTGTGAGATTACCGCTGTTTCAGCCGTAAATAATGGTGATGGTACAGAGCTATTCTGCCCCTGGGGGCAGATAACAGCTGTGACCTGCAGTCTGAGGGCGGCGAGGAGGGTGTCTGTGTGTGCGCATGTGTGTGTGTGTGTGTGTCTTGGGAACAAGACAGGAGGGAGTCTGCAGCTCGTCAGCACATCAGCAGGTCACACATACACACACACACACACACACACACACACACACACACACACACACTCTATATCTCTCCCTCAATCAGCACATCATTCGGTCTTTGATCTGGGGAAGAGAATAGGAAACACAGAGAGCTCAGGTCGAAGGTCACCATCATAATAGTGGCCTATTGAATTTGCATCACAGATGTCACATGCATGGAATTTCAGTTGAGACCAAAAATCTGTGTTATCTCCTCTGCATATGAACAGCTCTTATGACTAGCACTTTTGACCCCTATGATGCAATGACTTCTGCATATGAAAGTGATGTAATGTCAGTGTTCAAACATCTAGAGGAAGCATCTTTAGTACAGCTTATGATGACAGCAAAGACACAGTGTTTTTATTTTTAATTTGTATGTTATTTCATGTCTGCTGCCATAATTGTTTAATGTCTTTGTAACACAATGTAACACAAATGCATCAGTCGATATGGCCAAAAAAAGCTGACTTGACCTGTTTTAATGGCCACACAATCAAGCTGCAGCTGTGACATTATCAGCAACAGACTACGTTTGACATGGGATAACTGCCATGCGAACGGAAATGAGCGGCATGACTATCACAGTACTGAGACAGGAAGTGGGTCGACCGGCTGAGCCATGTTTCAGTGGACAGTGGGGTGCAAATATGAGGCAACTCAACAACACAATTGCCAATCACGGAGGCTCAGTAGGCATGAATGTGCCATAATAAATGCTGTCCACCACCCAACCACCACCATGGACTGCTCATTAACTCCATATTGGGAAGTGGTGACGTGGTGCTAAAAAACACATTAAATAACTGTGCTTCAGCCCAGGCTAATAGTTAACTAGAGTGCCTCTGCAGTAAAGAGGAGCACTTAGCTCCTGAATTGCTCCAAAAGGGCAGAGAGGGCAGCAGAACGCCAGCAAAGCACATCTATAATGGGGCAAGGAATGAGAGATGGAGAGAGAGAGGAAGAGGAGAGAGAGAGAGAGAGAAAGAGAGAGAGAGAAAGAAAGATTCAGAAACAGAGAGAGAGAGTTTAATATTTTTGATGATTACACTGGCATGCAGCCCCTTTAGTAGGGAGTCGTTTCAATCATTACAATGAAAGGACACAATTATGCAGGCATTTGTCGACCGTTTAAAAGAATCGAGTTTCTGCTCTCTTTCTCTCTCTCTCTCTCTCTCTCTCTCTCTGGTCCTTTACCAGCAGTTTAACAATGACACAGCAGAGCAGGCCCAGAGAGTTAATTGGAGAGGCCCAACTTCCCCCACGCCCACAGCCCCCCCTCCAGGGCCTAGTCAATGTCACAGTGCCAAGAATCGCATCATTTCCTCTGCCAGCAGGAAGCAGGGGCCAAGTATTGATCAACCTGTAATCAGACAAGCAGTTTGGAACACAGAGAAAAACTCCTTACTGGGGAGTCTCTCACTCTCTCTCCCTCCCTCTCTCTCTCTCTCTCCCTTCATCTCTCTCTCTTTCTCCCTCTCTTCATCTGTCTCTATCCCCCTCCCCTCCACCTCACTCTCAGCTTGGCAAAAAGAAAGAAAGAGAGAGGGAAAGAGAGAGAGAACGGATCGAAGGAAAGAGGAGTTGGAGAGAAGGATGGAGAAGGATTAAGTGAATGAGGGAGAGGGAGGGTGGGAAAAAGAGAGAGAGAGAGAGAGGGAGAGAGAAGAAGAAAAACAAGTGATCCTTTCTGCCACCCTTGATTAGCTTTGGCAAGCACAGAGGGCAGAGAGGAGTCCATTGGAGCTACAACCCTCTAACCCTTACACAGACACAGACACAGACACACACACACACACGCACACATGCACACACAGAGACACCAACACCATTTCTTAGCCGCTAATACCACACCCCACAGTCTGTGTGAGAAAGAGGGCTCTGTGTTTGTGTGTGTGGGGGGGTGTGTGTCAACCTTTAGATTTGTCTGGAAGCTACTTTCATATTTTACCAGCATTTCCATTCCTGGTGTGTGGGTTGAATTGGTGTGTGTGTGTGTGTGTGTGTGTGTGTGTGTGTTTGTGTCTGCTGGGCCATTACTAGGATTGAAAGACAAGGGAGGCTTAGCTCTCAAGGTTGGAGAAATACATTTTTTGGGGTCATTTTTGCGACCTTTTAACCTGTTATAACCTGTAAAGGCTATATGCATGTCCCATATCTTGTTTTAAGGACACTCTAGGCTATCCAAATCTCTTATCATTGTGTGTATTAGTTTTACTTTGATTTTATGGTGGTATATGTTTTTTGGTCATCAGGAAGAAAAATATATTGCGCATAAACATTTTTTTTACATTTTTTACATGTGTCCATCAAACAAAGCTGTCAGTAGAAATGTTCTTATGTAGGGGAGTGTATCTGGAATCTGATGCCTAAGACCCATGAAGGAGGCATGCTCAGGCTTACCAATACTCGAATCCTGTGCCTGGTGGAAATATTTGTGGCTTAATTTTCCCTTTTTCTCTGGACAGAAATGTTGGATATCCATTTCTGCTCTTTCATTTTGTATGCATGTTGTATCTGTACAACTGTGGAGTCAGGAGTAATGTAAATGTAATGTAATGTTGGAATGTTTTTCAAATGTTCAACAAGTAAGGGATTACAGCCTTCGAGGCGTGCATTTCCATGGAATTAATCAACACTGGCGGATCCGAATAACTTCCTGCAAAGCAAAGGCTCCGCCAAGCCTGGTTACCACAATCAAAAATTCTATAATTTCTCTACAATTAGGAATCATTGTCTGCTGTTCAATGCAACCTGTTGTTAAAATGCAGAGCAGAAAAGCAACTGTTAAATTATCAATTGCTATAGTTATCATTCTTTGGGTCATTGATATAATGTGGTGCTTATCTTTATGGCAGAACTACTTTTCATAGTGAAAACTTTCGACAGTATTCATGCATAGCGAATCAGCCAGCGAATCAGAAAGCCCCATTGTATTTGTCCGGGCCATAACGGGGGAAAAGCATTTAGCCCTGCTATTTAGAGCTGTCGGAGCAATATATTCATTTCACCTGAAACTCAACATTATAAGTTGTTCACTATTATAAATGGTTTAGTTTTATTCAATATTTGTTTCACTTGTTAGTCATTCAGTAAGGGATAAGGGCGGACGAGATGACCAGTTCTGTGGAAATGGTGGAGGCGAAAAACTATGCAACGGAAGCAGAGTGGAACTGAAACATGTAGCCCTCATTCGTGCTGTTGTTGGGTTGGACCTTGATTCAACTATTGTGATGCTGTAACATAGCAGATGATACCAAGACCTATGGTCTTGATGCTGTCCTTTCCAGCCTATTGTTCAGAGTCTTGGGACCCATGGCATTATGATTAATACACCTGACTTTAAAAGTGTACATTCAGAGATTCTCTGGCCATCCTGTTTGTTGCTGGTGTAGCTAGAGCTAGAGCTAGAGATGTCTTAAAAACATCAGATGATTCATCCCTGTTACGCAACACAGTTAGTCACTGACTAGACTTGAAAATGGCTAATTCTATACAAACATGTCTAAAGCAGGACAGGTTTTTAAACAAGTTGAGTTTTTACCATGTCACTGATAATTTTGCTCCAGACATCATGCATGACATCTTAGAGGGCATTAGGCCATATGAAGTAAAGCTGGTTTTAAACTCACTGGTAGAGGAACACCATTTGACCTTAGACAAGGTAAACTATAGACTCACTAGCTTTGATTATGGTTTTGGGGATAGGCAAAACAACTCATCGGTCATTGAAAAACACAATCTACGAAATGTTGATGACACAATGCATGAGTCTGCTTCTCAGATGTGGTGCTTGCTAATGTGCCTGCTCCTCATTATTGGCAAACTGAATGACAGTAAGGAGTGCCAACTTCTACTCTTGTCGCTTTCCTGCATGGAACTAATATTTTATCCATCACTAACGCAGCCAGCCACAGAATATTCTGGTAAAATAATTAATGAACACCACACCACAGTGGCACCCACAGGGTTGGGAATTGCTGCCAGACAGGCAGAAACTCCTTAATGGTCGAAAACACAAAATCAGACAGGCAGAGTTCATGGTCCAACACAGAAGGCAGGTCGGGTTACCAGGACAGAAGAGCAGACATAGCCAGGTCAATCTGGGTCGTTCACAGGGGATCAGACGAGAAGACATCGAACAGGAACACCATACTCAAAGACAATCTGATGCTGGCTGTCAGAATAACAGCAGGAGCAGGAGGCATGAGGCATGAGTGGAGAGAGAGAGCAGGTGTGATGCCTGATAGAATGAGTGCATTTGAGCGTGGCAGGTGATTGGTGAAGGTGGTGGAATCCTTATCAGGTGGCCCCGGCTCGGGAACCGGTTCGGGCTCAGGCGCAGGGACAGGTTCAGGATCAGACTCCGGACAGCTCACCCAAACAGATGTGCCACGAGACCCCCTTGGTCAACCTCTCTTGATGGAAGGCTGGTCAGGGTGCTGACGGTGGAATTCTGGGATGAGGGTCGGATCCACAATCTGGGATCCACGACCTCTCTTCTGGACCATAACCCTCCCAGTCTACTAGGTATTGGAGACACTTGCCTCTCCGTCATGACTGAAGCAGCCGCTGTACTGTGCAGACCAGACGCCATCAATGGTGTGAGGCAAAGTAGGTGGTGATGATCAGGGGGCTCTCGTGAACCGGCTTAAGTCTTAAGACATGGAAGGTAGGATGTACTGTCATGGACCAGGGCAGCTGGAGCCTGACTGCAGACGGGCTGATGACACTCTGATGACCGATGAACCTGGGCACCGGTTTGCGTGACTCTACCCAGAGTGGCATGTCCGGGGCGGAGCACCACACCTTCTGGCCCATCCGGCAGACTTGAGGAGGGTGGCCCAGGCCTCCCTCACCCAAAGGGGTATAATCCTGTGGCAGTACTGGTCAGGAAATTATGTGCGTGTTTCACCCATAACAGATGTTGAACCCAGGCCCAGGGATTGCATGACGCCATGCACCGGAGCGCCTTCTCCAGCTCCTGGTCTATCCGCTCAGACTGTCCATTCGACTAGGGGTGGAGGCTCGACGTGAGACTGGCAATGGTCCACAGGAGGTGGCAGAACTCTTCCCAAAACAAAGACGTGAACTGCAGTAACCCTAGGCAACCCATGGATGCGGAACACTTGCTCAAGGACCACCTGGTTGGTCTCTTTGGATGGAAGCTTCAGAAGTGGCACGAAGTGGGCCATCTTAGACGTGGGAACAGGGTCGCATGGGCACAGGTAGAGGCTGGAGTAACCTGGCCGACGGTTGGGTGGAGGTCTTGGGCTGGTTGCAGGTGGGGCATGTTCCCAACGAGGGCCACTAGAACCTCTGGGAGAGTATATGTAGGATGCGTGTGGCCCCAAGATGACAGGCCAGGCGAGAATGTGTTGCAGGTTGTTGTGGTCAGTCTAACCAGAAACGGAACCTTTGACCCCTCCAGGCAGTGGCGCTACTCCTCCAGAGCGAGCTTAATAGCCAGTAGCTCATGATTGCCAAAATCGTAATTGCACTCAGACGGTGATAACCTACGGGGGTAGAACACACAGGGGTGCAGCTTGCCGTCCTCCACTAGCCAGAGAAACCACAGCAAAACATATTTGCTTCGATCGGAAATCTGTCATGTCATTGTAAGAACTTTGTAAGAAAAGTTTTTTCTGAAGTTATGCTAACAATTACGTCTTTCTGTCACACAGGAGAAAATTTACCATACTGTTTGAATAACAAGCCATAGCCATACTCATGCCCGTTTAGTTTTCTGTTCATGTCGGGAAAAACATTTTCAGCAACATTTCCCGCAAACGTAGCCTTGAGTTTGTATTGTTTTTGTAAAAGGGATTGTTCTCTTTATGAATCTTTACTATTCCAGTGAAGCCAAAAGAAAGATGGCTAACCTAAACTACACACTAGCCTTGTATGTACATGTTAACTAGATAGCTCTCATGACATCCTAGCTTGTAAGATTGCCTGGAACCAAAGTTAGTAGAAGAAGAATCAAGTCCTGAAGTACAATATTAGCCTTCCTCTTAAGTTAGCATGATTGCACTTATGATGGTCATAAAAATATATACATTAAGAAAATTATCGTATTTTGTCTGATTTGTGATTGAGCATCTATCTATTGTATTCGGGTTCATTGGCCAACGTCAACAATTGGTCAACGATTTGAAAAATCGAAAATCTGGCTTCATCCGGTCACATTGAAACGGCACCATCCCTCAGTCAATTTCTTCTACTGTCTATGGCAGTCGTGTCATACCTTACTAAGATCGATATTAGTTGCAAATTCAGGTGAAATTTTATTTTGGCCCAACAATTAATTCATGCGCCGTTATACGTTATAACGTTGTTATTTCTGTGCAGAGACACTAATTCACTTGCTTAATTTCCTCAAGTTCACATATCGCTGCCCCTCATGTCTTCTCGCTGGCTTGCAACTAAATTATACTGGGGTGGGCCTATATGTTTGATTTGGGGGCCCATTGGCTTTGCATGTAATGTTGGTAGAATTTTCTTTACTTTTAGTGACTGACAAAAGGTGAATTTTTAAACATATATTGTCTATATATATATATATCCCGCTTGGCCCATGAATATTGAAACATTTTGTTCAATAAGAGGACTACAGGGCCTGTATTTTCAAGATGCCAACTCAACATGGTGATCTGCATAGCATAACCAAAGCAATGTATTTATATATAGGGTGACTACAAAGCCTACCCGAAGACTGTGATTTTTCATGTAGGTAATGTTACGACTATACTTACACTTAGCCAATTAACCTTGTCGTAGGCTACTAGGACAACTGAAGTGAACGGTCATTTTCCCTAGCTTTTTAACTAAATCAGTGTTAGGCGTTGTTCTTCCCTGCTCTTTAATTCAGATTTTCCCCTTGTAAAGAAGACTAACAAATCAAATCAACAACGCTAGCCGCCATAATGCACAGCTTTGTTGCTAGCTGGCTAGTTTCCCCCCCCCCCTATAGTGTCAAATAAACAAACTTTTTGAACTGAAATGAAAACAGGTATCAAACGTAATAACACTTTATTTACACTTTAGAAACTAGCAAATGGTGGGCAATAAGAATTGAGATTTCTCATGACTTCCCTAATCACAAATCTGGATGGGACCGAGTATGAAATCCACCGCTGCCTGCCTATATTTTTAAAAAAGCTGTCAATCAAAACAAATCCGGCGCTTTAACAGTTCCTCCAGTCACCACACAGAGCCTCCTCTCGGAAACAGTTCAGCCCGCCCTCATTATTCACTCCCAGTGAGTCTGGGCCTCCCTGGAAGTGACAATTTTTCCAGTAAATGTATATACACTGAAATAGAGCATATTCTCAACAAGTACCACTGTAGTCCAGTGAGGCTGAACTGGATCACGCTGTCACTATGAAAAAGAAACACTGCGTACATATTGCTGAACGAATTTGTCTCTACCATGCTATAAGATGAAATAGCAATATAAATACAGTATTGACCCTACAATATAGTAGTAGTAAACTATTTTCTCCATGATTTTTGGGGAGGCTGCACCTCCCTTATTGTCTTAGAGCAATCGGCTTAGGTTGAAATGGGTCTAACACCATTTTTTTTTTTGTCCAAACATTTTTCCATGTCTTATTAAAATCCAATCAATATTCAATATTCAATATTCAATATTATCAATATTCAGCTTGATAATTTGTGTAGTTTCTGGGATATAGCTCCTCAAATATGGATAGCCGTGTCCTAAAAAATGCTGAAAATTCCAGTATTTCATAAGCACCACTTTTTTATAGCCTTCTCAGTCCATACCACCATTTAAGACGTATTCATCAAAACAAACCAATTTTTTTTTCTAAAGCAATGAAAATGTAAAAACTTTTTTGTTTTCATATGATCATGAATGCAGAGCACTCCCATTTCCAACACCTTTCATGTACATACTCCATGAGTAGGAGTACATGTTGAAAAAAAAGAGAGATTTTTAAACACAACAGAAAAATGCAAATCCAACTTTTCTTTTTGTCTTACAATAGTATACCACTTTGTAGACCACGTAAAAGTGGTAGATCCAACTTATGTCGTTCATATTAGAACATCTCTGAAGATGTAGTAGTATGTCATGGGTGAAGCCATACAAGACTAAAATGTAATATAAGACAGATGAGATACTGAGGGAGAGCACTGTGAGATGTATAACCCCAGTTACAATGATTTGATTTGCTTGATCAGACCAGACTACAACCCTCCACCCCCCGCCCCCCCCCCAACCCCCCCACCCGCCCAGCTACTCCTCATCAGAGGTAGTGTTTGGGATTCCTTATTTTAACAGGCTGCGAGGGATAGAACACACAATAAAAATAAATACGCTAAGCAACTTTTTTGCCTACACCAGCCTGAGCCCAAATTACCCCAGGCTGAAGCCCTGTCAAAATCAGTTGGCAACGCTCCTGTGTATCTGTATATGTGCATGCCTGAGGAAACCAAGTAAAGATGGAATCCGAGGCACGGCCAGAGTCTGGGCAGTTAGGGCAAGCCATAACTGGCCTTCACAGTGTAGACAACAGCCTCTGACTTAACTGACCAGCACTGGACCTATCTGACCTGCCTGGAGTAAAAGGCCATGTCCTCTGAACTCTGAGACAACAGAGGGGTTCATGTGGAGGTGATGGGGAGGTTGACATGATGTGACAAAGCTGGATGGGAGCATGGGGTTCTGGGAAATTTTCTGGGCTTATGTGGTGTCCTCATCAAAGGCAGTGGGATCAGAGGCTTGGATCTTAACCTTTTAACCCTGACACAGGCAGATCAAGACATGGTGCTGGGGTTGGCCCTGTTTGACTCTGTGCACAAGAGTGTGCGCACTTCAGTGTGGGGGTGTGGGTGTGGGTGTGTGTAAGAGAGAGACAGACACCCTGTGGCAATAAATAAAGATGTGTTTGCTTTCACTGTGTGATTTTATGATTTTGCCTGTCTATGTCTATGAGAAAAGCGGATAGATAAAGCAACTTAGTGAATAAGTGTGAATGTGTGTGTGTGTGTGTGTGTGTGTGTGTGTGTGTGTGTGTGTGTGTGTGTGTGTGTGTGTGTGTGTGTGTGTGTGTGTGTCTGTCTGTCTGTCTGTCTGTCTGTCTGTCTAACCCATGCCTAAACAGACTAAAGCATTCAGCATTGAGTGAGTGATTCAGAGCTGTGTGAATGAGGTGATTATGTGTCCATATTTTACCATTAATTGCTTGTGGAGCTAATGCATTCACTGACAGCACAAGACTAATGGTCACCATTCAAATCATCCTCAAAATCATCTATTCTACACCATGCAGATCTATCATTTACAGCAGTCAGTCAACAACAGTTGCTTGAGGTCATAATTACATGATCAAATGAAATCTAAAGTTAGTAACATTGTGAATATCAATTCATTCTAGAAATACATTTTGTAGATGAAGAATTTAAATTGACTGCTAGCAACACCCACTTGATCCAGGACTGAGTGAGGGTGTTTGTCACGTGTGCCATTATCACCTCACTCACATCAGTTTGTGAGAGTAATCACACCTGCTCCCACTACACACAAACACAAACAAGCAGGGCACAGAACACACATCTGAGACACCCAGAGAGAGGTGGGATGGGGGTGGGGAGGGAGGGAGACAGGAGGACACAGAGAGGAACTGGAAGACAGCTAGAAGGGATAACAGTAAAAGTGAGGAGAAGAGAAAGAATAGCAGCAGAAATCAGAATTAAGAAAACAATGTCAAGAAAGATGGAAAGAAAAGGGTAAGGGGCTGGTTAAAAAGAGAGGAAAAACACAGAAAGGAAGTAGCAGGTATGGGCACACACAAACACACACACCAAACACAATCCAACCCCACCACCGACACCCAACACATACACACATACATACACACACAATACACAAACACACACTGTCATTAAAAACACACACATCATCTCACTGTCTTTCTCTCTCTCTTTCTCTCACATACACACACACACACACACACACACATCTCTCACTTACCCTCCCTGGTGTATAATTACTGGTTTGTCTTATCTTGTCGCTCTTTGATGTGCTCACACTCTCAATTAAAAGCATTAAAGCTCCCAAACGCCACATCAGACAATCTTTTTCTTTTTCACACACACATAAACACACACACACTCTCTCTCTCTAAAACACACACTTCCTCAGTCATGCTATAGCCTCTAAATATAACCAACCCATGCTTTATCTCACTATGCTTTTATCTTACCATTTTGTTTGTCTGTTGTCAAATAAAAAAAAATATTCTGTGTGTGTGCGCGTGTGTTTCTCCTGGTCTGCAGAGCTCACTCTGCACTCAGAATTAAATATGACTTATCAAATGACACATCTCGTAAACACAAATACACCTGCGTTACCTTTCGACTCATATGCAGGAGCACCATTACTGTAACAAAACACAGTGTGTGTGTGTGTGTGTGTGTGTGTGTGTGTGTGTGTGCGTGTGTGCGTGTGTGTGTGTTTATCTGTCTGCTTGTGGGAGCCCTTCAAACTCTAAATGAGAATGTAAACATGGTCTGGTAAACAAAGCTCCCTAGCCATTTTCATCTAAAAACAGAAAAAAAGCAAATAATGAAAAAGAAAGGAGGGAATGAACACGAAGTGCTGAGGAAAATAAGAGAGAGAGAAAGAGGTTGTCTAACTCCATCAGGGAGCTCCCTACTAAAGCGCAGTACCTGCACGCACCGTCTCCATGGTGATGGAGTGTAGTGTGCGAGAGCGGAGGGACCAGGCAGTGAACTGGATGATGCGTCTCTTCACCTCCAGAGGCAGCGAGCAATCGCAGCAACAAAGAGAATGATTTATTAAGCCCGCTCTACCCAGAGTCCCATTAGCCGACCTGGAGAAGCCCTACACACACACACACACGCACACACACACACACACACACACACACACACAGATCTGCTTTACCAGGAAGACAAGCTCAAGAGACACTGCCAGCTCCAAAATGGCCGCCTATTATCACTGGCCATTTGTGAGGGAGGAAGGGGGAGGAAATGGTGTGTCATAATTATCATCAGCAGTCAGGAAACAGCCAAGCCAGCCTACTGCTTTACCCATAATGCACTGTGCTTTGTTCTTTTGTTGTTGAAACCAAAGAAAAGTATACAGATAAATAAAAAAGATGGGTTTAAAGTGTCAGATATAACAGCCCAGCCATAATTTGCTCATAAATAATTGACTTCCCCCATGTTCAGAATCTCTGGAGAGGCATTGAGCTTATTCACAAGAGGCTCAAGCATCTTGCTCCGCAAATTAGCCTTTGTCACTGAACAATACACCATGAGTCGCTCCCTCTTTCGCTGTCTCTGTCTCTCTCTCTCTCTTTCTCTCTCTCTCTCTTACTCTATCCATCCCCCATCACGGTGAACCTCTAGTAATAACCTTCAACTAACCTTTAAACCTCGGTGAATAATTCAAATCCTATTTTCATATCAATAGGGGGACAGTCAAGCCAGGCAATTATCTTTTATCCGTATACTTTTCAGTCAGAGGGAGGCATAATAAAGTTTTCCCATGTGGAGAGGGAGAGAGGCAGAGAAGGAGAGAGAGAAAACGAGGGATTAAAAGAGCAACTGAGAGAAGGCGAGAAAAGGAGGGAAAAGAAAGGCAGAGATGGTGAGAGAGAGAGAGAGAGAGATACTATCTGAAGACATTAATGCATCCATGAATAATTCAGTAATAACTAGCAGATCTGTCATAAAAAATGCTGGTAACATCTGCAGCATGTTTGTGTGTGTGTCCGTTTGCGTGCATTTGTGTGTGTGTGTGTGTGTGTGTGTGTGTGAGGCAGGGAGGTGTGTGTGTGTGTGTGTGTGTGTGTGTGTGTGTGGTTGTGTGTGAGGCAGGGAGGTGTGGGGGAGGGCTGCAGCAGCAGCAGCCTCTGTGGAGCGGAGCAGAAGATAAACATGACAAATTGGCAGATCATCTGTTCAATTAGGACAGCAGAGCAGGTGCAGCCGCTGAGCGGGCGATGCCACACTGTGCCACGCATCGCCACGGTTACCAGCCAAAACACACCTCCATGACGGGAGATGGCTCGTTTGGCCCACGGACATTTAGAGCTACATGCCACACGGATGCCCAGAAACAAACAGATGAAAAGAGAGAGAGAGAGAGAGAGAGAGAGAGAGAGAGACAGAGAGACAGCCAGACAGACAGACAAGAGACAAATTGAGTGAGGGAGAAATGGATCATGGAAGGGGGGTAAAGGAGGAAGGTGGTGGTGGTGGTGGTGGTGGTGGTGGGAGGAGCAAAAAATCTGATATTCCCTTTGGTCCTCATTAAAATTCGACTGCAGCCTCCAATACACCCCTCTCTTTTTTCCTCTCCGTCTGTTCCTCTCTCCCTCCCTCCCTCGCTGCCTCTCTCTCTCTCTCCATCCCTCTATCCCTGTGCTGGTGGCTCCCTGGCGACCGCTGCGGCCCTTCCAGGATCACGGCTTATTAATTCCTAAAACACACGGCATTGCTGATTGGGCCCTGGAAGCGGTGGAGCAAGAAAACAGCAGATAGGGGAGAAATATTGCACACATCTGAAGCAGAGAGAGAGAGTGAGAAAAGAAGGGGCAGAGAAAGAGTGTGTGGGTGGGAGCGGAAAGGAAAGAAATAGAGAGAGATAGGAAGACAAATAAAAGAGAGAGAGAGATAAAGAGAGAATATGTTTGAGAGAAAGAAATATAGGGGCAGAAAGAAATGTGGGAAGGAAAAAGAAGAGATAGAGAACATAAGAGGAAGAGAGCAAGAGAGAAGCGTGAGAGAAAAAGAAGAAGAGAGCATGTGGCAAATAGAGAATGAAGAATGGGATGTGTGTGTGTGTGTGTGTGTGTGTGTGTGTGTGTGTGTGTGTGTGTGCGTGTGCGTGCGTGCGTGTGTGTGTGTGTGTGTCTAAGAACAGCAAAAAAGGGCAGTGGGGGAAGTTGTGAAGTACAATGAGAGAGGGTGGGTGAGAGGGTGTGAGTGTGTGTGTGTGTATCTGTGGGTTTGGGGGGGGGGAGTGAGAGAGAGCGAGCAAGAGCAAGAAGCATGTTTTGAAATATTAATCCTTAGCCCCAGCCGTGGGCGGACACATAGGGCTAAAGAAAAGTGTGTGTGTGTGTGTGTGTGTGTGCGTGTGGCGTGTATGTGTGTGTGTGTGTGTGTTTAAGACAGGAAAGAACCTTTGAAGCAGTGTGGGAGAAGTGGTGGGGTTCTTTTATTGTTTCAAAACAGGCAGGGTGTGTGTGTGTGTGTGTGTGTGAGATAGGGCGTGTGTGAGAGTGTGTGTGTGTGAGCGCGTGTGTGTGTCTTGATGCCTTACTCAATCACTGCAGCAGTAGCACCATAACTCATTTTTCTTACCACATCAGCACAGACTTCAACTGTGTGTGTGTCTGTATGTGTGTGTCTGTATGTGTGTGTGTGTGTGTGTGTGTGTGTGTGTGTGTATCCGTGTGTGTCTGTGTTCTTCTGGTGTTATTACCCTCACATCCCTCAGACACTCACTTGCTAACACACTCCGCACGCTAGGAGAGCTTAATGAAATAGCTGGCTTGAGGGCAACACAAACTAGCAATTTACATATTTATTGTACAAAGCAAAGACAGGTTTTAATGAGGATCAAATTGCTACTGTCTCCTCCATCAACTTTATTTTACTTGCAAAGTCTCACCCAGCATGCAACAGCACAGCAAAGCACTGGCCAATCCATGTCCTCGCAAACACCCACGTGAAGCAAGGCACGGCCTGTACTTGTTATCTCATGCTAACAACCCCAAAAGCTAGAATCAATACATGGATAATGAGGCAGTTTAAAACTGTAAATAACAGGCATATCGGTCAAGTGCCTGTTTGTTTTTTTCAGCTGAATATGTAAACAACATTGATCTGAGGCTTTGGGGAACGATGA
>CM059268.1:11734339-11776839 GCA_030347295.1 Setipinna tenuifilis | reverse complement strand
TTTCAAATGTTTAACAATTCCTACCCTTATACCATCCAGACAGGAGAAGAGAGTGTTTCTTCATACCTGCCATAAAGTGTTTCATTCCACCTCATCAGCACGGCACAGAAGCCCCAGTGCTGAGCCTGAGCACTTGTCAATGAGCACAGCTCTGCTGTCGTTCCAGCCTGCTGAATGAGGCCTCAGAGGCCTGGCCAGCTAATGCCTTAACATCACACGCCTGCACTACACCACTCATCTACATACAGCAACGTCAGTGGACCGGGAATGAGAGGAGAGAAGGAGAGTGAGAGAGAGCAGGAGAGAAAAGGAGGGGGGGGGGCACAGAGGAAGAGGAAGACAGACTAGGAGGGTAAGAGAAAAAGAGAGTGAGAGGGGAAGGGAGGGGAGACAAAAAGCAAAAGAGAGTAAAAGAGAGAGAGAGCAAAAGAAAACTCGTTTGTCTTCACATAAATTCCACCAAAAGCCTGATGGCTCCCTGAGCCTGGCTCTGCTCCCCCACTCCCTCCCAGTGCTGCCATTACGGGCGTTTACCCTCTCTAATATGTGTAATTCCCATTCTAGGGGACTGGTGAGTAAGGGGCCCCAGGGGAGCCCTCTCTCAGTGGCAGCCTGCCAGAGCCTTCCCTCACACAAACACACACATACACATACACACCACACACACAAACAAACACACAGACACACCGACACACATACACACACACACACACACACACACACACACACACACGCACACACACACACACACACACACTCACCAAGTCATTCTCCTTCCCAGCAGCCCCCACTGCTGCCAGCTCCACAGCAACAAAACGTCTGGAGATGTTATTAGGAAAGCTGCACACCTCTCTGGGTTCTCTTTTCCCCCCCGACTTCTCTTTCTCTCCTTTCACACTGTCTTTTTCTTTCTGTCTTTTTCTCTTGTCTGTATTTCTTTTCTTCTGTCTTTTGCTTCCTTTCCTCTTTCTCACACCTTTTCTCTTCTCTTTCTTTTCCTGTTCATCTCTATCATTTGCATATCTCCTCTTTCTGTGTGTCTTTCTCTTTATCTTCTCCGAATGTTTTCTTTTTTTACACTCCCTGTCTTACTGTGTCTTTCTTTTCTGTGTCTCTCTCTATCTTTCTATTTCTCTCCTTTCTCTCTTCCTTTATATCTCTCTGCATCATTCTACCCTGTTTATTTCTCTATCTCTCCTATTCTTTCTGTATCTTTGTCTTCTTATCTTATTTTCTCCCTATGACTTTCTCTTTCCCTCCTCCTCTCTCTCTGCATCCTTCTATTTCTCTCCCCTGTTGGAGCTAGTCATAAATTGACAAGATGATAGCCGTAGTTATGGATGACACACACCTGCTTGAGTGACATTTGCAAAAGGTTATGGCCCAGATGGAGCTCCATTCGCCTCAACTCAGCCTCACCACCCTGCTGGACCAAAGGCCAAAGGTTAGGGCAGTCTGTCTCTCTCTCACACACACACACACACACACACACACACACACACACACACACACACACACACACACACACACACACTCACACACACACACACACACACACACACACACACACACTTCCAAACATACAAAAACATGTTCAAACATACATGTACACTCACATACACATGCATGCATACACGTGAACGTGTACACACATGGACAGGCATGCACACATGCACACACACACACAAACACACACATACACAGACTCCATTTGTCTGTCTCTTTTGCAGAATACTTGCGTGGCACTTAATCAGCTCTGTAAGTGATACCTCTGCCTGTTTTGTTTGTATGTATGTGTGTGAGTGTGTGTCTCTGCATGAGTATGCATGTGTAAAAATGCGTGTGTATGTAAGTGCATGCATGTGCATTTGCCTGTGTGTGTGTGTGTGTGTGTGTTAGTGTGTGTGTGTGTGTTAGTGTGGTAGTGTGTGGTATGGCAGGCTGGTGTGTGTTCAGAGTGAGCAGGATGGTTTGTTTGGCATGGCAGTGAGTCATGGGGTGCAATCAGCTCTGCACCATTGCTCGCTACGCCTGATTGGCTGGCTGTGACTCACTCCTCCCAGGTTCATCTCAGCCTCCACTACAGCCTCACAGAATGCCTTCCTGCTATCACTCACACATGTCCTCTACTCCACACACACACACACACACACACACACACACACACACACACACACGCTAGCAGACACCTGCAGACCTTCACACATGCATGCACACAAACACACACAGTTAATGAGATTGGCATGCACTCATGTACATGAACACACATGCTCACAGACAATCTCATGTGGGTTCCCACAACCGTACACAACCGTGCCCTCACAAACATTTTCTATTAGCATGGGCCTGCCCATACTGCCTGTGACACTACATTGAATTTTGTATTCAAGTCAGTCCAACCTGCCTGTTTTTTTGAACGATAAATCAGACACCAACTAAACACAAATGCTATGCATTTGTCTTCAGAATCAGTGGTCTGATTAGTTATAGCTCTGTCCAGTAGTACATAGAGGCATGTGAAAGATGCCCATTGATCCCACCTCTGAGAACCTCCCGTCTATAGGAGGTCTATGAACTTGGTGCGACAGCCAGGCTAATCTTCTATTTTATCACACATAAAAATCTGTTACCCTATTGCTCATGCATGTCTTCTCACCCAGGTACCTCTCTTGATCTATTGCTGATAAATATCTCCTGTATTATCGCATACAGATGCCTTACTGTATGTACTGTAGTTAGAGTACTGTGAGACTGCTGCTCCATCAGTCCTTGCCCAGTACTTTTCCGGTTGTCTGCATCACTTTGCATCACTATGCAGAAATCTTTACATGGCCAGGCACCTTCTTACATTTCAGGTCTTCTACAGGTTTATACCCCATCTAGGGCTGGTCAGCTGACCAACTCACCCTAGTCATTCCCTCCTCCGAGCTAAAAAGCAGGGTTGACCAGACCTTTGCGGTGATTGTTCCTAAGCAATGTCTTTGACTTTGTCTTTTTTACCAAGTTGTTTTACCCTGCTTGCCCAGCACTTTAATCAGCTGTTGTTGTTTTTAAAGCAGGACTATACAACTTTTTTGAGTTGTTTAATCATCTTTATAAGTCGGTAGATGCTTAAATGAGTCATTACCAGGCAAATGAATGAATGAACGACTATCGCGAGAAGCAGGATCATGTTAAATTCTGAACAAATTCTGACTTTCATATTTGCCGGTTACTCTGATCAGTTGAGTTAAAAACCCATGCACAAGGTAGGGGAGGGGAAAATAATTATTGAGCATGTCCATTTACTTGGAGATACTAGGGAGATCTCTGTTCAAAAAGCACTCGAAGTTGTATAGTATCTCTTTAAAGTGCTTTATAAATGTCACTCATAGATGAGTCATGGTGTGAGACTACCACAAGACTTTGATTTTTATCATGCACAGTGCTTTTCACGCACCTTGTTTGGAGTCACACAAACTGAGAGGTTTGTTTTTAGTAAACAAGGACTGGATGTGTAAAGAAATGCTAACAAGTTCTCAATAATGCTTCCAACCTAATGCTGATTACATTTTACCCTTAAGTTATTTAGCAGATGCTGTCTGTACAATGTAAACTGTCATGCTGCAAATGATGTATATTTCGATCTGTGTTTTCCATCGCTGGGAATTGAACACGCTTGGGCTTGTTGCTCATGGTGCAGAGGCGTACATGCTACAGGCGTCCCATAATGCCGCAGGGCTAACTGCCATGTTTTTAGGGTTTGGCCTTCTGGTCAACCACATGCATAAAACACAACATCCCCAAAGCCACAGCTGTTCTGCAGCAAACCTCAGTCCAGCCCTTAAAGAGCTGACGTCTCTCCTGTGCCTGCTGGGCTTTGTCAGACTTACAGATGTACACATGATGCAGATGGATTCCACACACACACACACACAAACACACACACACACACACACACACACACACACACACACACACACACACACACACACACACACGCAAACACACACACACGCACACACACACACACAGATACATGATGCAGATGGATTCCACACACACACACACACAAACACACACACACACACATACATACACACACATACACACACACACACACACAACAACAACAACAATAACAACAACAACATCATCAACAACAACAACAAGGGAAACTGGGGTGTCCTGAATAGGATGTGAAAGGTGGTGGTTAGCTTGTCTCACCTCATTACTCTACTCTTATGTGTGTACTGCAACTGTGTTTTTACATCCTTGTGATGACAAAGCAACAAACAAATGGATGCATTTGTGAAACTATACTACCTCATCACTGTGTGTATGTGTTTGCATGTGTATCCATAGTATAGACAGTATAGTTAAGCTGATCATACCAGCCAGAATGACTTACAAATAATTATGTACAGGCAATAGTCTAACTGAAGTAATGTGGGGTTAGATGCCTTGCTCAAGGGCACATAGCCACGGCGTGTGCAGGAGAGGTGGTTATTTACTCCTACACCCATATTTGTTTTGCTTGTACAGGAATCAAGCCTGTGACCCTCCGATCATAGGACCAACTCCTTGACCAATATGCCACAATTGTCCACCACTACCATCTTAACAACTTGCAGAGAAAATTGTGTGTTTGTGTGTGTGTGTGTGTGTGTGTGTGTGTGTGTGTGTGTGTGTGTGTGTGTGTGTGTGTGTATGGGTATCAGTGGCACTATTGAAAAGAGAAAGCACTCTCCTCATGGGAGCCTTACTGTATACAGGTTGCTCTTATATACAAATGAGGAGTGTTAACGTGGAGTGTTATTGTAGAGTGTTAAGGCCTCCGCACACCGGTTCGGACAGCACTTTCGAATTCGACAATTTCAGTTACCCCCGCACACTGGCGGCGCACTGTATAGCCGCAGACGTCATAGTAGTCTTTTTCAAATCACCGTCTTCCAAGGATTATCAACGGTCACTATGTTTCAGATGAATTTTGACAATAAATCTATCAGAAGCTGTCAGATTATATCATAACCTTAACATTGGTGTTGTTTATGCATTTTCTTATTGTATTGACCTACAGAAACGGTTAATTTCGTCACAATAGAACATGGATAAACAGCCAGCGGCTCCGACAAAAATAGAGCTCAATCGTATAGACACGGCGGTGTCGGAAGAGTTCGGTGCTGGTGTGCGGGGTTGTATTGAAACCAATGGAATGGAATGTTGGCAGAGCAGTGCTCTGCACTTTGTCGAAACCGGTGTGCGGTGGCCTTTAGTGTTGAGTGTTATTGTAGAGTGTTACGGTGCATTTGTAAACTGCCCCTTCAAGCCCTTCGGCACACACTCTGGCACTTTTAAACCATTCGCAAACTCCAAGTCCTGGAACTGTCATTCGTTTATTCAAAGTGTCACAATCCGAGAGCGTTCAGAGCGTACTCCGGACACTCCAACCGCAAACAGAGAGCAGCAGGGTGTGCTGTGATGCTAGTTGTATCGCTGGTTCATCCAGCTGTATGACAGATGCTAACACGTGCTAAAGGTTCATTTTTATTAGTCTCACAACAGTATAATAGTATAATTTTTTGCAGTTCATAATGTTTATCACTGCAATCAACCCCAAAAGTGGGATGAGTGACATCTGAATTAAACATAAAAGCTGACATTTACCTTTGAGGCCATTTGAGTTAGGTCCACTTATATAAACAAAACCATTCCTTAATTTAAAGTGAGATGGAATGCTCAGGCTTTTCAAGTGTGCAAATGCTAAATGCCAGTGTAAAATATTAAGCAGAGTGTTGGTGAGGGTTCCTGTCATGTCTAGAAGTGTTGGTGTAGAGTGTTAGTCCAGTGTTAGTGTGGAGTGCTAGTGCAGAGTGTTAGCGTGGTGGAGTGTCGGTGCGGGATCCCCCTGGTAAGCGAGGGGAGCGGTGCTCCAGCAGCACGCGGCAGTGAGGTGCTGACAGGCCAGATTAATGCACTCTGTTCGCCAGCCAGCACAACAACTGCTTCTGCACGCATCACCAAAAATCAGCACCGCCTGCCAGCTCCACACAACTCATGCATATTTGGGGCCTGTGAACATCTGCCAGCACAAATAATTTACACACACACACACACACACACACACACACACACACACACACACACACACACACACACGCACACACACACACACAGACAACCTCCCCACCTTATTCACACCCCCTCTCTCCCCTCTGCTAATGGGCGGCTGGATCCCCCTCAACAAGCCTGTTCCAAGTTTTAGGGGAAGGCCTGATGTACAACACACACACACACACACGCACGCGCACACACACACACACACACACACACACACACACACACACAACACACACACACATTGACAAGTGTTCTTAGAAGTATCTGACAGTACAATTACATTTATGTAAAGAAAACAGACCACACATGTTAAAAACAGAAGCACACGCACACACATACACACACATGGTAAGCACTCACACACACACACACACACACACACACACCTACACACCTACACACACACACACAGTGTATACTTGACTTCAGGCATAGAGTCTGCACATCGCCATGCTAGCTGTACACATCTAGTGTGATGTGTGGGTATAAACACCATATGGAGTGATAGGGAGCACATTTATGTACACAAACAACATATAATATAGTAGGCAAAAAATAAACCTATTTATGCATATGTTCACAGTGACACACATTTGAATGAATGGATGAATGCACAAGTGTAGATTCAAACAGACAACACACAAACACACAAATACACATAAATTGTTCACTGCATATTTATACTCTCTCCATCTGTCTGTCTGTCTCTTTCTTACACACTCTCTCTCACACACACACAAACACACATATACACACCAAGGATGGAAATCAACTTTAGAAAATCTTAACCTTTTCCAACCACTGATGGTTAAATTTACCAGCCACTCAACAGTTGATCATTATTTTGTGTCCGAAATCTACCAGCCACTTTTAACATTTTACCAGCATTTGGCTGGTGGCTAGTGCCAATTTCCATCCCTGATACACACACACACACACACACACACACACAAATACACACACACAGACATTTTCTCAGCATATTGCAGAGGCCACACATCTAATATTCCAGCCTGCCTCTGTAATCATGCGGGACTGTTTCCTGTCACGTTTGTTTCTCTGTGCCATACATCAGAAAGGGTATATACACACAAACACACAAACAAATACACTTGTACGCACACTGGACACACACATACACACACACACACACACACACACACACACACACACACACACAAACATGTATAGGTCATCCTTGGCTGTGAGGGTTTAAAGGACAGATCTATGCAGGAGCATCTCATGGAGGTCAGAGAAAATAACAGCAACAGACAGGAAGAGATCCACGACTACAGTACAGAGGCATTCAGATAGGAATAAAGGAAAGAAGAGGGGTAGAAAGAGCTGGAAAATGGGAGAAAAAGGGAGAGAGCGAGAGAGAACAGAAAAAGAGTGAATAAAAGAAAACAGAGAAGAGTGAATCTCATGCAGACCCCCCCCAACTCCCATTTCCATTTGACTGTTCCAATGCAAAGGTATCAGATGATTAAACATCCTGAGGGGAGTTATTATTATTCAGGGCTTAGCTTGTGAGCAGACGCTGTGTAAATCATTAATGCCCTCTACCCAAATACCCGCTCTTCCATTCCGATCACACTCCACTTGTCAGGCACGCAGTGTAAGCACTTTACTAATGGCCATGCTACGTCACTCTCTGCCACACTACACCACCATGCCATGCTATGCCACCCCGTGCAAAGCCACACTACACCATGTAGCACAACACTTCACTCTGCCCATGCCACTACAGTCACATGACACACTCCCTGCCCACCTGACCAACCTGTCTCTCTGCCTACCTGTTTTCCTGCCTACCTGCCCACCAGTGTCCCTGTCTCCCTGCCCACCTGTCTTTCTGCATACCCATCTCCCTGCCCAGCAGTCTCCCTGCCTGGTCTGCCTTAAACCCTTAAAGCCCTTCTTATAGTGACACGACTGGTTTTAATGAACCACCCACATGTACAACCGTCCGCTCTAATCTGTTTGTTTGTGCTCGACCGCTGGGCAAACCACACACGCACACACACAAACATACACTCACATAGACACACATACACACACAGACACACACACACACACGCATGCACACAGACACGCCCACAAAGACATACACACACAAACACAGTCAGACATACACTCACATAGATACACATACACACACACACACACACACTCACACACGCAAATATACACACACACTCTTCTGTTCAAGGGCACCTTTGCTCTCCTCCCCAACCCCCTGATGGCAGCCTTGCTTTAGCTAAGCTAGCAGTGTGTTATTGGGAACATCTGGATGCTCCAATCCCAGCTTAACATGAGGGGATTTTGCAACAATAAATTCAGCAGATGTTGCCGGCGAGAGTAAATATTTGTTAAGACATCGGTGATTTCCACTCGGCCCCCTTCCTCCCCATCCCCTCCCCCTCATTCGCTGTGTGTTTTGCCAGTGATCCATGAGGAGAAAGCACATTCCCCGTTATTGCTCCCTTGCTAACAATCCCTGTGTCGGGTTAACTGTTCGATAAATCCAGTGTCAGAAGGCAGGAGCTCAACCAACCTCCCGCTGCCGGCGGCATTCAAAGACACACCACCGGAATTTATAACCGCTGGCTCTGAGACAGGGTAACAGAGGGAAAGAGCAGTTACTGAAAGAAAGAAAGAAAGAAAAAGAAAGAAAGAAAGAAAGAAAGAAAGAAAGAAAGAAAGAATGAAAAAAGAAAGAAAGAAAGAAAAAAGAGGAAAGTGCAGAAAAGAAACACTTTTTCATAACATAACTTTGTGGAGTGTGTTATGCAGATGTTAGTTTGCCGCGCTAACCACATGCTTATTAATTTTTTCCTTCATGTGCACAGGCAGGTCATTAAGCAGCCAGCTAGAGCTTGAACCTTTAATGAGTTACACAGGTCAGCCAAACAGGAACAGATGCTGATATCTCTAGTAAATATAAAGCATGTTGTCCACATAAACCATTAGAGAACGATATGGAATATGGAGAACTATTACACTACTTTAACTGGCATAAATGATACAAATAACTGTTAGATTACTACTGTGCAGTCATTAAAAGTAGTAGAACATATTACAGCTATTAGCTGCTATTAGCCTTTTTGGTAGTTGCCTGTAGACCAGCTATTAAGCACATGCAGCTCATCCTGCCACGGGTGCTGGGGCCTGTGGGGGGGTTGGCTGGGAGTTCTGTGAGGTGACAGTGAGGGTTTGCGATTTACAGCAAGGTCACTGTGACTCAGTCACTCCCCTACAGGTTGCTGGACGGTGGCCATTTTGACACATAAAACAAGGCCTGGTGGAGATTAGCTGCATGACGCTGCTACACATGACATCGACCTCCATCAGAGAACACATTGCAAGGGGTAACTTGTTGAAGTTTTGGAAATGAGCTTGGCAATGAAACTTGACGTAAACAGATTTCCTGAAGCTCACCCACAAGTTCACTCAAGAATCAATCATCATTCATCCTTCTTGGTCTAGAAGACTTACACAGTTACTCTGAGCTCTGACCAAACTGGGGGAATGAAGTGGTTTTAAAATGTGCACTCAAATAGGCCGAACTTTCAAACTGTTTCAATCAAAATGTAATCCAGTACTCCTGTGTCTTAACCACATGTCTGGAAATAAACCTCGGATGATGGCTGAATTACTATGTGATGCATTACATTAAAGGTAAAGGTTGTCAAATTGGAAGGGTGTCAGTGGGCCCACATAGCACCTTCTTCAACAACCCATTTCATGTTACGTTTATTTTTACATTATGTTAACCATCAAATAAAATGGTCCACACTTGGCTGGGATTCCATCCAATATGGCAACATTACAAGGTCAAAGTTAATGTTTTCATCTAAGTCTTAAAGAAGCTTGACTGAGAAACATGGCTTTGGACCTTTTTATGTGCACTATAATTATAATGTCAACAAAGTGGCTGTTAAGGTTACATATGTCAGAATCGGTAGCAATGTTACAGTTTTTTATTATTACACACTAAATAACATCCCGTAGACAAATGCACTGAAACCTCTCATTCATGTAACTATGCCTTAAAGAAAGGCACCAAAACTACAAACACAACATCTGCTTCACACTTGAATTTACACACTTTTTCAAAACAGTACATACATTTTCTTACATAACACACTTCTTCCATCAGTGAAAACTCCTATATTTACTGGGAGAAAACTTTCAATAACTCACATTGGAGCATGCATAACAAGCTCTTCAAGAGAAACATCTCACTTCTGCGTCAAAATGAAACTCCTCAACCAAAACCTAAAAATTATTTTTTTAAATGTCATTTCTTACCAAAATAGTAGACATATGTATCATTTACATTCTGAATGTTTACAGTTATCTTCTGAATGCTTAAACACCAACAGTGATTGTTGTAGCACAATTTCCAAAACTATTAATTCATATAGCAAAACTGCTCACTGAGTTAGCACAAACTCTGTTTTGAACTTAGTTTGTAATTTTGTAACACGCACTTTATAAAAGTGTAAACACAATCCACTGCATTACACTCAACTTGTAAATGATAAACACACTCCTAGCAAAACTATACATAGCTATTAATGGCTATTATTGACACTATTTTGCCAATTGACATGGCAGGGACATTATTGGACACCGTGCCATAATCAACTTTAGAGGACAATGTGGTGGTAACAGAATTATGTATGTAGCTATAAGTCAAAATGGTGTTGTTCACCATTCACCTTCTCTGCCTTGCGCTGGAAGGTCTATGACCATCATCCCTATCAACACATGGCCCTTTTACAGGCAGTGGAAGAGGCATATGGAGATATTGACCAGGCATCATGTCAGGCCTTGATACGATACTCCAGGAGATATTTTTCCCAGTGCCTTGGACTAGAAGACATTCTATGCCAGTGGTTCTTAACCTTGTTGGAGGTACCGAACCCCACCAGTTTCATATGCTCATTCACCGAACCCTTCTTTAGTAAAAAATAAAAAAATATATATGATTTTTTTTACTGGCGCACAAAATGAACCGTGCATTAACGGTTCCACCGAGGCTCCACCGAACCCCTGAGACCGACTCACCGAACCCCTAGGGTTCGATCGAACCCAGGTTAAGAACCACTGTTCTATGCGATGTTGACGAAATCTTGTGGCCACACCCAGAGAGATGAGAAGATGTACACTGTTTTTTTTCTCTCAGTGTGTAAATAAATATCCATACTCTGTAATAAAGTAAGGTTGAAACCTTCCTCATCCACAAAAATCACCTCCTCGTCCTCTTCCTCTAACCACCTCCGTTTCTTCATTGTCTTATACCTCTTATTTTTCCACCTCCACGTCCTCATGCTCATCCTCCTGCTTATTCACCCCTACATTCTCTTCGTCGCCCTCCTCTAAGTCACACCTTATCCCAATATGTACTCTACATCGGAAGCTTACCTGTGCTGATTTCAAAGTGAGCTATTTTATTTATAGTTTTCACATGTGACAGTGTGGCCAGACAGTTGGCAAAATAGTGTAAACAGTAGCCATGAATGTGTATAGTTTTGCTGGGAGTATGTTGATCATTTGGAAATTGAGTGTAGAGCAGTAAGCTGTGTTTACACTTTTTGGAAAGTGTGTGTTAAAATTGCAAACAGAGAAAATCAGAGTTTGTGCTATTCATTTTGCCAACTCAGTGAGGGGTTTTAGAAATTAATAGTTTTAGTTTTTAAGCATTCAGAAAAAACTGTAAAAAGGAGCAATTGAGTGGCTGTTTGTGTGGATGATCATGAAACAAAAATGAAGCAAAAATCCAGTGGCATAGAAGTCAAGCTCCTTGTATATGATGTCACGTCAAATTTAAATATAATACAGGGGTATAATACAGAAATGTATTTGGGCCTCCATTACCACCAAAATTAATACTCTTATTTATTGGTACTTTGTCATCAAATTTGGTATTCACTGTCGTAGGCCTTCACCTGTTTGTTTAGTAATTTTGTATTTATCAAAAACTGATATGATCTTGGCGCCTTAGTGTAAAACTGGGTCCGAGAAAAGCAAGACAAGGCAAGTTTATTATAAGTTTTACACAGACCGTTCATGTGGTTAACAAAAAAAGCAATATGTAAAAGCATAAAAGATAAAGATAATACGAAGTGTAAAATAAGTATAAGGTAAATAAAAGACATATTTAATAAAAGCAAAAAACAATATATTATAAATGTGACAACCATCAAAATATCTGGTGGCAAACTTAACTATAAAGTGTGCCATTTTAAAACTGAGCATGTAAGCCATGTTTAGATTTTTAAACTTATCTTTGACAGATTTGTTGCCTACGTTGTTGGAAGAGCATTTCTGTAAAAGTGTTTTTTAAGGTACATCCTCAGATTTGGGCCCATCCTAACCATCACTTATTCCTGTGATGTGTGAGGCAACACCACCAGAATTGTCTTAGTTCCCTCCATCGTAATCGGCCTCCTTCCCATCCCAACTGGAGAATTAACGTGGATGAAATTGATTAAAGTTTTTTAAATTAGCAAAGTCAAAGCCAAACAAAGGGACTTTTAACATTTTCAGACAATGCGCAGCGGAGTTTTCCATGTCATGTTTTTCAGACGTTTTAAAAAGCAAGGAAATTTGCGATTCCTTGATTATCTCTCATAAGGTGGAGAATTCTCACCCCAAATTGCACGTGCACTTTCACCGGCAGGTTGCGTACATATAGGGGAATAAATAATTAGGCGCTCTTTGCTCCTCTCCCTTCATAATTTACACTTCGTGCCCACATTCCCATGGACACTCCAGGTTTGCATATGCATGCCACAGAAAAGCAGTATTTGTGCTTCTCTGCGTATACCGCACAATATTTGGAGTTTTAACAAAGTGTGCCATGTCTGTACATACCAAGCCATGTTTTTGGGCACTCGTTGCGAGAGAAGTACGCCAGACGTGGGCGCTAACACCTTGTACATCTGGCTATCAGTGTGTAAGCAATAGGAAAACACTAAGCGTTAGCTGTACAATCCTGCCCTCTGCAGGATAAAATTATAATTACAAACAGGGGCGATTTTAGCATCTGGTCTTTAGGGGTGCCCGGTCCCCAGTGCTTATCACACAACACTATTATTATATATAAAATATTATTCATTTTGCACTGAGCCAGGGGGTGCCGAGCAGTTTCACGGGGGTGCCTTGGCACCTCTAAAAATGGTCTAGATTCACCCCTGATTACAAACAAAGGGCATCAGACCTGTTATTGTTATACCTCTGCCGCTTTTAAAAGAAGATATTGAAATGCCATGACTAATTTTAGTTATTACTTGAAATGCCTGTGCATGGCTTAGATACTTGCACCTGTTGCAGAAGCGATGTGAATTAAAAACCTTTGATGGCCTTTATGTGAATGGGCTCTACAAAAAACTCAGGGACAAAGTCACTGCAAACACAGTGCTTACCAAAAAAAGATTTTCTTTTTCTTCTGAAGAGTTAATTGTTTCTCTATCATTGAACACAAAGCAGCTTTATCCTTGAATTCTTTCTGTTCAGCCACAGAGGAGCAAAAGTGATTTGACGCACACTGGTACAAAGAACAGAACAGAGCACCTCTGTGTTTCTCCCTGTGTGTGTTTGTGGTGTTCCTGCTTGTGTGCCTGCATGTGTGTGCCTTCCTGCATGTGCGTGTGCATGTGCGTGTGTGTGTGTGTGTGTGTGTGTGTGTGTGTGTGCTGAGATCAGATCATAAGGGCCTAAACAAGGTCATAGAACCGGGCACATCCTTAATTTGATGATGGGTCATTTTCACAGCTTAATCAGTACAGAGAGGGAGCAGCTTCTGATACACATGGTGACATTCACCCCCTTACCCTCCTCCCACCCCCTTCACACACACACACACACACACACACACACACACACACACACACACACTGAATATCTCTAAAAGCTCTAAAAGAATTCCACCATCTCTTTCACCTAGATCTACCTATCTTTTGCTGCCTGACCCATTTTTTACCTGTTGTGGGAAGGTCAATTTTAGGAAGCTCTTAACAGGCTAATCTACATCTCAATCTACGCACAATCTTGGGTACAAAGGAGCAATCAGAGGCACAGAAGAGGAGGGCAGGTAGAAGAGAATGGCAGTGAGGGTCTTTCAGTACCATACACGTAGATGAAAGAACTCAGGGTCCAGGCCTTCATACTGTACGCCATGTTGGAGCAGCAATATCTCTATAGACTGGTTAATTAGGGGGTCAGAAGACAAAAGGGCATAAAGAGAGAGAGAAAAGATGGAAAAATGAGGGAAGAGGAAAGGGAAGGAGAGAGAGAGAGAGAGGGGGAAGGGGAAGTGGTCCAAGACAGGGAGTGGTATAGGGGCAATGAGAGTGATAGAGATGGAGGAATAAAGAGAAGAAAGAGATATCAGATGATAACCCAGTGTTTTTTATGCCCTTTTCTGTTGAAAACACAGATCCTGCTGCTTTCTTCACATTTCAGCAGCTATGGTTGGACAGAAGGTGACCCTTAATCGTTACACCCAGTGGCATCCATACACTTGATATCACTCATTAATGAAAAAGAAAAATAGATCACTATATACTTACCACTTACCATGCAACCATGATATTTACCTATACTGTTAACACTGCAATTAGATATTACTACATAGTGTCACTACAGTACATTGTATTGTATGCCTGGTAGTGGTACTGAGGTATAGTGCTGATGTACTGAATGCCTAGTAAATGCTCTCTACTAACATAAAACAGTGTTTAGAATAAGTAACAATTTGGCGTTATGGATGTACTATGAATTTACCACATCAAATATAATGTTAAGTCACTCTAAAATGCATTTATAGCTATTACTATAGCACAACAATGCTTAGCAAGTTACGCAATGATCATTTAAAATACTATAATGCAGTCATAGGTATGTAGCAAAGTGTAAACAGTATTTTTTAGGAGTAACCTATGAACAGACAAATGCCAGTGAATACAGAGAGGAAGTGACATCATCTCTGCTCTCAAATAGACACCCTGATGTGTAAAAGTAGTGTACAAAGACTGGTGTTATGGCTAACTACTACACTGAAATCCCAAGGGTTTTTAATGTCATTGTATCAAAGTTATTTACCTTTTTTATTAATAAAAAATAGCAAAAAAAGCAACTGATCTGTTAAGCAGTTTAAGAGGACGTGAAGACTCCGTTTTCTACATGCACAACAACACAATCTCCCCCGCCCCCCCTCACCCCGCCCCCCACAGAAATGTCTGTCTTAACCACATCCCAAACATGCACACATCAACACCCTTCTCTCTAAGCAGACACACACACACACAGACACACACACACACAGCTGTAAACCACTACTGAAGTCCTATTGAAAACAGATGTCTGGAACTCGTTTCCAGCCCCCTTCAACACACACAAACACACACACACACATACACACACACACACACACACACACACACACACACACACACAGACACACACACTTTGCCTGCACCCCCCACCCCCCACCTGCCTGCTCTATCACCCCCACCCCTCAAACCCCTCCACCCCCCAGCGGTGAGTGATCTCCTCGATTGGAAGGAATTTTCAGTAAGGATTACCAAATGTGGCCATCTCTGCACAGCGCAAATGAAGGCAGATGTAGTTTTCCATTTTTACAGGCTGTTTATGCCTTGTGAATGCCTCACACACACACACACACACACACACACACACACACACACACACACACACACACACACACACACACACACAGAATTCCTCCACCCCAGTCACCCCCTGACACACGGCTGCACTCTTTCATCTCTCTAATGGAGACGAGAGACCATAGCCTGTTCTTGTGGGCCAACACATTTTCCAATACTAATGATCAACAGTTGCTTAAGGCACACACACACACACACACACACACACACACACACACACAGCCCTGGCTGAAGAGGTTGGGCTCTGTGTAGACAGAATAATGACAGCCTCGCTAACTCCTGGGTTGAGGAAACACTCGTACCCACATTAAGCGTCTTAATAACCATGGCCACATGAAACCCACTGCACACTTGTGACCACATGGTGGTGCAACCTTTACACACACACACACACACACACACACACACACACACACACACACACACACACACACCTCCTGAATCCTCTTGACGCACTTTTCAATCCCTCCACCACAAATGCAGACTCTCCACACTGATGCTTCTGAAACCAACAGAGACAGGCAGACAGACCAACAGACAGACACACACAAACACACACACACACACACACACACACACACACACACACACATACACACACACACACACACAGAGGAGATCAAGGTAGAAGATCAGAAAGTGTGTGTTTGTGTGTGTCTGTGTGTGTGCGTGGGGGTGGGGGTAGTTTAGGTGAAGGTAAGTGTCTGTAAGTGTTTGTGTGTTGTGTGTGTGTGTGTTAAACAACATTTCTATTCCTGACCCCCCCCCCTCCACTGACGACCTGGTCACCCTCTACAACAATAGTCTCAACACCATTCTCAACCATATTGCTCCCATTAAAACCCGTTCTGTTACCTTTTCACAAACTGCCCCCTGGTACACCCCTGAACTCCGATCCATGAAAGCCAAAGCCCGTCAACTCGAGCGCCTCCATAAGAAAACTGGCCTCACTATTCACAAAGAAATGTACAAAGCCCTCCTGCTTCAATATAAGGACTCCATAACCCAAACTAAATCTGCATACTACTCTGCTTTAATTGACACTAACAATGGTAACTCAAGGACACTCTTCTCTCTTTTCAACAAACTTCTCCAGCCACCTGACTCTCTGCCTGCCCACCTATATTCTGACGACACCTGCAACTCCCTCCTTCGCTTTTTTAATGAGAAAATTCACAACATCCACCAGAGCATCAATTCTGTCCCGCTGCCCCCCCCTGTCTCTGACTTTTTCTCCTACACCCAACCTTTCACCACTTTTCTCCTCCCTAGCCCCTCGACTATTTCTGACCTTATCCGCAAATCCAAGCCCTCCACCTGTCCCCTTGACCCTCTCCCTACCTCCCTTGTCAAATCCTGCCTCCCCTCCCTCCTCCCCCTCATCACCGCTATTTTTCACTCCTCTCTCACCTCCGGCACTGTCCCATCTCTCTTTAAAGTGGCAGCTGTCTCCCCCATCCTGAAAAAACCTGGCTCCGATCCCAATAACTTTAACAATCTCCGCCCCATTTCTAATCTCCCTTTCATTTCCAAAATTTTGGAAAAAATTGTCGCCTCCCAACTGCATTCCCACCTCTCCCGCAACTCCCTTTATGAGCACTTTCAGTCTGGTTTTCGCCCCCGCCACAGTACAGAAACAGCACTTTTAAAAATCACAAACGACCTACTTATGGCAGCTGATTCTGGTCTACTATCCATCCTCATACTCCTTGATCTCAGTGCAGCTTTTGATACTATCTCTCATTCCACCCTCCTCTCCAGACTCTCCTCCATAGGCATCTCCCACACCCCCCTTTCCTGGTTCCATTCTTATCTCTCCGGCCGCACTCAGTTCATTCAACTTAAATCTTTCTCCTCCCAACCCTCCGATGTCACCTCAGGGGTCCCTCAAGGTTCTGTTTTGGGGCCCCTCCTGTTCATCACTTACCTTCTTCCCCTTGGCAATATACTCCGTAAATTCAATATCAACTTTCACTGCTATGCGGATGACACCCAACTATATCTGTCTGGGAAACCTTCTTCCACCCTCCCTCCCCCCTCCCTAACCTCCTGCCTCTCTGAAATTAAAGTCTGGTTCTCCTCCAATTTCCTCAAATTGAACAGTGATAAAACTGAAGTTCTTCTGGTCGGCACTAAATCCACCCTCTCCAAAGCAGACAGTTTTTCCCTCTCCATTAATAATTCCTCTGTTCCCCCCTCCCCCCAGGTCAAGAGTTTGGGTGTCATCCTTGACAGCTCCCTATCCTTTCTTTCCCACATCAACAGCATAACTCGGTCTAGCTATTTTCACTTGCGCAACATTAACCGTCTTCGGCCTTCCCTTACCCCCCACTCCACCTCCATCCTTGTAAACAGTCTTGTCACCTCCCGCATTGATTACTGTAATTCTCTGCTTTTTGGTCTCCCTCATAAATCCCTCCATAAACTTCAATTAGTCCAGAACTCAGCTGCACGCATCATCACCAAAACCCCTTCATTTCATCACATTACCCCAGTACTGCAACAGCTACACTGGCTGCCTATTAAATTTAGAATAAACTTCAAGATACTCCTTCTCACCTTCAAGTCTATTCACAACCTTGCTCCTCCTTACCTGTCCGATCTCCTCCACATTGCCACTCCCTCCCGTTCCCTCAGATCCTCCTCCTCAACCCTTCTCACTGTTCCCTCTGCCCGCCTCTGTACCATGGGGAGCAGAGCTTTCAGTTGCTCTGCTCCCCAACTGTGGAACTCCCTTCCCCCTGACATCCGGAACCTCACCTCTCTCCCCCTCTTCAAAACCACACTGAAAACCCACCTGTTTCAATCAGCTTATTGCCTTTGACACCTCTTTTTGTTTTGCTGTTCTTGTTTTGTTTTTATTTTTCTTTCCCCACTTGATTTTAGCACTTTATGTCTACTTTTATTGCTGTTTTTATTGCTGTTTTATTGCTATTTTAATGCTTGTCCAGTGACCTTGAGTGTTTAGAAAGGCGCTTTTAAATAAAATGTATTATTATTATTATTATTAAAATCTGTAACCTGTAAAATCTATTAAAAAGAGTTTTCTTTTAATTGAACTCCAGCACCCACAGAGTGTTTGCATTATCTCGTTCTTATTACACCAAATGATACACACAGCTTAGAAATCTGACTCACACATGAATCCAAACCAGGCCAATGGTACATGTGAGCAGTCAGATCGCTGGTGGGACTCTGAGGGACAGAGAGGCTTAGGAATAGGCAGACTGCTACTGTGTCTCCCTGACGCACGTTACCTTATAGCGCTGGTGTTGATGGGGTCAATAAGTAATATGCATATGTTTATATGCGAACAAGATAATGTACTTCTCAAAAATATAAAACAAGATGATTTGGTGAAAATAATGATATTATATTATAAAATAATTCTGGATTTTACTTGGAGTGTGTTCATTCTCTAACGACAAAGTGTCGACTGAGATGATTGTCAGTGTTGATAAGGACTTGACAGAAATCTTACAGCTGTTTATGAATGGTCTTTTTCAGACAGCATGTGACATTGCTTTAAAAACAAACAAAACCTAAAAGCTTTTCCAGTGGACTGGGCAGGTGGACAGTGTTATGCAAACGACTCTACTTTCCACAGAAATACACTCTTGATGTAGTGTGTGTTTACTGGAAAAGCGGGCTGCCTGCCTGGTCTCTTGATTGAAAGGCCTGATGACGAGAGCAAAAAAACACAGCAGAGCCCACCCAACCCCCCCCCCCCCCCACACACACACACACACCCCCAGGGAGGCACGCTGATTGTTTCTCTGTACAGCGTGAGGTTTCGAGTGACAGGGAAAACACAGCGTGAGACCACGGGGAGGCTCGTCCGCTAACAAGCACCAGATGATTACACAAACGGGATTGTATATTTTGTCACAGTATATGGCAATATACCGCTGCCGGGACCTCGAGCATCCCAGAAGCTCTTTCATGTTCGCTTATGTTAGATTCGAGCAAAGTGGTTGCAGATGTACGACGTGTTTTGAAGGCCTAACCGTCTGTGGTGAAATATCTGACAGCGAAACGCCTTGGTCCCGCTGCCGCTTCCAAAAGGAAAAAAAAATTATAATAAAGTGTGTTGGCTGCACGCTGCAAATAGCTGTCATTTCCATCAGAGCTCTGCTTTGCTCTGAGACGTCTAGGAAAAGGACTCTGAGTGAAGTCATCTTTAGAGGAGGCTACAGGCCTTATGTCACCACAGTGTACACCATGTGACACACACACACCAAACAAACACACTGAGGCACTGACTGCATCCTGACGTGAAGCCGCTGTTTTGAAACAGAGCACTTATGAGTGATGATGGTGATGCAGGGGCCAGCCACGTGGAATGGGCCTTGCTCTTCATACCACAGGACTCTCATTCACGGCTATGCACAGTGGCGCCCCTGGTGCATGCACAGTAGACCTATATCTTCTTTTTTAACATATCAGAGAAAAGTCACCATGTTGGATAATTATGGCAAAGGCTCACTCAGATGGCTCAACAGGGTCTACGTGTCAGGCAGTCATAATGGCGGAATGGACAGTTCTGCTCCTTGACCTTCCTCTCGTCCCAAGCATCCCATAATTGTCACAGCTGGCAGCTGAGGGACGCAGAATGGGAGAGCGTGTTGCCACAGAGGCCAGAGCAAACCAAGATTAAAGGTGACAGTCGGCAATCCTGCCATTATACTAGGTGTCCATTAGGAGACTAGCCAGCCCCCTGCACAGCGGGTCATCAAAGCCCACTCACGCCACCATTACAGCACTTTAGTACACCTCGGAGAGGCTATGAGGAGAGGGGCACTGAGCTCCAATTTCTCACACCCCCTCACCTCGGTCACCCTAAAGACCTACAGGGCTACATACTCCAGCCTTATATATTTGCTATTGCACTCGTATATCTCTTTAATACCCAACCATTTCTATGGCAGTGTGTCGGTTTGTTCTACTTTTAAACAGATATATCCTCACATTACTACTTGCACTATATATCACCTTAAATACCTCCACATCTCAGTGGGGCTGTACCACTTTCTCACACAACAGAGGAGTAAATTAGCCCTGTGGAGGAAAGCTGTGGAATAAGAATGTGTGACTGTGGAGAGTGGGACTCTGGAAAGACTGTGTGTGTGTGTGTGTGTGTGTGTGTGTGTGTGTGTGTGTGTGTGTGTGTGTGTGTGTGTGTGACACCTTAACATGGTGTGAGTGGTGGGACCAGCAGCTCAGTTAAATATTATGTCTATGAAGGAATGTAATAATGCTTCGCTCCCTCTTCTGGCCATTATGTTTTATGAGGAAGTCCTTAAAATCACCCTAACATTCCCCTGACTTATCATCCCCCTGGGTGGGTTGGGGTGGGGTGTGGAGAGACTCTGCCTGATTAGGGGGACAATGTGATGGCACATTGTATGACATTGTAGGGGGGGGGGGGGTCTCTGTGTGAGGACAAAGTGTGACTGTGACCGGGCAGGGCGGTGTGACTGGGGGGTTGATGTGGTGAGACACTGTATAATGGGGAGGGTCGATATTGATGATGGTGGGACACTAAGCGTAAGCGTAAACGTAGGCAGAGTGCTGTTACAGTGGGAAACTGTGAGAATGGGGAAGGGGGGTCAGTATGATGGTGTTTTGGGGCACTGTGGGAGTGGATGGGGCAGTATGGTGGTGTGGTGAGGCACTGTGTTACTGGACCATCTTTAGCACAGGTCCACATTAAGTCCCTTTAATGGCCTGTGACTGATGACTCTTCCAGATGGTTCTGTGTAAGCCGTGGCCCAGAGCCCCTCTTGGTGGGGCAGCATGCAGTGTTGAGGTGCGCACAAACCACAAGTACACACCACAGAGCACAAAGCCAAAGGGGGGTGCAGGGAGAGTGGTGGAAATCAAGTGAGAGAGGGAGAGGGAGAGGGAGAGAAAGAGAAAGCGAGGGATGGAAAGAGAGAGAGAGTGAAAGAGCACGAGTAAGAAAGGGAAGGAGATGGAGAGGCACGCAGGGATGCTTTTAAACCAGATTGACACCATGTGTCCTGGTCGTGTGAAACCCGTCATGGTGCTCAGGACTGAGAAAAGCCCAGTGTCCTGTGCTGGAAGCCTACAGCCTGTAGTCACATGAAATACTTCAGCCTCTACAGTGCTTTTAGTCAGAGTAATGAGACAAAAAGAGAGACAACTGGTAAGCCTTTGTTTGTACATACATAAGTGAGAGTGTGTGTGCGTGTGTGTACATGTGTGTGTGTGTGTGCGTGTGTATGTGTGTGTGTGCATGTGTATGTGTGTGTACGTGTGTGTGTGTGTGTCTATGGGTAAGAGAGAGAGTGTATGTCTGTGTGAAAGAGTGTGTGTATGTATGCAGTCTCTTTGTTTTACATCAGAGGCCAACAGTTAAAAGTGAATTGTGATGGAAAGAGGGCGGGGCTACAACACAGAGTGAAGTCAACCACCAATGAGTCTCTGGAGAGAAGGGGTTGGGGTGGAACCTCATCTCTTTGATGGCAGGTTGTTGAGAGCATGGCAGCACTGTGATCTTCAGGCATGATGGAGAGAATAATACAAGACAAGAAAGAAAAAAAGAACAGAAAAGAGAAGAAAAAAGAGAATGAATGGAGTCATCTGGTTTTGGTTAGTGCTGTGGAAATCTGATTAAAGGCAAATCTCCAGACCCTGGTGAAATGCATTTGGGGTAATTGCCTGGAGCAGCCTGGCCAGATCTGACCGCAAAGAACCAAACTGGAAACCCATATTGTGGCTCTGCTCTTCTATTAAACATGAGAGCACAGTCACAACAATGGCCCAACGAGGAAGTGGGTCTCTACTGAACAAATTGACATGGATTGGGGTGGGTGTGGGGGGTGAGTGAAGGCTGGATGGGAAATGGAAACTGGGGGAGATGGTGAATGGAGTCGGTTAGGGTTAGTTGTGGTGTTTGGCACTGCTTCAGAGTTATCGGAGTATTAAGTTTCTTTCCTGTGTAAAAGCCCAAATTGAGTTTGTCTGAGGCCAGAAAGTGAAGCAGGAGAGGGGAAAAAGAAAAAAGGAGCATTAATATAACATGGCATCTTCCCACCAAGCAACTCCTCCTCTACTGCTTTTCTTCTATCTCTCCTCCTCCTCCTTTTGCATCTCTCCTTTCCTCTACCTCTGTCCTCTTTTCCCCTGTTCTCTCCTCTCCACACTCCTCTCCTTCCCCTCACTCCTCTCCTCTCTACACTCCTCTCTCCACACTCCTCTCCTTCCCCTCACTCCTCTCCTCTCCTCTCCTCTCTACACTCCTCTCATTCTACTCTCTCCTCTCTTCTTCTCCCCTCTCTTCTCCTCCTTTCTCCTCTCCTCTCTTCTGTGACCTCAAGATGAGGGATAGAACCACAGCAATCTCCATGGGCTATCTGGTGTGTCAGAAGATATCACACACAGGTGTGTGTTTGTGTGTAAGAGTGTGTGTGTGCGTGTAAACCTACATTTTCTTCAGTAAAATTAAATCTCTTCTCATCAGGAGGGGAAATGAATGGTGTTGAGAAATACACTCCCTCTGCCCTACTCACTGTCCCCCGCCCCCTCTCTCTCTCTCTCTCTCTCTCTCTCGCTAGCTCTTAATAGAGACCATATGTGAGGGGGTCAAGTGACCCATGAGGAGGTGCACACCCCCCCCCCCCTAACCCCCCCACTCCTGGTCCTGTTTAAATGGGCTTAAATAGTTCCTGAATTCCATTCCATCACCCCACCCTGCCTAAAAAAAACTGGAAAAGTTTCCAATATGTTCCCTCTTTTTGCAAAGACCCTGAATACCTGACAGTATAATTTTTCTGTGGCCATATACTGCATAATTAATCCCCAACGCCTGTCATATTGGCTTTTAGGCAGGGCTAAAGATTGGTAGGTTTGGGCAGGTGACAATGTCAACCCCTCAATCTGAATCCATTATCGATGCAAAAATATATTTCAGTAGAAACTGAATCGCTACCAGCACCCGGTAAATTCCTCTTGCCACCCCATCTGATAAATAATGAATAATGAACACTGAATGTGATGAGAGGATGAAACCTCCCTCAGCTGACACTGGGAGGAAGTCAAGTGAGTTAAGTGAACCCAGATGTATGAATTAATTACATCCTGTGCGATGGTCTTTGTGGTGCCCCCCACCTCTGCCATGATGGAGGAAGAAATAAAGAGGTTTGTGTTAAAGAACCACAGCGTCGTCCTATCCAGATCATTCAGCAATTTTTCATCTCCATTTTAGATGAAATATACTGAAAATAGTTTACATCAGGAAATACAGAATGTGTCCACAACAAGTTGGAATTATAATGTAACTAGAAAAGCACTTGGAGAGCAGAGACCTCCACCAAGGCAGCTTAAGTCTCCATCTTATCATCATTCTCACCTTAAGACATTAAAAGACATTAATTATGTTAAAACATTTTATTACTGGTAACTTCACTGAATTAATGCAAACTACATACAACACATTATGGGGTGACATTATGAATATATTCTGGGGTTTGGCAGACCATATGATGGTCTTATACTGTATTTCTTTACTAAACAATTTGATGGATTGATGAATAAATTATTTGTGTTTGAGTTATAAGCAAAACTGTCCAAATTGTGCCTATCTTGCAATGGTGAAGAATCCTTTAAAAAAATCCTGGATCCAGATGGTTATCACCCCAAAAACAAATCAGTTCTAAGTTAGCCCACTCCTGACCTATCCTGAAAATTTAATTTAAATCCTCAAAACCGTTTTGAGTTATGCGAATAACAAAATAAACAGACAGACGGACAAACAAACCAACACCGGCGAAAACATAACCTCCTTGGTGTAGGTAATAAATTAGAATTAATTTATTTAGTGGGCATTCTTACAGTGGGATGCTAAACAGATATGGAGTAGCACTACCTCTGTTTATATAGCACTTTATTTGACCATAGTTAAACAAAATTTCATATACATAATACCTGCAATATTTAAATTGTCTTATCTTGTGGGCAGCCTCTTGGGAGAGCATACTGGATCCAAGAAGCTGGAAGGCTGTAGTATTATTGTTCACAGTTGGATACACACCACACCTGCTGACACACACACATACACGCAAACACACACACACACACGCACACACACAAACACACACACACACACACACACACACACACACACACACACACACACACACACACACACACACTCCACCCTCACCAAGCCTCCCTGACATCTCTGAATGAGTTAAATCAAAGCTGAAGGCCTTTTCCCCTTTTTCTTTTGTATGACGCACACAATGACAATAAGGATATTCAACTCGATACAGTACACACTACAAATGTGCATATTTGAGCACTGTAGCAATGAATATACAGTATGGAGTAGCACTGTAGCAATCAATGTGCAGTAGTCTCCGACCTGCACAAGGGGGCAGCATTCACCCAGTCTGCACATCTGTATCATGAGAAGCTGTGTACCTCCTCCATGCCACTGTAGTCCTCAGACAGTCACAGCAGGTCCAATACAGGTCCACGTTGTGGAGAGAGATGATGAGCTTGAATGTAACACACTAGTTACCCCAGTAACACACGTTTTGAAGAGAGCCATGGATCTCCTTTAGAACCTACACTACACTAGTCCTCAGTGAAGAACACACAACACTAGTCTTGAGTGAATGGGAACCACACACTGCCTCATCAGACTGCACCTTAGGCAAGTATAGTAACATTATTGAGGTTATGATGTGTGCATCCTGTGTACACAGCGACAAGATGAAACCTGCAGCATAGACAGAAACACACAGTAAATATGTAGGTATGTTTGCACATTTGATTTACATTTGTATATTTGTATATACGTATATTTGTTAGTTGTATATATTTCTTGTACATTGTATGTGCCTAATGTTCAATTCTACTTAAACTTGACCTAAACTGCTTTTATCTACTGCTTTCTGTACTCTGTGCATCTGTTGGTTTGCTTTAAAAAACATCTCGCTGTACTTGCATAGTGACAATAAAGGACTACTCTTCTACACATCACATTGTATCTGACAAACCTCCACTCCTCTAGATGCTGTAGGTGTGATACAGTGGGTGTAATACCAGTTTACATTAGGCTACACTCAATACCTCTGCTAGTATGCTGGAGTGGCAGTACTAGTCACAACACCATTTTTCAACATCAACATCAAGTCCACCTGGGGTCACTAGGGGTTAAGGGCCTTGCTCAGGGGCGCAATTGTGGCAGACCCTGAAACCAAAGTCAAAATCATATGGTGTTCCTGTTTTAAGTCCTAATCCCATAACATTACATGCTCACAGCGTACATTCTTACCCAGAGCAACAGTGAATTAGGTACAGGAACAGTCCCCCTGAAGTAACATAGGTTTAGATGCCTTGCTCAAGGGTAATTCATCCATTGATGAGGGTGCAGAAGATTATTCATATTCACTTATTATTTACTACTCCACCCACAAACCTTTTCCTACTGGTACAGGAATCAAACCTGAGATGCTCCAATTCCAAGACCAACTACCTAACTATTAGCCATTAGGCCACAATTCCCTAATCATTGACCAAAAGAACAAACCCACAATCCATAGAGTATATTGTCTATGAAGCAGAATACTGAACTCCTCTAAAATGTGCTGAAGTGACAACACAGTAGGCATGACACCAGTTGACATCGGGCTACAGCCATAGTGTGGTTGTGATGATGATGATCCCTGCATTACATTGACATGCTCACAGTACCCCCTGTATCCGATGGCTATGGACTGTGCATTGTGTCAGTACACACCACACACCTCATCTGATGTGCATTGAAAAACTATAGTGGCCATGAGAAGAGTCTTGATTACATGGAGCCATCCACACACACACACACACACACACACACACACACACACACACACACACACACACGGCACACTTCTGAGTTAGAGTGTGTGTGTGGGTCTGCATGTGTGTATGCTGTGATTCTAAGCGCACTTCTAGTGGATTGCACCACATACTTAATACATATACTCTCCCTCTCCATTGATGGCTCCAACATTGCCTGCTCCACCAAAGTGAAGAGTCTTGGTGTTGTATTGGACAGCACACTTTCCTTCGATGCTCACATCAGTAGTGTATCACGCAGTGCCTTTTTTCATCTCCGTAACATTGCAAGACTGCGCCCTTCCCTCAGTCAGCAGAGTGCAGAAGTTCTTGTAAATGCCTATGTTACATCACGCATTGATTACTGCAACTCCATCTTCTCTGGCATTCCACATAAATCCCTCCACCGCCTCCAAATAATCCAGAACTCTGCAGCCAGGATAGTAACAGGCACAAAATCCACTAGCCATATAACACCTGTACTGTTACAGCTACACTGGCTACCAGTTACCCAGAGAGTACAGTTTAAGATCCTACTGCTGACATATAAGGCCCTGCATAACCTTGCTCCCAACTACATCACTGACCTCCTGGTGAGTGACACCCCTACCCGCTCATTGCGATCCTCATCAGCTGGTCTGCTCAAGGTACCCAAGATGAACCTCAGCAGCATGGGGGACAGAGCGTTTTCCTATACAGCCCCTAAGCTATGGAATTCACTACCAAGTGACATCAGACAATGTGAATCCACAGCTCAGTTTAAAAAGGAACTGAAGACCTACCTATTTAGACTATCCTATAGTTTATAATGTGGCACTATGGACTCCATGCATTTATTTATGTATTTATTTTATATGTAAAGTGACCTTGGGTGTCCTGAAAGGCGCTTTTATATTTGAAATAAAAGGCCTTTACCTCTGTCTAAGGCCATGTGCATTCAGCGATGACATCAGCCAAGATACTTAGGGACACTTCACCATATGTGAGTGGGGTTTCATAAGAAAAAGATGCTATGTGCACATACAGCCCAACTTTTGTCTAGTTGCTTAGTGGAATAGTTCAGAGGAAGTATTTTTAGGTCACATTAGTTTGCTTCACTGGCTTAGGTAATTCAGTAACATAACAGCAATTTGTGTATAGGCAGCTAAGTCATTTTTGTAATTGTTTAAGAGGCTATATTATTTTCAAATAGTTTATATTTAGCTTTCAATCTACCCAATCTACCTTTTACTGCTTTAGATTACAAAGCCACAAATTACTTCCCAACAAAACAGACAACTTTTTATCCTTTGCTGAAGCGCACCATATTGATGGCTTGCAACTTGCTTATCGGAGCCCGTAGTTGTAACTGAGTTGACAGTACATACATCCAATAACTGTGTAGTGTTTGTGTATGTGTTCGCGTGTGCAGTGATGCTTGTGTGTTCATGTGTTTGTAGAAGGTGTATATGGTGTGTGTGTGTGTGTGTGTGTGTGTGTGTATGTGTGTGTGTGTGTGCAGGATCAGATTAAGTGATGCATCATAGATACAGGTAACTCCCTACTGACAGTCACATTACTTTGTGCCCATGGAGATAAAACCATGACGATAAACAGCAGCATTATACTATCTACACCTTAGCAACATCTACACCTCTCCACCCACCTACTGCTCTCCTTGCATATCTAATGTATGCCCAAGGGACATCAGATGTCACATAGGGTGTTTATCACTCTGCTTTCCTACATATCCATTTCATGTGTGTGTGTGTTGTACTGTATGTAGTCAAGCAACCCTTGCAAAAATTCTTCAAACATATTGCATCTTCCCTTCCAGTTATTTTTAAGGGGATCTTTGTCACATGTCTGGGCTATATCAGTGAGACTAGGGGGACAGCTACAAAGCTAAACTATCTACTAGCAGAACTCTAACATCAAAGTATATGTCGATTTTTGTGTACATACCTTTAGGAATCCCCAATGAAGACACTATGTCTGTGTAACTCAGTAGTAGTAAAGAAAGTGTTTAAAACAAGGGTGTCCCATACCTCTGTTCACATCTGTGAAAGTCCAAATAAATTAATTTTTGAAGTTGTCCTATTAACATAGATGAAAATCAACAATTAACTGAAAAACACATTTGATTTTGACATTATTTGAATGTCTGTATTTAGTACATAAGTAAGTAAAATGTATTTGTATGCTAATTGCTGTATGGTTATTTGTAATTTAAGATCACACATTCAGCCATCACTGCAGCAAAATAAGATTGATTGAAAGTGTTGACATGTTCAAACCTCTGTTTTACACATGCACATTAGTACACATTAGCTATATCTTTGCACAAGTACAAGCATCGGTTCTTTGTACCAATGTAAATGTTTCTTTGCAAATCATTGGGTTATTTTTGGGTTATTTTTGGAGAGCCTTTCCCAGCGTTTACCTTCTCAGCATTTACCCTCTCCTGTGGCCATGACTTACGAGTGTGTCAGAATACACTGGTGCACGTCACACATTGTGTTGCTAGAACTGTGATCTCAATAGCAGTCTTCAGGCAGGGTATTACCTGGAACCTTGCAATACAATTAGAATCACAATACAGCGTCTACAATATGATATGCATTTCCATAGATGTTGATTCTGAATAATGGCTTGGCCCAAAACTGAAATTCTTTTACAGCTCTTCTAATTCTATGCAACAGTGAAGGCAAACAACTTAAGAACACTTAAAGTTAAGTAGGTTTAGATGAACTCTTATGTTGTCCCTTATGATTTTAGTTGGATACAGCAGCAAATGTATTAATGTGTATTGCAGAATATATATGGGTATTAATATTGTGAGCGAAGGCCTAACCTCTACTTCAGTGAAACTGCAATGTAGGCAATACTGCAGCTGAAACCACTGCTGGGTAATCCTAACTTTATGTAGAGTTGCCATGCATTGGTTCTCACTGCATACATTACACTGTTAATTTCACTAATTAGCTCAAATAATTTTCTGAAGTGAGCTAATCAGAATGAGTTGAGTTTGAGAATGGTTGGAACAGATATGAGTAAAAAGGAGAAGGTGTACATATTCACAAAGCTGAACATGGGTGCCAGAGAAACGGAGGGGGTCTGCACTCTGCACATTTTTCAGCTCTGCAAAGTCTTTTTTTTTATTCAAGACAGATGTTTTAAACACATAATCATAATTATCAGTCAAACGATTGCTAATCTTTCATAAAATAGACAATGTGGTGCTAAAACCATGAACAAATATGTCTTTTTATTGTTTAATGCTGGGTTACTCGCCTCTATTGCCAGAAAGAAAAAAAGTACCACACACTCCCGAGTTGTCAGTGAAGAGGTTTTTAATGTGACAACATTTCGGCCTTCCTCAGGTCACCTCTATTACCTCTATTCCTTACTTACCTCTATTACCTTCTAGAATCTACTTGGCACTCTGAACAAAAAGTTGGCAAAAAAGTTCCCAAAACTACACACCTCATCTGAAATGCATCGAATACTCAGTGGCAATACTGAGGCTATGACACTAGCCTTGTCCCATTGAGTCCCCTAGCAGACAGTGTGCAGTGACCAGCACAGAATAAGAAATTCTTCCCAATTCTTATAGGCTCAGTGACAGTGACGGGAGAGGAGATGAGACCGGTCTTGACATTGCGAGCAGATAGACAGCACTGTGTACTTTGAGTCTCAGGTCGTCGCTGTTTACTGATGGCAGAAGCTAAATATTAACACTAGAGCATGAGTGTATGAGTCTTTGTGTTTATGTGGTTTGTGTGTGTGTTCAGGTGTGTGTGAGTAGCATTGTAAAAGCAAAGCAGGTTCACCTTGCCACAGGCCAAAACACTGCCAAAAAACACACCAAATATAGACATCTCTGAAATGGTTTATATCTCTATTTCTGTGCTTGTGTGTATGTATGTGTGTGTAGGCTGGGGGTGAAATGCAAGGCAGAAGGCTGGGGGTGAAATGCAAGGCAGACAGACATCCTACTCTTTAACACACAGAAACACACCTCCAGGAAATGTCTACCTTTAATGTTTTATAGGACAATTTATAAATGAGAGTCCCTCTCTTTGGTGTTTATCTGGAGATTAAACATTAATGTGTGAGTGAATGACACCTGGCTAGGCTATGAGAGCAGCCTGCAGTAACACACACATAGACACAGACACACGCACACACACACACACGCACACACACACACACACACACACACACACACACACACACACACATATATATATATATATATATACAGCACCCACACATACGAAACATTACAGCACACAAACACATACACACATGCAGACCTGCATGCACAGACATGGACACACACACACACACACACACACGCACACACACATACACACACACACGCACACACACACACACGCACACACACACACATCTGCTTGTCCATATCTGTATGAAATGCACGTCTGGTATGTCCCGTTAAGGGCTACTATCTGCATTCAATCTGTGCACAATGTCTTTAAAGAGGGGTAACCAGACCACACACACACACACATATACACACACAAACACACACACGCACACACTTTGTATAAGTCCTGTAATTAATTGTTGCTCCTGATGTTCAGAAGGCTGTAAGTGCAGAGACTGGCCCACGTGGCGCAGCAAGGTCAGCACACACACTCATGCCTCATCACGGCTATCTGAAGCAAGGCTGCGCGTGCATCTTCATCCATGTATCCCTGTGGACACACACACACGAAGGCACGCGCACACACAGACACAGACACACTTACCAAATGAATAAAAGATAAGTGCACAAGGGCACATGCACACTAAGGTAAGCACACACACACAGACACAGACACACACACGCACACAAATTCTCACATGGATGTTTAAATATGCACTTCAATATGAACAGAAAAATCAGTTAGTCAAAGTGCACAGGAGGGCAGCAGAGGGAAAGTATGATACGGCACACACACGTCTGGCAGAGGGGGAGAAGAGATCACAAGGCAAGTAGGAGGAGTGGGTCTGAGAAGTGAGAAGGACCAATCATGTGTCACTGAGCAGGGAAAGGAGATACAGAGACAGTAAAAATAGCAAGAGGCAGAAAGAAAGAAAATGAGAGAGAAAGAGAAAAAACAGTATTCTAACTCTTATGAAAGCACTGCCAAACACTGTGATAAATGACAACAGAATTTTAGAAGGAACAACATTTTAGAAGGAACACACACACACACACACACACACACACAAACAAACACAAATCAAAAAGCAGTAATCAGAGAGAAAAAGAGAGGAAGAAACAGTGTAAGAGACAGAAAGAGGAAGAGTGAGAGAGGCAGAGAGAAAGACAGTAGAGAGAAAGAGAGAGAGAGACAGAGAGAGAGAGAGAGAGATTACCTGAGCTGCGTTGAGCAGGCGGGTCCGATACATGGCAAGGACATCTCTGTGCTGCCTCTCAGACTCCTGAGAAAACAAAGAAAGAGGGGAAAAGAGAAAAAGTGAAAAGGAATTAAATGTCACAGCACAGAGGGGAAGATGTGGAAGGAAAAATGACAGGTTATTCAGGATAAACAGGGGGAGAGGAGGAGAAAGAGAGAGAGAGAAAGAGAAAGAGAGAAAGATGCATGACATTTAAAATCCCTTTACTAAACATGGTCCAAACATGTCCCAATATTACGTAACCACCCCCAACCCCCCAGAAAAGAGGTACAGAGACAAAGAGAAAGGGTTACAAAAAGAGAAAAAGAGGAAGAGAGGTAAAGCATTACGCAAAAGAGATTTAATCTTGCTGATTATCATCTAAGAGTTAATCACCAATCACATCGGGCTTCGCTCTAAAGCTGACCACCAGCTGACCCCCCAGCTCCTTATCAAGTGTGCTCATGGCACAGCAACAAACAGAGAGTCATGGGGGTCACATACATCACCATGGTAACAAACAGAGTGATATGGAGGTTGCCTACCCTAGCAGACTTTAGACACAGGGCTAATCTCCATTCTACAGCCTTACTCTATGAGGACACAGGGCCTCGCTAGTTATGAGGGCAACTGAGAAAGGGCTACATTTTAAACCAGTTTCATGAAAGGGTAAGGTCTACTTTTCCAATGATTGCATTTTATATTGGCCTTTTATTTATTGTCAAAATGGATACATTCACATTTAATAGGCAGACATACATTCAGAGCGGAATACAGATACAGCTGAATACAGATCCATGGGGACTGCCTAAAGTGTGTGTATGGTTGTGTGTGTGTGTGTGTGTGTGTGTGTGTGTGTGTGTGTGTGTGTGTGTGTGTGTGTGTGTGTGTGTGCGTACTCACTGACCAGGCCTACACCCCGATCCTGCAGCACAGGCATTATGAGCCCATCTGTCCACAAAGAGGCCAATGGGCTTAGGCTGGGGTGAAAAGAAAACCACTGCTGTCAGTGAGTCTTAATAGAAATGGCCAAGGTTCGTTTGGAGAGCACAAGAGATTGCTGGGGAGTGAATGGCTTTCTCATTGTTGAGTTGTGTGTGAGTGTGTGTGTGGCTGTCTTTTGAAGGTCTACAGTCTTTATCCCTATACACTGGTCCACCACGCTGGTAACGGGATTCCATTCCAATAATCAGCATCAGTTTCATACAAATAGCTGGAACTGGTAGTGTTTGTGTGTATGCTGTATTATAAATAAGTAGACAGAGGAGGGAGGACTGAGCCAGTTAAATCTCTAGCATGCTTTCGCATGCTTGTAATGCGCATGCTATGATCTATGTGTGCATGACAAAAAAACAATGAACATTCTGTCATCTTTGCAGCACTCTGTGACAACCAAATTTTGTGCCTTGTGCCAAAGTACACGTTGATGCACCTGGACGGCAAATAAGCAAAACTGACCTCCTGGGTTGTAAATCTGCACAAAATCCTGTTCTCAACATTTCACTGTTTCTAGGATGATAACCTTGAGTTGAAAACTTTACCGTAAGGCTTGACACTCCTTTGCAATCAGCCTGTATACTGTGCCTGCTCCCGATTTGTAGCAATGTGCTATGCCTTATTTAGGGCAGGGGTCAGGCCTGCCAGATGGTTTAATCCGGCTCCAGACTTGAAGAGAAAAAATACTAAGGATGTCAAAAAAGCAATAAAACTCTCTAGCCCATTCCTGTGATGACTTAAAGGGGTCCTTCCATCAAAAAACACTTTGAGTAGCTCTATTTACACTGTGGTGGGTCACAACAAGCAGTATATGCACGCAGCATTCCAAGACGTAAAATTCGATCCTCATGGTTTTACTGGTCATTGAAGGGTCAAACTAACCAAAACGAGCGGATCAGAGCAGGCTAAACCTATCTACATCACTAGGTCGTAAGCCCCGCCCAGAGCCATGTATGGCACGCATCCCAGAGGAAGAACGGTGGACAGAAGCTAGGTGAACGAAAGACAGCAAATTTGCCCAATCAGAGGTGCCTTATTGACACGTCATGGATATTCACGAGGGACACCGGAAAAGCCAGTCGTTCAACCATTAGACCTGTTCTAGCTTACAGAAAACAGCGTCAAACAAGAGAACTAGGACATAATTTTTCACAGAAATGACGCACAATGCATTCAACCATAGTAGCGACACAGAAATATGAATAAAAATAACGATGGAAGGATGTTTACTTTCTCCATAGCTCCCATTTGTGTTTAGTGTGGGGAATTGGTTCAGTGTCACATGTAAAAATATATTCACTCAACTGTATAAAAATAAACAAGTTGTTTGAGAGTGAAATGCATTTTAAAATGAAAAAAAAAATGTGTAATAATCTAATATCGATCCCTTGTGATCAGTGATTAGGCTGCATATGTAGGCTGGCTGAGGCATAAATCATAACCTACTGAAAAAACAAAGCTACAGATTTAGAGTTGACAAAGGTTATTTTGCAATTATGTTACTGGTCTAGCCCACTTGTGATCACATGGGCTGTATGTGGCCCCTGAACCAAAATAAGTTTGACACCACTGATCTAGAGCTTCCAAAAGCCAAGAACGTCAAGCCTGTCATCAATACTACTGATGGTAAGGACTGGGGCAGTTTGGGTTTGTGCTAGAGACACTGGCAGAGACACTGGCAGAGACACTGGCAGAGACACTGCCCAATCCCCATCCTGCACACCACCACAACCTGCACTGTGACAAGTCAACTAGTTTATATCAGTTTATTAAACTAAATGCCATGGGTACACTTCGAGAACAAATGTTGATCAAATGTTTTATGCAATGCTGTCAAAGCCTGTCTGGGTCATTGAGGTGACTGAGCGAGGAGTAGCCCTTGATTAAACCACATCCTGCATTAAGGAAACAGACAGTTCCAGACACGGTGCCTAACCCTAAATTGAATGTGACAGGTTGGCACAGGTCATCCTGGGCTGGTCATCCATCACTTACCTCACACACACACACAAATACATATGCCCACAAACACACACGCATATGTGCACACACACACACACACTCACACACACTCACACACACACACACACACACACACATACACACACACACACACACACACACACATCTACAAACACAAATACACACACTCACAAACACGCACACACACTTTGGGTCCCTTTCGCTCACCTCCAGCTGCTGCCTGAGGCTGTGGACCTGGGCCTGGAGGCTGCTCACGTCTGTATGGACATCCTCTGCACTGGACAAGCCAGCCTGTGGCTCCAGATGCCCAGCCTCATACTCTGCTCCCGCCCCCATTGACAGGCAGCTATGGGCATCAGCCAGCCATGCTCCCTCACTGTCACCCTCCCCCTGCATCTCAGGGACCTGCCAAAGGACACAGCTGATCAGAGATAAAGGGCCAGACAAGTGGACCAGCTGGGTAGGCAAGCACACAGATAGACAGGAAGACAGACAGGGAGAGAGACAGACAGGGAGAGAGACAGACAGGGTAGGTTAAAGGACAGACAGACACGCAAAAGTCAGGAAGGCAGGTTAAGGGACAGACAAACAAACAGACAGATGGACAGACAGGCAGATGGATGGACAGACAGACAGACAGACACACGAACAGACAGACAGACAGATGGATAGACAGACAGATGTCTGTGTATTTCTATGTGTTTGTGGTTTTTTTTGTGTGTGTGTGCGCCTGCCTAATGCACGTCTGTGTGTATGTGTATGTGTGACATGTTGTCCGGCAGCTGTACAGACAGAGAATAGGATAAGAGGCAGGAAGCAGATAAAGCCCACGAACACAACCTGTCACACCATACATCATGCACACATATTTCAACCATAAATCATGCACAATACACAGCATTTGTTGATAACATCTGGAGGGATACTCATATAACATTGATAATGGACAATGCTTCTGGCCAATTGTTAATAAACATGAAAATAGACAGAATTAACATGGCCATAATCATGGAGGAAAATTATGTATGTCTGTTTATCTCTTGATGAAAGCCAATTTTTTGGTAATGCTAAATTGAAGTTTTAAAAAAAGGCCTTTTCTATATGAAACATTGTTTATGAAGTGGTAAGTACACCTCTACACCTTATACTGTAATGAGGTCTGTTAAAGCAATCCTGTCAGTCCAATCCTATCAAATGAAAGTCAGTAGTAAGAGCAGACATGGCATTGCCTCATTGGGGGAACTTATGCACGGTGCTTGCACACAGTTTCATCAGCTCCTCTGCTCTGAGGTGCAGTGTGTACATCAAAACCTTCTCAGTGTTATGCCATTGTGTGTTTCATCTTGCATGTTTATACCTAGTGTGTGTGTTTAGTCTTACCTGTGTGTGTTTGTCTTGTGGGTTCTTGCTTGTTTTGCCTGTTCTTACTTGTGTGTATGTATTATTTTGAGTGTATGTCTGTCTTGTGTAATATCATCACAGTATGTGTTTGTCTTGCATGTCTCTAACTGTGTTTGTCTAGCATGATCCTAACCAACTGTGTATTTGTTATTATCTGATAGTATGTTGATGTTGTATGTTCCTACCTGTGTATGTTTTTCTTGCGCGTTCTTTAGCGCTTGTTTCTGCTGACCCTGGGTTGTCTCACTGATAGCACCGCTGGGTGATGGAACATCACTAAGGCCTCCCCGCCCTGTGTTCTCTCTCTGCTCCATATTCTCCTTCTGATTTTCATCTCTAACTCTTTTCTCTACACCTCTTCCTGCCTCCTGCAAAGACAGCCTAAGTTGCTCCAGCTCCTTCTCCTTCTCTAGGACAACCATCTCTCCCTTCTGAAGCGCTAGCCTGAGTTGGTCCAGATCGTTGTTCTTCTCAAGAGCAGCTATCTCTCTTTCTTGAAGCTCTCGCCTGAGTTGGTCCAGCTTTCTCTGTGTCTCCACAGTGGTCATGTCTCTCTCCTGAACTCCTATTCTGAGCTGGGTCAGCTCCTTCTGTTTCTCCAGGGCAGACTTCTCACTCTCCCCAACTGCTGCCCTGAGTTGGGATAGCTCCTTCTCCTTCTCCATAGAGGCCACGTCTCTCTGATGAACTGCTTGCCTGAGTTGGCCAAGTTCTTTCTCCCTCTCAAACATAGTCATTTCTTTCTCCTGAAGGGAGAGCCTGAGTTTGTTCAGCTCTGTTTCCATCTCATCCAGTGCAGCTCTATCCTTCTCCTTATCCTTCAGGGCAGCAACCTCCCTTTCCTGGAGGGCTTGTCTGAGCTTGGTCAGCTCCCTCTCCTTCTCCTCCATCACAACCGTGTTCTCTTTTGTCTCCTCCTTCATGGCCTGCTCCCTCTCTTCTAAGGTGCGCCTCACCTGTGCCAGCTCTGTCTCCTTCTCGCTCATGGCCTTCAGCTTCACCTCCTTACCTTCCTGAGCAGCCTGCTCCTTCTCCTTCAGCACCGCCCTGAGATTAGCAAGCTCGTTCTCTTTCTTTTCTAGTGAAGCCTTCTCCTTCTGCCTCTCCTCGAGTGCTGCTTGCTCCCTCTCCTGCAAGATGTCCCTGAGATGAGTGAGCTCATTCTCCTTCTCCTCAAACCAAGCCTTGTCTTTCTGCTGCTCCTTGGCTGCCACCTGCTCCCTTTCCCGCAGGAGCTCCTGGAGCTTAGCCAGCTCTCTCTCCTTCTCTTTAAGTGTAGCCTTCACCTCCTGCTTCTTAATGAGTGCAACCTGATCCTTTTCTTGCAAGGCGAGCCTGAGCTGAGTGATCTCCTTCTTCTGTTCATTGACTGTTGCCACCTCCTTTTCTTTCTGCTCCCACATCTCTTTCTCCCTCTTCTGCAGCACCTCCTTTAGCTGAGCCACCTCCTTCTCTCTCTCCTCTAGTGCAGCTTTCTCCTTCTTCGTCTGCTCCATCATCTCCTTCTCCCTCCCCTGCAGCACCACCCTGAGATGAGTCAACTCCTTCTCCTTATCCCGTAGTGCAGCTTCCTGCTTTTGACTTGCTTCCATCAACATCTGCTCCCTATTCTGCAGGAGCCTCCTGAGATCAACAAGCTCTTTTTCCATCTCCTGAACTGTACCCCTCTCCTTCTGCTTCTCCTCGAGTGCAATCTGCTCCCTCTCCTGCAATGTTTCTCTGAGCTGAGCAAGCTGTGTCTCCTTCTCCTCAAACGTGACCAGGGGGACAAAGCGGGCCTGCAGCGCCTCCTGCAGAGTGTCCAGCTCAGCCCTCTGCTCCTGCAGCTCTCTGAGAAGGCAGTCTGCCTCCTCCCGTGCACCTCTGTACTGCGTCAGGGCCTCCTGTGCTCTCATCTCTGCCTCCTCCAGTGTAGAGGTCAGACAGCTCGCCAGGGCCAGGTGCTCCTCGCGGGGGACATAATCTTTAGGTGGACCTCCAGTCACAGCAGGTTCTAGGACTACTGCTGCAGTTGTGCTGCTTAGGCCCTCTGTTTCGTCTTTGGGAGCGTCAGTGATAGGGGTAGAGCTTTTCCCCAAGCTGGCTTCCTCCTCTGTGTCTCTTACAGAGGAGACCCTTCCTGGCCCAGTGCCCTCTACATGGGCAGAATTAGGACAAATGGTGCTTGGTGCCTCTTGGCTCTTCTGGTTCAGCCTGTGGGCAGATATGGTATTTGGTGCCCTGCCGCTCACCCCATGGGTCTGGGTTTCCAAGTTCACCAGTGTCTCCTCGTAGGCCAGGCTCTCCTGATCCTGCCTCAGCATGACAATCTGCCTGCCCACAGCATCTGACAGGAGCCTCTTGGTGGTGTCCAGCTCCCTGCCCCTTAGGCTGGCCTCTGCCTGCTCCAGCCTGACGCCAACCTCCTGCCGCTCCCTCTCCACACGCTGCAGCTGCTGACAAAGCCTCTGCACCTCCCCGGCCAGCTGGTCCTCCCTCGTGCGCTGCTCCTCCTCTCGTCTTCTGCTAATGCTCAGCTCCCTGTGGAGATGCACCACCTCCCCCTGTGCTTGCTCCTTCTGCACTTTTGCCTCATGCAGCTGGACCCTGAGCTCCTCCACAAGGTTCTCCCTCACTGCCATCAGGTGGGCCTGCATCTGCCGCACACGCGCCTCTGAGCCCACCATCCTCTTCTGCACCTCTCGCAGCGCCTCCTCCAGCTGCCAGGAGCGCCCGTGGGCCTCCTGCAGGGCCCGCTCACTGCTCCTCCTTTGCTCCTCATGCTGCACCTCCCTCTGGGACAGCACCGCACGGAGCTTCAGCGCCTCCTCTTCCGCTGCCTCCTGCCTCCTCCGCACCTCCCTCAGCTCCCTACGCAATGCCTCCACCTCCCCTACGAATGCCTCTCCAGGGCGAATGGGTGGTCTGGGCATGGCAGCGGGTATGATGGGTCCTCCTTTAGCCTACAGGGTACAGACACAGAAAACAGACACAGCCATTAAACGTGCATCAATCTGAGTACACTAAACACTCTTTAGTTCATCTAACAAATGTAGTTTAAATTTAGTACATCTAATGTTTATTTCACATTCTGTCACATGTTCTAAATTGTCTTTTACTGTGTTTTAAGATGCTAGGTATGTCTTTAGTGCATCTAACCAGTTTAATATCCTGTTCACCCAGCGTCTCCAGTCAGTGATTACTTTACATTCATCAGTCTGTCACTTTAACATATTCTGGGGGCCTGCCATTTAGAATGTCATATTCTGGGGGGCTGCCATTTAGAATGCACCCAACTCATATTTTCAGCCAGTTTTCAGAACATCTAACACATACTTAGTCAACATTCACTATATTACATAAACACTTTTAGCCAATAAGCAGTCATTATAACACTCCGTCATGATACTGTAGGTCCTCACAGAAAACATACACTGCCATGAAACATTCATCACTCTGAGATGTGTAGTCAATATAGACTACACTAAATACCGATAGTGCTTAGTCAACATTCACTTAATTACAGTTTTTTTTTTCAATCGCTAATAAGTGCTTACCCATACTTCACATACTTTTTCTAAACTCTTAACACAGACATACACCTACAAACACAATTGGCCAAATAGTCAATTTTCTTGTTAAAACACATTTTGTTAAATATATACTAACTCATCATTTCAAAATATATCTTTCTCTGCACACACCAACTTTACCAAAACACTAGAATTCTGACTCTAAATCAAATTATTTTGTTAAAGAATTACATGTTTTAGTTCACAAGCCACATGCAGTCAATCAAAGTGCACCAGGTGTCAAAATACTGGCAATTGTTGGCATTACAAAAACTGCATAGACTTTTGTGTTCCAGTTTTATAGGTATTTCGGTTTTAGGTAACCAATTTTTTTTTTTTTTACCTCTGGCTGTTCAGTACTTACCTTTGTACCATTTCAGGGTATTCATTGAACTTTCACTACTTGAACTGCAATAAATAACTGGACAAATTAGGGTGTTCTAAAACTTTTGACCGGTAGTGTAGGTAACAAGATCTTTCAGTGGATAATACAGCACAGGGCGAAGATGAGCTTAAGAAGCATTAATAAAACACCTCATACACACAGAGACAGACAGACAGACAGACAGACACAAACACACACACACACACACACACACACACACACACACACATGTTTTGCTTAGACAGGCCTGTGATTTATTTTCCTATTGCCTTAATGTGCCGAGGAGTGTAATCTTCCTGTCAATCATTGACTTAATCTCCACTGGTAGCCGGCTCATGCGGGATGGTTCAATGGTGGACATGCAGAGAATTCATTACAAAAACTGCTTTCGCTGTAACTTCACTATTCACTCAGGGAGACAGAAACAGAAAAAGGGGGAAAGCGAGATAATGGCAAAGAAAAACAGAGAGAGATGAACACAGGGGAGAGAAAAAGGAAGAGTAGAAGAGAGAACAGAGAAGAATAGAGAGAGACAGAGAAAGAAAAGAAAAAGAAAGCAAGAGACAGAGAGAGAAAGAAGAGATCAAAGAGAGAGAGAAGGCAAAGGGAGCAAGAGAGAGAAAGGACAGAAATTAGAAAGCAGTAGATGAAAGGCCAACGTCAAACACCATGGCTACCATACAAAAACAATAATTTCAAATGAAGACAATGAACTGTAGTAGAAGCACATCATTTGTCATCACACTGTTACATGAATAATGCACACACTGACAGTCAATGACCTGATCTAATCACAACCAGAGCCAACTAAAGATTTTTTGAGCGAATGGGCTTCATCACTTTGTAACATGGACAGAACACACACTAAATATAATAACCTGACTGAAATGTGAGAGGAATTGGGGGGGGGGGCAGTTTAAAGTTATCTTGAAAGAGCACCAACAATTTTGATCTTCATGTTGCTTCATGTAGAAGATGTGGATACTGATGATGGGTTTCTCTAAGCGCTACAGTAACAGCTCCCCTTAAAGCAACACAAAAAGTAGTTTTTCAGCCTGTGAACTATATTTTCAAAACCATACTGATGACGGTACAACAACTCACAATAGGAACCATGTCACCAAAAAATCTACAACATTTCACTGCTTTATGGTATACGTCACCCCCCCAAAAAAAAAAAAAAAAGACATAAGACAGAAATCTCAGTAGGTCTTTTTGCAGTAGGATCTAATTCAAACTGGCACCAATGATGGCTATATGGTGATTCCTCTTTTAAGTTCGAACCCTCTCCAGAAAACCACTTTTTATTTTGTGTGAAGTTTGTTACTGTTGATACAGCATGTTTCTTATTGTGTGTGGATAAGACGGGTCGTTAATTAGACAATTATTGGCGAAATTTCTACTGTTGTTCCAGGTACAGACTTCGGGCATATGGAGATACAGGGAAAGAGTCAAGTTGTAGTCTATGCAGGGCCGCGATGAATATTCAGAGGAATTATGATGCATTACAATGCACAAGATGCAGATTTTACAACAGGCGCTACAGACAATATTGTTTCTCAACTGTAGAGGGACACCATGAGCAAATCCTAGTTGCATAATGCTCCACCACAGAACTGCATGAGGTACAATGTCTGACAGTGGTAAAAATCTAAGACAACAAAAATGTAGCATAAAAACTGCACAAATATGCTATTTACAGTAAAGTTGCAATTTATTCCCATTTCTTTGGTGTGTAATAGTGTGCAAAAATGTACACACCAGGGGGAAGGACTGTTTTCCATAAAAAATGACTTTTTCTCACTTGCCTGAAAACACATAATTGGATAACACATAATCTAGCCATTTTTGTCCTTTTTTCCCATTACAAGGTGATGTCAGACAGCTCTTACTTTTTTTTAAAAAAAGCAAGACACATAAATTGTATCCTAATCTCATCTAAAACAGAGCTTCCCAAGACTAAGTAAGTTAAAATGAGGCTGAATAGAGATTATACCATATGAAAACGACATTGTATTGTAGTAGAAGCCAAAACACGGTGAAAATAAGCAAACAATGACATTATTTATTTTTAAAATAATATTAGCAGTGGCCTTGTGGTTAACTGATTTATTATTTGTTAATACTCTCACCATCCACAGC
>CM059268.1:11596839-11729339 GCA_030347295.1 Setipinna tenuifilis | reverse complement strand
GTTTTGGCTGCTGCTAAAGGCAACGTACACTATTGCCCATGGCATGAATGTCTGATGCTGTGTCATTACCCAAAGCAGTGTGCTCAAACACACACCTCCCTTACACACACACAAACACACACAAACACACACACACACACACACACACACACACACACACACACACACACACACACAACCCATAAACATACAATGGCACATCGAAGCATTCTTGCCAGACACATACACATACATGCATACACAAAACACACACCCATATCAATAGTAACGACACACACACACCTCTGAAGGCCATGTCGCGTGCACTCTTGAGCAGGATGGCGAGCTGCTGGTCCTGTTTGAGGCGTGCATAGTGGAAGGCATCATGTCCCAGTGCATCCTGCGCCATCACCTCGGCACCAGCCTTTAACAACGTCTCCACCACCTCCTTACTGCCACACTCACTCCCTCGTATGAGAGGAGTCCTACACACACACACACACACACACACACACACACACACACACACATACACACACACAAAATAGATACCAGGTACAGGCACTAAGTAACAGTCAGCCTTCAACCTTCCTACTACCATACTCACTCCCCAAAATGAGAGAGGAACAGCAGGGCATGGCACATATACATCTGTAATAAAGACACAGATTAGTAATAGGTTAAGAAATGAACTACATCACAAATTTTCTGCAAAATAGCTTTTTTTTTTACTTCCACCAGGTTATGTTTTTGCCGTGACTGGTTTGTTTTTTCATTTGGTAGCTAGCAACTGGACACAAAAAGTAATTGAATGAATTTGCATGACATTTTCTGGAAAGGTTCGAAATGGGCCAATAAAGAAATTATAGAAGTTTGGATGTGATCCAAATGTGTCTGAATCCAAGATTTTTTTAAAAGGAATTTTAATTCCTAGGCATGGCGTGGCAGAAGTCTGCTCTCTCTCTCTCTGTGCTTTCTAGTTACAAATTAGACTGCAGTGTTTTACAGTTTTTATGTTTGCTTACACACTAAAATCTAAAGTTTCCCACAATTAGAAAACATCAGCTCAGGTAGGCACCACTCTAAGCACATTTTCAGCTTCACACTTTTTGCAACACACTTGCAAAACCTTAGATACACTTATATGCATTACACACATGATTATATTGTAATGTCACTTTTTTTCTATTTCAAAACACTAGCTATTGACCACACCCTTTGCAATCAACTGGTTAAACACAGTTGTCAGAGTCCACTAGGGGCTAAAATGCAAAACTCATTAAGATATGCTACAAAACTGGGCACAGATGATAGCTTTTTGTCTCCAACAACTTTACTGTGTTTTATTGTGTTTTCTGTGAACATGGTTCCTTGTACAAAGAATTTTCAATATGCAACCAGCAACAAGCAAACAAGCAAACACTTCAGCATATTGACTGATTTTGCATTACAGTTTTTGTCTGTTGCTTACACACTATATATTATACCTTAGACAAATGCATTGATACTCATTCACATAACTATACTTTAAGGCTAACTAAGGCACCCAAACACAATTTGTACTTTGCACTTTGTTTGCAATGAATTTACACACGCTTTTCAAAATAGTACACACATTTTTGTACGAAGTGTCTTACATTAGACACTTCGTTCATCAACACTTTCATTTAGCATGCATAACAACAACTGGCAATTACAATTTTTTACAAGTGTTTAAGCTCAATTTTAAAAACTGTGCTCATTTTTTCAAAACACTACACACAATTAATGCAACCATACACTCAATTAACAGAACCCCCCAGGTCTATGGCAAAATGATATTCTTCTTACAAAACTATACACTTATTTACAAAAATCCGATGTTGTTGTCAAATCACACACACGATTCATATGATCTATTTGTGTTTCAGTGAGTTACACACTGTGCTAATCAATCCTAAACACTTTGTAACATTCTGCCTTTTCCATTGACATGATCTGGGTTTCATTTTTTCAGACATTGATAAATGACATAAATGCATTCATGAAACACAACATATGACTAATGATGTTCACCAAATATTTAAATTGTTTTTTTATTTTCATGTTAAGCAAAATCAGTCAATATGCTAAAGTGTTTGCTTGTTGCATGGTTGCATATTGAAAACCATTTCTACAAAGCACCATATTCACAGCAAACAGTAAAACACAGTAAAATATTGTTGGAGACAAAAACTTACTGTAAGTATCATCTCCGGCCAATTTTGGTGGCATGTCTCAACCTAGGGTTTTCAAGGTAGTCAAACAATGTCATTCACATGTGATCAATTTAGTCCTTGTCTTCTCTGTCTGCTCTCCTTCCATTGTACCTTGCAGTGATGGTATTTACCTCTTCCTCTTGTTATATGTCATCTCACTCTAGTCTTTACTGTCCCTCTTTATCTTCCCCTTGTTACAACGCTGCCTTACATTTATATCCAAGTCAGGGTAACTCCCGTTTTCTTTTTTACAGTGTTTAAGTGTGATTACAGTGTTTTGGCACATAACAATGGAAAAAAATGTGACATAACAATATACGTAATTATGTGTATAATGCATGTAAGTGTGTCTAATGTTTTACAAATCACTGTGTGTGAAGATTTGAAATACTGAGCCAAATTTTGAAATTTGTGTGTAAGCAATCATGAAAAACTGTAAAATTAGTGAAAAAATAAATAACTAAATTGAAAAAATATTTATCAAACAGTATTAGTAATTTGTTTGTGTAGGCATGTATAAATCAATGTCATTTATCAATATGTCTGAAAAAATGAAACCCAGATTATGTTATTAAAAAAGTAAGAATGTTACGAAGTGTTTAGGACTGATTACAACAGTGTGTAACTCACTTAAACACAAATAGATGATATAAATCATGTGTGTGATTTGGCAACAAAATAGCATTTTTATAAATAAGTGTATAGTTTTGCAAGAAGAATATATTTTTGCAATAGACCTGGGGTGTTTTGTTAATTGAATGTATGGTTGCATTAACTGTGTGTAGTGACAAAATGAGCCCTTTTTTTAATTTAGCTTAAATAACTGTAAAAACTGGAATTGTGTGGCCTTCATCAGGCACTGTGAAAGTAAAAGAACCAAGCCATTAAAAGGGCACAGATGGCTTACCTACTATATTTTTTAGGAGCAACTTTCATTTCAATTTTTTACAAAAATGTCTGCAAATCTTTGGAGGAACCCCTCAGTCCTCCTTTCGTCCTCCTCAGTCTTTTCCTACAATACACACACTCTCTTTTACATGCTTACATACACTGTGCACACATTACATTATTACATTGGGAGTAAAACACACCAGCACACACACACATGCACACACACACACACACACATACACACTTGACAATCGCCATCACAAAGAACTTAAAGAATTTCTCAAGAGCCTAAGTCACCATGGCAACGCCTACGTTTCCTGAGCAGAACATGTGTGTTCCTTATGAGTGCATGCATTCATCCCCCTCAGTGGCCTTGTCTCAGTCCACACACACACACACACACACACACACACACACACACACACACACACACACACACACACAGACGAGTTGCGTATTATACGGCTGAAGGATGTGTGTGGGCAGGCTAGGCTTTGCTGTCATCACACACACTTAGAGAGCCATTTCTGTTCCACCTCCACTCCAGCAGTCCTAGGCACAGGATTGGTAAAGCTTTTATTCCTCTAGACAACATTGTGTTTTTCATCTCTGCGCCATACATGCACAAACACGGGTGCTCAAACTTTCAACCTGAGGGCAAAATTGAGCACACAATCTTCATCACAGCAGTGTAAACACAAGAGCTGAAGCCCTCTGCCTCATGACACCTCAGCAATGTAAACACATTTAACACAAGTGCTATAGCTCTCTATCTAATGCCCTTTGTGTCAGGGCACAGTATGTGTGCATGTGTGTGAGAGTGAAAAAAAGAAATGTGTTCATCTATGGTGGAAGAAAGAGGTGTGCATGTGTGTGTGTGTGTGTGTGTGTGTGTGTGTGTGTGTGTGTGTGTGTGTGTGTGTGTGTGTGTGCGTGTGTGTGTGTGTGCATTACTTGTTCTGCTTGTCACGGTGGTTTAAGGATGCACCAGCCTCCAGAAGCACATGACACACACCTGCAAGGCCTCTAAGAGCAGCCAGCGACAGAGGTGTGCACCCCTCCTGATAACATAGGAACAAGAGGAGTGGTCAGATCACTCACACACACACACACACACACGCACACACACACACACACACACACACACACACACACACACACACACACACACGCACACAGGTACACACATATGCAGACTGCAAACAGAAAACACACACACTCCTCTTTCTTGAACCAACTCCAATTGTATATTCAACAGATCATCATTCATAAAACCTTACCATGTCCACAGCATTCACCGATGCTCCCCGATTACAAAGAAGTTTGACACTGGGGGCGCTTCCAGCCAAGACTAGAGGGAGTAAGACCATCATGACCATGACCATCATCATCATCATCATCATCATCATCATCATCATCATCATTATCATGGCCACAATCACTGGTATCTTTCCCTAAGCAACTGTTTTAGTGTTGTTTATGATGGTCATAATGACTGTAGTCATGGTGACAGCCATCACCACAACAACAGCCACTGTGAGTGTGGTCACTATACTCATGCCTGCCCATCACTAGGGTCTAGACTTTCTACAATCCAATTATTATTATTATTAGAGAAAGAGAGAGAGAAGGAGAGCAGGAGAGAGACTAAAGTTGGTTTGTGCTTTCTGTGTGTTTATATGCCTGTGTGTGTGTGTGTCTGTGTGTGTGTGCAGGCAGTGGGACACATGTATTGCTGCTTATAAGGAGCGTGTGCAATTATCTGATTAGTGCTGTTCACATCCTGCTTTAAGCCTGTGTGCGTGTACATGTGTGTGTGCGTGCATGCGTGTGTGTGTGCATGTGTGTGTGTGTGCGTGTGCGTGTGTGTGTGTGTGTGTGTGTTTGTGATGAAGCTGATCGTAGCACTATTTATCCTGACTTCCATTTAAGTCCTGACACTGGACAATGTGTTCCAACCAGAGCTGCCATGCATCCTATCAATCTGCTCACACTCGGCCACTAGGCAGAAGCTCAAGCTCCACAATCAGCCCTTTCTATCTACTTCAGTGGGAGGAGAAATGGACCACTTTTGTTGGCTTGCTCCACCACAACACACGTTACTGTATAGTGTAAAGTATGTTAAGCAGACATGCACACACACACATGCACATGCATATACACACATACACGCAAGCGTACATAAGAATGCACAAAAGCAAAATGTCAAATCAAAGAAGTCTAGAGCACTAGATGCAGTGAGTTGCAAGTACATAGTCATATTCATAATAGTAATCACACTCTAAGAGATTTGGATTCAAACACTTTTGCATCCATTTAAAATTATCTGTATTTGAACACATCGAACTCACTGTAAGTGCCTTGGATGTAGACATATTGTAGTCTGATCTAAGTATTTTGGTATTATTGTTATCATATCTAATTAGCCTTGATTTGAACATATTCACACTCATACAAAGTAATTTGAATTTCAAAACAAAAAAGCCGTGGCCTAAGGCCCAGTAGTCAAATTACAGTTATGTACTGGTGTATATAGACACTCTGCATCTTAAATCCGGATTTAGTACTAATAGCTAATAGATCAGACAGCTACGCCACACAAACATAATTTGCACTCCAGGTTAAAATCAGCTCTTAAAGGAATACACCACCTCTAAGTGAAATTTTGTCTATTCCCACATCCCTACAGTTAGATTAGTAAGCAGAAGCATTTTCCAGCAGACCCACCTCTGAAAGGCGCAAAGACACCACGCAGCACGTGGTAACAACTCCGAGCCTGTGTGTTGACGGAAGTTGGTGGATGGGGGTTCCCAGAAGCTGTGTGGTGTCTTTGCGCCTTTCAGCGGTCCTTTGTCTGTGCTTCGCCTGTGCTTCTGCAAAATATAGTCCCCCATCTAAATGCCGCTTGGTCAATTCCTATGTGTTAATTTGCATCGTCATTTGTACTCGATCTGAATGCACAGGTCACGAGAAGTAATTACAAAAAAAATAAATTGAATTGATTCACTTCTGCCACAATTGGCTAGTTGGCAACGCTAGATTACCACAACTATGCTAAACTAAGCTGTGATCAGTGCTGCCAGATTCCAAAAATGGCTGGGTCTGCTGGAAAACGCTTCTGCTCACTTATCCAACTCTAGGGACTTCCTTTAATGACACCTCCAAACAATTATTTCACATGAAACTGGAGATGCCCTGAACAAAAGCAAGGGTGCTTGGTTCTCCAGAGTACACATGTGATTCATGAGAAATGCATGTCATTGTTAGCATCTCCATAAGAGAAATCTGAACACCAGCAGTCAATAGATATGTGTCTGAAGATGTGTTTGTGCCAAATATGTCCAGACATAGAGCTGTTTCATCAGCATACATTCAATCTAAACACTAGGTTTAAATGAGGCCTATGTGATTGGGAACACTGGGGACTGAAGTAAATGCATAGTGTTCATCGTATCCTAAACACGGCCAATTGTTGAAATCGTCATCTGAAATCGTCATGAAATCGTCATCTGTCATCTGCTGTGACGAAATTGTTGTCAAAGTGTTCCACCATTTCGCTTCTCTGCTGGCCTGTCTCAGGAGCCAGCAATTTGTAACCATGGCAACAAGACTAATGTGTGTGTGTGTGTGTCATCCCCAATATAAAGTGTTGGTTGTGCACATTCTGAGGATGGAGTGGCGAGGGCCTTCTGAGGACACAAACCAACTTGAACGAAACAGATGGGCTCCTTGGGCAATGAGGGAGGAGCAGCAACAAGTGACACTGACACCACACTATCCAACACTCCAGACCACTCCAAACAGGTCTGAATGCCCAAATAACACTTAAAAAAACAAATGTCAATGAATGGCATGAATTTAAATGAGTGTGAATGGATTTATGTTCAAATTGATAGTACTATAAATGGATTTTAGTATGAGTTAGATTCAATACAAGAATACAAAAATATTGAAATCCAGATCATTCTGAATGGATGTAACTGTGACTGTGTTCGGCATGCCACTCTTTTTTCATACAGCCCCTTTCATACATACCACACACACACACACACACACACACAGCCAGCCAGCCAGACAGACAGACAGACACACACACACACACACACACACACACACACACACACACATACACATATACATACACAGACACCTTACCTGCATCATGGACAGCTGTTCTTCCTTGCAGGTCTGTGGCATCAATGGGGCAGTTACTCTTTTAACAAGAAAAAGACCATTTATGTCAAAAGTAAATACACATTTGCTTTGATCTGTCCTCTTTTCAAAGTCTTATGGTATTACATTTTTAATCCCTGCAGCTTCTGTGAGCATGCCATCCACTGTTAAAATGTCCTCTTAAAGCACAGCAATGCTCCTCTCTGCAATGCTTCACAGAAACAGGCTTTCATCACTGTGCATCCCTAATAAAATTGAAGGCTTTCCTTGGGTTGTTTACAGGAGAGACTCTAAGGAACAGCTTGTGTAGAGATGTGGAAAGGTAGTGTGGAAATGGGAGTGTAGAGATCAGAGCTTATATTTTAAGTGTAGAAATGCAGTTGGGTAGGAAGATGGGAGCTAATGGACTGAGTAGAGCAAGTGTAACGATGAAAGCTAGTGTAAAGATGAAAGCTTAGGAAGACATGGGAGATTTTCAAGAAATGAGAAATGCATTAGTTAGGTGTATTTTGAATAATTTACATAAATTATTTTTAAACTGCACTCCAGGTAACACAATTTAAAAACATTATTTATAAAAATTTGTAAAATATGGACTTTCCATATCGTTGCCAGGGCAACCAGAATAAGGACATGTTCAATCCTTTGCGCCCAGTCTTTGCATGAGCCATACATTCCTCTCTAAAAAGCCTCTTAAGGCACCAAAGTGGCCTGTCAGTGTTGCAGCAATATCACCACAAGCCATACCACTTAATCTCTTTATAAAATCTCATTACTGTCTAAGGACATTTTGCTTTTACCAGATGGCTACCTACAAATGTCTTCTCCACTGAGGTGGTCTTCTCTGTTTTGTGGAGCTTGTGGGAAAGCACAACGTCTGGGTCTTGCAAAAAGTCCTCAAGGAAAACTCAGAAATGGAATAGAAACAATGTTTTTTCTCAATTCCAATTTTCCTTTTTTTCCACACAACCTAAAGTCAAGTATTGTCTGGCAAATGTATTGGCTTGGTGTATACACCTTGTTGAGCCCAAGGTTCAAATACATTTTGGTCTTCTTAACTGCAATGGTTGACAAATGATTCTGCGACAAATGATTTTGGTCTCCCTGCATTTTTAGGGTAGAGGGCAGTGCAGAAGGGTGGTGGCCAAAACAGCTTATTCTGTATCAGCTTATTCCGTATCCGATGGGGCTACATGTCCAACAAGCTGCGTGTTCACCGGTCTTGTAGTGTCCTGGAAATCCTCAACACAAAATTGGTGAACAAAGCAGAAAAAAACTCAGACTAAACCTATATGACCGCACTAACTCTAGCGGCGGTCATAATAACCACATAACAGAAGAAAGAAATTCGATCCTTTGTGGCCTACTGTTTTTTTTTAATTGACAAAAAATAACTTTTGCAATTGCATCATGTGAGACAGACCTTTTGGGCTACACCGTGTAGTAGCCTTAACCATATTAAATATCAAACATATTTGTGCTGATGTGACCAAACCCAACCCTAATTTCAAAATATTTGTCCGAACCCGTCTGGTCCCGTTGGGTTTCATTGGGCCTTCTTTGCCTCCTTCTTGCTACAATAACCGCAGCCATGTGTGCCAAAGCTATGTCAGTTGAGACACGCCTTTCAAATGTGCTAAATAAAGATGCCAAATTAGTCAATGTAATTGGTGTCAGGTTTGGTAGATCACATCTTAATGGACTTGCATCTGCTCCTCCCAATATTACTCCTCCCAAACATGCTAAACGGTTTGTGCACGCTAATTTCCCTGTTTACGGGACGCAATCCCCATTGTGTCTGGTTAGCAGATCAGCTTCAACATGTGTTTACTCCTGCAATCAAGTTTGCACTCGTTTTTGTACATGCAAACCTTTAATAAATCGGGCCTATAGTTGGTAAAATCACTATTTAGATGAGTGTGATATGTTGGTACTTTGAATAGATAATAAAATCAAAACTAGGTGTGTGTATGTGTGTGTGTGTGTGTGTGTGTGTGTGTGTGTGTGTGCGTGTGTGTGTGTGTGTTGGTACCTGAAGTAGCCTCTGCATGCAAAGTGTGTGTCCAGCCTTGGCAGCGAGGTGAAGGGCGGTCTTCCCTGCAGCACAGGTGTGGAATCGCATTAAGAGCTTCAAAGAGGCAGAGCAGGGGATCCAGAGCATGGTTCACATACACACACACAACCATACACACACACATGCACGCACACACACACACGCACACACAGACACACATACAGGCACACACATACACATCTCGCCCTCTTGTGCTTCAGTTGGAGAACCACTGACCAAGGTCACACACTCAGTACTTAATCTTAGAATAGGTGTAACAGGGAGATTCCTCCTAGCAAGGCTACCTTTGTAGTGTGCAAGTGCATTAAAAATGTATCCATCTGAGTGTGTTTCTCTGCCCATCAATGTAGTGTGTGTGTGTGTTGAACTCTACTTTTCGTACACTTTTCAGCCCACATGCTGATATGTACATGCTCATATATTTGTGCTATAATTTTGGCAAATGTCTTTGACACAGGTTTTTATTTTCATTACTAATGGAAACTATGTTCTTTAATGTTTGCTAGCCTGGGCACACCGATGACATGGTCTGCATACTACATGCTCTGCATATCTCTGGACATGGAGAAACATTAAGAACCTCTACAATAGGAAAATGCTGTCAGTCATCATAGGTAGATATTCTATGTACCGCGTATGTGTCTTGGTGTGTATGTGTGTGTATATCTGTCATATGTGGACAGAGTGTGCTTTGGTTGTGTGCACCCTTACCGGATCCATTAGCGGCGTGGGCGTCAGCTCCATGAGACAGAAATATGCTGAGGCTCCTATCGTCTCCTCTCTCAGCGGCTTCGTGAAACCTAGAGGAGTGGGGGGGTGGTTGGGGGGCATAGAGCAGAGGAGTCTCAAGGTTAAGCAGCGCTTGAGTGGGGAAGTCTGTCACTTTGCTGTAACTGTGTACTTGTTTGGCATAGAGATATACATAGAATATCATTAGACATTTCTGCCATTTCTGAGGCAAGTTCAGGAATGTTTGGCCCATCTATATTCCTATCCTCTACAAACATTGACCTATTAAAATTCCAAGAACCTCAGACCAAAAACCTTTTTAGCATTTTAGTTCTTCCTTTAAAGAATTCCCTCTTTTTCAGCAACTGCATGAGTGAGTGCCATAGGCTGGTGATTAATTTATGGTCATATATGTACTTCCGTGGTAGGCTTTTGGAAATCAAAATTCTCAAAGTTGAGATTAGAGAATCCCAAATGAGGACCTTTAGAGATCAAATGGAATATCTCCGATAGATTTCTGAGGTTTCTTATGTATATGCTTACGCAACTGTTTCGGGTATTATAACAGTGAAATGGTCGATATCAAAATTAACAGAACAAAGTTTGAATGTATTGCCAGATTTTTGTTTACATTGGCATAATGGAAACTTATGGCTACTGTTAATCCTATAGTTGTTGTAACCGTATTATAACCGTGGAGCTTCTGTCCAATCAGAGACAACTTCTCCTTTTGCCGTTGTGATTTCTAATTTGCCATTATGTTTTTTTATTTGTCGTTGTGTTTTATAATTTGCCTTTGTGGTTTATATTTTCTGCATTTGTGTTTTTTGATTTGCCGTAGTGACCTTTAAATTTGCTTTTAACATACTTTTTAATCACTAAACCAGTGTAGGCTAGTTATACTAAAGGTAAACCTGTATACATTTTGGAGGTCTATGATAGAGAATATGTATAGTGTCTTGCAATTGCATAGGTGGTGTTTGTAGTGCGCAGGCTAACCATGCCTCTCCAGCATCACTGAAATTTTGGGGCATAGAAAAGGTCATCACTCCATCTAAAGGTGGATCACTAAAAAAGCTCTTGTGCAGAGAGGCATATTGGATTTATATGTTGGACACGCTTGAGCCTTCTGGTCTAAATAAGGAATCAGTCTGTCTTGTTTTTTTAGGTTATACACAGCCTACTGGATTTCTGTACTGTAGACCTCCAAAATGTATACAGGTTTACCTTTAGTATAGCTATAGCTATCCTACACTGGTTTAGTGATTGAAAAGTATGTTGTTCTTATAGATATTGGTATATTTTGTACATGTCTTAAAATGTTTGAAATTGAATGTGTTTCTTTTTGTTAATTGTATGTAACTTAATGTTCTGGCTAACAAGTCATTAAGTGTATTCCATGGAGGCAGGAGACCGTGATTTAGGTTTCACATAATTGGGCACTGTTGCCCATGTTCCTCAAGGACTCTAATGAGGATGCGGTAGCACTGAACCCTTAGTCCATTTTTTGCTGTGCACCGTAATTAAAATTTAAGTTTGCATCAATATTTTTTTTAAATAGCTGTTTATTTTTATGCATTTAGGTTCTACACTATATTATCACAATATGAGAATTTATCTGCATTGCATTTGCACTCACATATTCACATTCATGTTTGATAATACACTTTCCCTTTTGGAATTTATTTTCTTTATTTTATTCACACCCCATACTACAGTAATGTTATAATATTTAGTACAGTAGCCTATAGTTTGCACACTGTAGCAAGCAGGAAAAACTTGTGCTTGTTTTGTTCAACCAGTGTGCAGAATAAAACTTGCTTTGTCCATCTGAGCGTCGCTTCATCTATTCTACACAACACACCGCAGACCTATGAAGACCAGTAACACAAGCTCACTAACAGTAGAGGTCCAATTCCATAATTCAGCAACTTACATTACATTAACTTACATGTACATTAATTCTATATAATTAATAAATGTCAGAATATTTATTTCACAAAAATAAGGCGTCCTTGGACCTACCGATGGACTTGGAGCTGTGCTTGAAAGTTGCACACATTAATCAATAGTCCCTGGCTATTATAAAGTTAGCAAAAATATATATAACAGAGCATGCACCTTCCTTTTCACACACTCATCAGACCACCCACACACATACACAGACAGACTGCATTAACGGAACATGACAGGCTGACAGAGAGCCAACCTACTGGGTTGTCAATATGAACATGAGCAGAAAAGTCCAGCAGCATGCACCACTGTATATCGCTCAAACAAAGGGATGGTGTGATTGCTCACACACACACACACACACATAAACACAATGACATAAATACGCACGCACACACTCTCTCTCTCTCTCTTTTTCTCTCTCTCTCTCTGTCTCTCTCTCTCCCACACACACACACACACACACACACACAGATATATAAAAAAACAACAGCATGAATGTGTAAGTATCATTTGTGTCAGGAATCATGATTAGTCACAAAATCAATTTCCTCTTTCTTCACTGGTTGGTGCTCGGCTGCTTTCAGTGAGCCTAAAATCAAATTACACATTCTCTGTGTGTGTTCTGACAGGTGGACAGGTGTGATTATCTGCAGAGCAACAGCGGCAGAGATGGGAAGAAAGGGGGATAAGTGGGGAGAGATGAAATCAGCAGACAGGCCAGAGCAAACGGCAGAGAGGCAGGGCTGAGGCTACAATAGCATGGGAAATAAAGCACATGGGTCAGGCAGTGTCTCTCCAGCAGAAGTGAATAAACCGGCCTGAGTCCTGAGTAAAAGTCCTGCTATGCTTTCCCTCTGCCTGTGCTCTTAACACAGGTGATTTTACTAATTAGCGCAACTACCTGGGGTAAGAGTTGTACTAATTAGTACTAGGTGGTTCAGTAATTTGAGTGGAGCAAATATGCGGCAAGACTTTTGCTTTCTGAACCTGGGATGTCTGCCTCTGGTTCTCATCACCAACCCAAGTCCTGTCCTACTTCTCATCCAGAGAAGGTAGCAGTCATAGTTTTTATACATTTTACATTACATTACATTACACTTAGCAGATGCTTTTATCCAAAGCGACTTACAAAAAGGAGGACATAAGCTAACAGAGATGTAGAGGAACACAGAGTAAGCAGACTACCTTCATACATACAAGGAGATGCATGTGCCTAAGTAAGTTCGCAGAGCAAGGACACTACAGACACATACTTCCTACACAGGGAGAGAATTATACAAGCATGAGGCACCTAGGGAGAGAGTTTGTTTAGTGGTTGTTAGTTTGTTAGTTTTGTTCGAAAGGGAAGCAGTCTCGAAAGAGAAGGGTCTTTACAAGCTTTTTAAAGGTACAGAGGGATGTTGCTGCTGTTGGTTGTTCCACCATTGAGGAACAACAACAGAGAAAAGTTTAGTGACCTCACTTTGTGAGAGGCGAGGGTACGGCCAGACAGTTTGTATTAGCAGATCGCAATGCGGGACATGAGCCTTTAGTAAGACGATGAGATAGGCGGGGCGGATCCTGATATGACTTTGTAGGTTAGTGTCAAAGCCTTGTGTTGAATTCTGGCAGCTACTCTGGCACCATTTACAATGGTTTGATCGCACAAGCAGGTAGGCCGGATAGGAGGGAGTTGCAGTAGTTGAGGCGAGAGGTGATCGTAGCCTGTATCAGGAGCTGAGCAGCATACTGGGTCAGGTACGGTCTGATTTTCTAATATTGTACAGTGCATAGCGGCAGGACCACGCTATGAAGGAAATGTACTCAGAGAATGATAGATGTGATCTATCATGACACACAGGTTTTTAGCTACATTGTTTGGGGCAACAGTGACAACGCCCATTTTCAAGTTGATGTCATGGTGGATTGCATTCTGGGCAGAGATGACCAGGAATTCATGATTTGACTGATTAAGCTAGAGATGGTGTTCCTTCATCCATGTGGACAAATCAGAGACACAGGCGGAGATGCATGCAGAGGCCAATGGTGGAATGACATTCTGGAACGACAGGTACAGCTGTGTGTCATCAGCTTTTCCTTGCTTATTTGCTTGTGTCATAGCAGTGTTTAAAGAGAGAAAACACAAGCTACTTGTGCACATAGAAAGAGTACTTTTGGGTGATGAGATTAAGCCTTTCTGACAACAACAGTCTTAAGTAACACGTTACAACTTGGTCATTGCCATTCTGGTCACAACAAACTTGTAATAGGGGGTGTCTCTTAAGGGGTTAAGGTGACCCATCCTTAGTGTGTGTCCAGTATCCAATTAGCAGATAATTTCCTCCAACAAGTCTCTTGCTTCTTGTACATACACCGCACAACTTCAGGGAACAGAGCTAGTTTGACTAGATGCCTCCCTATATGTTAAATGTTTTTGTGCATGTGTATGTGATGCATTTATGTTTCCCTTACTTCTGTCTGTGTCTCAGTTCCCTTTCATTTCAACATCAATCGGCCAAGGACTGTGAAAAGGTAAATCTGACACATTTACATGAATTAAGCATGTTCATTAATGCACACTATCCACTTTAAATAAACAAATGAAAAACAAACCAGTGTTCCTTTGGATAGACCTTTGGTGCAACTTGAGAATGACATTCATTTCTTCTTTCTTATAGCAACACAGCAGTAATTCTACATGGATTTACACTTTTAGAGGTACTTCTCAATGGAAAGAAATGGAGTTCAACTCACTTAGTTTGTAGTGTCTGCCCTTCTTGTGTGTGTGTGTCTGTGTGTGTGTGAGAGAGAGAGAGATAGAGAGAGTAAGAGGAGAAGAGAGAGTGAATGACTGTGTGTGTGTCTGTGTGTGTGTGTCTGTGTATGTATGTATGTATGTATGTATGTACAGTGTTGTGAATCTATGAGTTCAAAATTAACACACTCATCTGTCTATTCAGTTACTGCATGTGGTAATTTTATGAAGTGTTGTCTAATAGCTCCAATTCCAAAAGTAGCCTACAAATAGTCTACAAAATGGTTTTGTAGAATTGTAGAAATTGTGTCCGCCTGCTTTGAGAACAACCTACAAGTCAGAAAGATCAATGTTTTCTTACATGTGTTGACTCAGGGTTTGTCAGGTAGGCTAGTCGTGTGTGTAGGACTATTCAGTTTTTTGGTGTCCACTTTTCTTGATTTATTAGTACCAGTTAATTCGCAGGGTGTGTTACACACAAATAAATTCCCCATGCATAGATACACAACTCCACACACACTCACAAACATACACACTCTCTCTTACACACATTCTCTCTCTCTCTCTCTCTCTCTCTCTCTCTCTCTCTCTCTCTCACTGACATACACACACCCACACAGCTTAGCAGCACTTCATCAGTTCTCACTCTGTGAGGCTGAGTGTAAGAAGTATGGAATCCACTGGCCCACACACTCTGATGTCTCTCTAACAAATCATTTGTTTCAACCTCTGACTCAATGAACCAGAGCCCAGATTTTCAGCCCTCACAACAATCCCTGTGTGTGTGAATGTGTGTGTCTGAGAGAGAGAAAGAGAAAGAGAGAGACTTTGAGAGAGAGAGAGATGAAAAGGAAGAAAAAGAATGGAGGGCGAGTGAGTGCATGCATGCATGTTTATGTCATTGTGTTTATGTGTGTGTGTGTGTGTGAGCAATCACACCATCCCTTTGTGTGAGCAACGTAGAGAGTGGTGTGTGCTGCCTGACGTTTCTGCTCATGTTCATGTTGACAACTCAGTAGGCTGGCTCTCTCAGTCTGTCAGTCTGTCAGGAATGCAGTCTGTCTGTGTGTGTGTGTGTGGTCTGATGAGTATGTGAAAAGACTTGAAGTAAAGGGTGGGGAAAGGTCCCATAAAATCATTACTACAATAACCATTACATATCACAGTGGTGTCTGGAACCAGACAGTTAAGTTAAAGAGGTTATGATTATATGTGTATGTGTCTGTGTCTAGGGGGTGTCCATATGTGTGAGCATGTGTGTGTTTCTGCATGCTACATAATCCACAGTAGTGGGTATCTGAACCAGAGAGTGAGAGAGAGTGAGTATGTGTGTGTGTGTGTGTGTGTGTTACAAATCCCTTACTAATAAATATCTGGCCCGAAATAATAAACATCTACGGTGGTCGAGGTTGACTATAATTATTATCATAAGGTCCAACAGACCATGCCCAAACTTGCATCCTGTGTAAAATGAACAGAGAATTACAGAAAGAAGAAGACAACTCCTCTCCATCCACCAGAGCTTTAACTCTTCAACTGGAGTGTGGCAGTAACTACAGTATCTGTAATCCTCCAGCACCATGTCATCGCATCAATCCTCACCAGGGATGTCGTCATGTTTCATCAACCTCTCAAAGCCCAGCAGCAATTCAGCTCCATGATGTCCTATTTAGCATCTTAAAGACATTAAGGAGAAGCTGGGGAACATATGCTTTTTATTACCCAATCCCCAGGTCCTGGAAATGTGTCTTTTCTCCAGGGAAAAATGAAACAAAATGCTCATTTGTTCGAAAGGTCTTTTGTTTACCCGTCTGAACGCCACTGCCGTGTTTCCCATCTTATTCTGTGCTGATGTTGCTTGATGAGAAACAAAGTAACCCTTTTTCATGCAGGGTCACAGAGCATTGTAATCACCCCTTGCATTTTGCCGAAACACAAGCTAAATGCTTGAGTCAAATTTCTGAGAAAACATTTTAAACTAGGAAAGTACCTCTGAACATGCAACATTTCTAAACCTTTATCGATTGTACAGTACCCGACAAAAGTCTTGTCGCTTATCTAGTTTGTAGAAACAAAAGCTTATAACCTGACTTGTAATTAACCTATTGGTTTTATAAATGTCTCATATGAAAGCTAAAACCCTCCCAAATAATGCTGAATATACCAAAATAAATTTGCTTCACTGAAGAAAGAATGATCATTTAATCAACACAGAAAGGTCCGATTTTGGCAAGACAACAGTCTTGTCGCCTTGTCATATAATGCACCCAATCCTAGATTACAGCCTCACCTGTGATCAGTTATTGATCAATCAATTAGTGGATGTGTATAAAAAGAACCCCAGCATACCAGACCTTCACATCAACTCCAACTTGCCCTCTGACAACATGCCTAAGATGCACCCTGAGACCAAAGCATTAATTATCAAGAGGACCAGAAGACCAGATCCACTGCTGAGGTGGCTGATACCTTCAATGTGTCTCAGCGTCAAGTACAAAGAATAAGAAAAAAGATCTGAATAGACTGGAGATGTTTTTGACAAGCCCAGGTCCGGCAGACCCTGCTAGACAACTGCTCGGGAGGACCGTGTGTTCCAAGGCCAGACCCTTTTTTCACTGCAGCAGAGCTCCACCAGGCCTGGTCACCTCAAATCCCTGTGTCAACCAGAACAGTTAGTAGAATTCTGTCTCGAAATGTCCTACATGGTCGAATCAGTGCACAGAAACCAAAACTAAACAAAAGGCAATTAAAAAACATTTGGCAAGGCCCACAGCCTGCTAAAAGGATGGATGCTAGAAAAGTGGCAGAAGATTTCTCAGATAAATCTTCGGTTGAATTACATCACAGCCACCGCAAATATTGCAGGAGACCTACTGGAGCCCGTGTGGATCCAAGATTCACACAGAAAACAGTTAAGTTTGGTGGCGGAAAAATCATGGTCTGGGGTTACATTCAGTATGGGGGTCTAAAACATTTGCAGGGTGGAAGGCAATATCAATAGCCTAAAATATTAAGAAGTATTAGCAACCTCTTACATTCCCAACCACAAATTTTGCAGCAGGATGGTGCTCCATCGCATACTTCCATCTCTACATCAAAGTTCCTCAAGGCGAAGAAGATCAAGGTGCTCCAGGACTGGCCAGCCCAGTCACCAGACATGAACATCATTGAGCATGTCTGGGGTAGAATGAAAGACGAAGCATGGAAGGCAAAACCAAAGAATCTTTATGGACTCTGGGAGGCATGTAAGACTACTTTCTTTGCTATTCCTGATGACTTCAACAATAAATTGTATGAGTCATTGTCGAACCACATGGATGCAGTCCTACAAGCTCATGGAAGTCATACAAGATATTAAATATGAACCTCACAGCACCATTACTTGATTCACTGATGTTATGCAACATATTTTGTATTTGAAGTAAATTATTTGTTCAATTTTCTGTAGGCGACAAAACTTTTGTCTTGCCAAAATCTGACCTTTCTGTGTTCATTAAATTATCAATCTTTCTTCAGTAAAACAAATTTATTTTCAGTATATTAACATAATTTAGGAGGGTTTTAGCTTTCATATGAGACATTTCTAAAACCAATGGATTAATTAAAAGTAAGGTTATAAGCTTTTGTTTCTACAAACTGGATAAGCGACAAGACTTTTGTCGGGAACTGTATAGGCAATTACAGAAATGCACTGTGTCCTAATCTGAAGCATTTTCAATAGGTTTTTGTTACGTTTGTTTTGTACTGTTTTTGCCACCAATTGTCGCCATTGGTTGTTTGTGTTCCTCATTGCTGTGCCAGGTTTGTTTCCTGGTTCTTATGTTGCTTTCCCAAGGTTCTTTATTTCATTGGGGTTGTAACAGTTTTGATCATCATCGCATCCTGTCCAGAACAACACAACCATGTTCTGTTTGTATCACTTGGTGAGGCAATTTATACGGCAATTACTGCTGCCTTCCTCTATAAAGTAACCTGTCTGAGCATAACTTCATACTTTATCCTAGTTTCTAGGATAGGTGTGACTATCCAGTTTGAAACAACACATATAAAGTATGTAGTCTGACTGGATGTTAGAATCACATTAAGCAAATGCACTTCAAACACACAGACATTAATGCCTTTCGTCTCTCATTCCAGAACCTGTCAGTCAGGTTTAGCATTGCATAAGCTTTCTCTGCACAGCATGGTCAGACATTACCCTGGTGCTTACACTTCTCACACTTAACCCTTGCACAGATATTTTTTTCAGGGTAAATTACTTCGTCAGGTGATGTACAAATGAACCCTGCCTTACTATTTAAGTATTCTTTTATATTGTTTATCATCAGCTCTTATTTTTAAGCTACAAAAGTGTCACAAAAGTGAGTACACCCCTAACATTTTTGTACTTTTTTTATTATGTCTTTCCATGGGAGAAGTCTAAAGATATAATACTTTTCTACAACGTAAAGTAGGCAGTGTACAGCTTATATAACAGTGCAAATTTGCTGTTCCCTCAACATAACTCAACACAACCATTAATGTCTAAACCACTGGCAACAAAAGTGAGTACACCCCTACGTGAAAATGTCCAAATTGTGCCAAATAAGCCATTTTTCCTCCCTGGTGTCATGTGATCCATTAGTGTTACAAGGTCTCAGGTGTAAATGGGTAGAAGTTGTGTTAAATTTGGTGTTATCACTCTCACACTGGTCATTGGAAGTTCAACATGGCACCTCATGGAAAAGAACTCTGAGGATTTAAAAAAGAAAATTGTTGCTTTACATGAAGATGGCTTGGTTATAAGAAGAGTGTAGGAGTGCTGCCAGCATTGCTGCAGAGGTTGAAGGGGTAGGGGGACTGCCTGTCAGGCAGTGCGGAGACCATACGCTGCACTCTGCATCAAACTGGTCTGCATGGCCATGGACCTACACTTCATTAAGGAAACCATGAATGCCAATATGTACTGTGACATACTGAAGCAGAGCATGATGCCCCCCCTTTGAAACTGGGCCGCAGGGCGGTATTTCAATATGGTAACGACCCCAAGCACATCTCCAAGATGACCACGCCTTGGGTGAGGGTGAAGGTGATGGACTGGCCCAGCATTTCCCCAGACCTGAACCCAATTTAGCATCTGTGGGGCATCCTCAAATGGAAGGTGACGGAGCTCAAGGTCTCAAGCTCAAGGTCAGCTCTGTGATGTCGTCATGTAGGAGTGGAAGAGGATTCCAGTGACAACTTGTGACGCTCTAGTGAACTCCATGCCCAAGAGAGTTAAGGCAGTGCTGGAAAATAATGGTGGCCGCACAAAATATTGACACTTTGGGCATAATTTGGACATTTTCACTTAGGGGTGTACTTACTTTTGTTGCTAGTTGTTTAGACATTAATGTTTGTGTGTTGAGTTATTTTGAGGGAACAGCAAATTTGCACTGTTATACTGTGTACTCACTTTTGTGACATACTGTATGTATGGGGTAAGAGATCTATAAGAGTGTTATAACTGAGGTAATACTGGGTGCACCAGCAGCATGACAGAGTGGTACCAGGTCAGCATGTAGGCACTCCCTGTCACACTTACCATCTACTAGACACCAGTCTCTGATCCATGTTTGTAAATAGGTATGGAATATAGGATTTAGTAATGTCATCTCTCTGGCCCTGTGTGATGGAGTGACCATCACTAGAGTTGTGGGTGTGCTCTGACTGCCATCCCAACGAGCCTGGCTCTTTGGCGTTGCGGTCAGAGTACACGTTTGGCACCCGGGAGACCCGGGTTTGAATCCCGGTGGGGCGACTTCTCCTCCCCTTTGCTACAAATGGTGTCAGAAGTGGGATGGCTTGCCGTGAGGTCATCGGAGGCGCAGCATGGTGTGAGGGACACCCTCCTCCCCTTCGCTACAAACCCTGTCACTGTGTTGAGGGCTTGTATGTGTTTAAATTATGCGGTGTGTGTATGTGTGTGTGTGTGTGTGTGTGCAAACCAGATGACGTGTGTGTGTTTGAGTTTGTCTGTGTATGTGTGTTATCTCCACCCTACCCAAACAGGCCATTTACTCTTTTATTTTAGGGAGAAAAAAGTTAAGAAAGAAAGCAGCTGTGCTTTGAGTTGCTTCCTCGATTAGTAGGGTGCCTAGGAGGAATTGAACACAGCTGGGCAGAGGCAGAGGAAAGTGGGTAGAGTGGTTGAGGAGTGACGAGTCTAAACGCCTGATTAAGGGCTGCGAGGAGATGCCACGCATCAATAAAATGGATCACAGAGTTCCCTCCAGAGCCCTTCCTGCATACTAAGAGCTGAATCTTGTGTTGAAGGGCTTCACTTGAACTACTGTGCTATTACAGAAAGTTTGGGATATTAATTAAGGCTGCAGTCCTGAACCTGTATTCATAAAGCATCTTCAGGCTAAAAGTACTCACCGACTGGATGATTCAGGAGAAACTCCTTGAAATACTAGTTGTGTTGTTGTTTTAGCTCCTGGACTCCTATACTTTAAATAAAGGTAGTTCAAAAAGTCCTGACCTTGGTGATTGGCTGCTAAATGATAGCTGCATGTTGGGGAGTGAGTATGTGCAATATGACCTACTACAACAAACATTTGGTACTTACTGTAATAAGTGAAGACACTAGGCTCCACGTGAAATAACAATAAAATACGCTGTCCTGGTATTCTTACAAAGTTTCTAAAAGTACTTGTACTGTGCAATGACACATTTGTGCACACAGAAACTTTTAAATTTTTATTACCAACAAAAGTGTAGGTTGATGGTGATAGTGCATCGCTTTTTAGCTGGAAATATTACTGTAGACTGCATTCCAGAAAATGTTGGTTGGGAATATTCCTCCTAAGGATTCTTAATTACTTACTGCCTCAATCCTCTCTGCTTTGGTATGCTACACTCCATGGAATAATGGTCTAGGATACACTTCAATATCTTTATTTTTGTAATAGTAAGTAGTTTAGGCTGGAGTCCAGAACGTTTGGCTTTGGAATACTGCTCTGGATGGCAGTATCTGTTCCTGACACATGACAGAGCAAAGACATGTCAGCCTATCATGACCTTATCTCATGGACCTGTGCAGCTTTGTAAGCTAACCTAGGTGATGTTACAGAACAGGCAACCTTGCCCTCAACCTAACCTTGTGCTGGTCAATAGCCCTAAGTAGTACAGATTAAGATACTGCAAAAACTGCTAAACATTATGGACAATACTTCATGTTTTGTCCATGGGCTACTGGTCAGAATACAAACTGTTTTTAATAGGGGGTTTTCCTGCCTTCCCCACTGTAACATGTACCTGTAGAGAACCATTTCTGAGCACTGTGATAGTATTATTTAACAACCTTTCTCTGGCCCATGAAAACAATACATTTCTTTCATGGGCCACAAATATTGTTCTGTCTATTTTTGTCTATTTATTATTATGTGGTAGTAGTATTTGTAAATATGCATACTTTATAATGTCTGTAATATGGTGGAAATACACCATATCTTTCTACAGTGTCCTGGTGTATATTTTGTGTACGTTTGGCTGTACATGTGTCAAGTCAAGTAACAAAGTGAGATGCCAGAGAAGTCTGTTAATGCAGAGTCACTGTGGGCTGATTTAAAAAGCAGTCAGCTGTTACCTGCATTGTGTTTACTGAACCTACGCCTAATTTAAACTTGCCACCTTGACAGTAGGAGGCAGACATGTAAGCAGGGAAACTAAAATCCATGGCTAATGGGGTAAATCACTAGCATTTCCTTTTAAGTGTCACGGGTGAGGTTTTCTTAAGGATGCTATGTGCTTGCTAGCATTACATATAGGGCTAATCAGTAATGCTAGGCCTTACAGGGAGGATTCACATAGGTTTGTGCGACCCAAACCTATGTGATAATTGGACAAAAAAGAGAACAAGAAATAAGAAGAATGGTTAGACAGAAAAAGAGAGAGAGAATGATCAAAGGGAGAAAAAATCAAAGAGAAAAAGGTGGGAAAGTGTGATAAAAAGAAAGCAAATAGTATAGAGATGTAGAATCAACCTATAACCAAGGCAGAATGGGGGAGTTCAAATGAAAAAGAAAGTGAAAGGGACAAAATTACACATACACACGCACACGCACACACACACACACACACACACACAAAGATCAAAGCGGCTCAGCGAGTGACATTGCTTTAGAACACACAGTGCCGAGGGTCAGACACTCACGCTGAATGGCCTTGTGGGTTCAGCTTGGTGGGGACCACACCCTTCTTGGTGAGGGTGGCAGTGAGTTTGTCCAGCTCCCCGCTCTCCACCGCTTTCAGCAGCTTTTCATCATACTTGGACCAGTCCTTGTGCTGCCGCAGACAGGAAGGCAGGAAAAGGAAGGCAGTTAGCGACACAAGAACGGGCCATACCAGAGACGAATCCATCAGCACCACACTAACAAGGTCCACCTCTTCATCTCCGTCATACCCTTCCTCCTACTCACACACACATGCACACTTGCAGGTCAGCACACTTACTCAAGTACATACAGACACAGCACACAAATGCACACATACTGTAGCCTACATCCACACACACATGCACACTTGCCCATCACCACACTTAGAAACACACACACATTTGATTATTTTATTTGGACCAATGCTTATTAAAAGCAACACAGCACTCAAATATTTACGAAGAGTATCTTGTGTCTCACACAGCAATACAAAGACTGAGTTGGCATATAACCATACCAGTGTATCAGGGATACAGGTGACATCGCCTTCTCCATATATGCAGACTGCATATAATTGCTGACAATGAGCATCATTTTGCTAACTGCTTTAAGTTTTTGTTTAGTTTAGCTATTATTTTAGCTGTATTTTAGCTAGTCAACTAACACAGAGTGTATGAACATGTCCAAGGCTACAATAACTGAGTATCACCAGGTCTGTAATAGCCACATACTGTTAGAGCATCCACTGATGGCGGGTATTTTATCATTTTCTCAGAGAAACACAGGATTCACACACACACACACAGTTTATAAATGCAGGCCCTTACATACAGTTATGTTCAGCAAACCCAAACCCAACCCCTCCCTCTGGCTGTTGATAATGATGCATATCCAAGACAAAGATGTTGCCGTGGAAACCCATCAGAATCTTCATGACCTTTCCCGCACTGTTCAACGCAGACCAGAACTCTGTCGCTGAATCACAGAGGGAAACAGGAGACCACTCCAAATGATAATAGGGCACACATTCTTTCTGTATCTCTCTTTCTGACACACACACACACTCCAAATGAGAAACACACCTGCAGCAAAAAATAGGAAGCAGACCCACTACAGTCTGTCTGGATTTCTGAAAGATTCCATGAATGTTTGAAGGAGGAGGACATTCATTTTGAATCACTAGAGCACCTCTTTCCCTGACCCCAATTTGCTCTGATCCACAACAACTATGGACAACCCTCAGCCTGGGGCTAGTCTTAAGTGGACGATAATACAGCTTACCATGCACACACACACACACACACACACGCACACGCACACACAATTTCTCTCTGGCAAACTCACATATACAAAATCTACTGTCATGCTACCATATAGGCACAGACTCAGTTTTGACCAAATTAACTGTTGAGAACACCCAACAATACAGACTCAGAACTTAACAACTCAACTCACAGGATGAACTCCTGGGAAAATCTATCAATGTAACATTTTTAAGTAGTCGCTACCGCAACGCTGCTACTCCACCAACCCCCCTGCATGACACACATAATACCACATAAACTACAGAGAGTATGGTACAGGCGAGACACACAGAACAACACAGTTTTAGCAACACACAGGTTGCTACAATACACACACAAATACTCTTCAAGGGCATTCAAAGACTCAACTCCAACTCCATTTTCAGCTGCACATTTTTATCCACCAACCATGAGCTGTCATTTAGATTCACAATGTCATTTTTCAGCGTGCATCAGCCACCAAAACAACAGTGATGGCTTGCTTGTGAGAGGGCCTGTTTTTATCTTCAGGCAGAGTTCTTCAGTTTGGGGTGACGAATGTGGGAAGGACAGATTTCCAGCAAACGCCCACCTCTCGTAGATACAGTGCAGACTGAAAGCCCTTGTGCTGTGAAATAGTGGTTCCTGAGAGAATAATGCTAATTGATGACTTACACCACATGCTGCTACACCTATCTCTAGCCCTGGCTTTTATTCTCACCTTCAGCTGTGGTGCTGAGAGTTAGTGTGTAGGCTGGGCCCTGTATGAAGCCAAACATGGTTAAGGCCTGTTTGAAAGTGGCTGCATGAGAATGCTGTGTTTAGCTGAGGAGGGTTTTCAAGTCATGACATGAAAACTTGTGTGTGTGTGTGTGTGTGTGTGTGTGTGTGTGTGTGTGTGTGTGTGTGTGTGTGTGTGTGTGTGTGTGTATTTGTCCCTGCTTGCATGTGTTTGGTTGACAGCAAAATAAAAAATGACAGTGCACAGTGGTGCCTCTAGACAACCTTCAGGTAAAAATACGACATTCCATTATCATCCTGGCAAAGAGAGATACATAAACTGCTCACCAAACTATCTCCCATTATTACATGGCCTGCCTCATGGACAGATACTTTCAGAGTTTGTTAGCTGGCACACAGGCTTCAAATGTGATGCACCTAGACGACTTGCAGCACCAAGGCAACATGCCATTTCCTTTGTCTTCCCACTGTGTTCTGCCTGGTGTGGTGAAATTACTATGTAATTACACTCTGCCACATACCGATACGTTATTGTGAACTAGTCCCAAGGGTCTCTCTTCACAATGGCACATGTGAAGATGTAATTATGCTTCTCAATACAGATCTCACTCAATAGCTCAATAGCAAATATATGACAACCACCCCCCCCCCCCCTTTTATTATCTCTACAGTGTTTTGGCCAGTTCTGATTGGTCCACCAATGGGCATTGTGTGAGACTGGCTGTGTTCTTGCATGCCTGGCATGTTTGTGTGCGTGTCTGTGTGTTTGGTGTTGACACACACCACAGGAGAGGTTGTGACCTGCTCGTCCTCAGGTAAAATGCACACTCCCACATGCCTCCCACTTGTCTTTCCAGAAGTGTTCACAACATGAAAATGTGTAAGTGTATGTGTGTGTATGTGAGAGAAAAAGTCAGTCTGAGCATGCATCTGTGTACTTGGATGAGTGGATGAGTTTGTCGGTCTTTGTGTGTGTAGCCCTACCCTGCTTTTTAATAAGCCTATCCAGCACTGTAGACCACTGTAGCATGAGCAGGGGGGACAATTGCTGAGCTTAGCTGACTAATCCTAGTCCTCACATGATGTCAGAAAGCAGGAATGTTTCCCCCTCTCCTCTTCTTTCAGTTAATTTTCATGCTCTAAGACTAGGAGCCCTACATGCATACATACATGGGGCAGAAGGGTGTTAAAATTGCCCTGCACCCCCTAAACTCACACTGCATACCCTCAGGTAAAATTCACACTGACCAGAGGTGTGGCCTATGTACTGTAGTGCCCTGCCCATTCTTTAAGAAATTACGGTAAGTAAACTCCTCCTAATCGATGTGCAATGTGGCTTTATTCTTATGGTAAACAAGTTATATGACTCCTCTATGAGAAGGTTTACCACTTACTATGAAATACTTTAAGCAGGTTTATCACTAAACATTGCTCGCAGTACACTACTTTGATAAACAGAACAGCTTTAGGTGTACTTCCCTGATAATTCCCACCAGTATTTTGATCTGAATCTGGCCCTGGTAGTTTGCCACCACTTTAAATTGAAAACATAAAGACTGAGGACAATAAACAACAATCTACAATATCACCAGTACCATTTTTCATATTACAGAATTTTATCTTCAGAACTCAATGTTATGGCCATATAACAAATATATATATTGTGTGTGTGTGTGTGTGTGTGTGTGTGTGTGTATTTAGAGTCGTATTCTAAGTCATTAACCCAAGGTGACCAGTGACCTTAGACATGTAATTTAATAAGTGCTAGATGTTCATCCCATCCAGTAGTGCAGCTCATCTTCTACTGTCACGCTTTCCTAGTGTTAAAAGCCAAAACCCCCTGTCAGAAATATACTGTTTAGTTGGCTCTGCTCGCCAAAGCAGAAACGGACGAGTTTTGAATGATTAAAGCATGTCTGTGAAGTAAAGCGCCCTACGGCCTCGGAGGAAAACCAAAACGTCGAATTGAATTCCAATTCCCGTATCTTTGTGTATAAAATACGCACTAAGCTGTTCACACTTTAAACACTTGCGGGACTATGTGCCCATTAGTTTCACAGACAACATGGCAAATCTGTCGGTATGTGAAGAAACACAATCGGCCCCTTTCCCGAGTTATCCAGAGGTTCACTACAGTAAAGGTAAACACATAACACTAAAGTTCTTAAAATCAGACTTACGTCGATTGTCACTTCATGTCTCATCAGCCGATTTTTAAAACTTTTCATTGCTGACATGTGGAGTGCCACGGACTTTGTTTAGAAGTGTCAAACTCCGTGGTTATGTTTATTGAATATTTCCTGCCAGTCAGTCCACCAGTCGGAGACAGGCTGTGCCTGACGTAAACACGCCCATAATCCAATAACAGGAGAAAAGTTATAACCGGAGATCTGTAGCCAGTCGGTTGGTATTTGGGTAGGCGCGGTACGAAGGTCACGCTTTGCGTAGCTTCGGACCCAATTCACATGATGGTAGTGAGGCAGATTCCAGTAACCTTAACGCTTTCCTGCCGGATCGAACAGGACAATAGACTTGGGTGTTGGTCTTAGAAACGACTGTGCTCAGTCTTTCCATAGAAGCCTTTCCGTCAGACGTGCAACAACGTCAAGGGAGCATGAATTTTCAGTGGAACGTGAAATCGAGTTCAGACACGTTCAATCGGATTAGAATGCCTGTGAATAAAAAAATTTAAATAAATAAATAATTTTTAAATAATGTTAAATTAAAGTTTATTTTGATATTCTCAAGGTAAGAAGACTCCTACAGATCAGTAATGAACCATGATGGCACCAGATCTGAAATTACATGTCTGGAATCTATAAATTCTAGAAATTATGTTTTATTAGCCCGTTTGTTTTTTTTGCCTAAAAATAATTTTACCTTATTTTAATTTTACATAATTTGTGAAATTACATTGTTGTGAGTATGATTTTTTTTCCAATAAAGAGCAAGACACCAGTGAGCTGCTGTTGTTGCAGTTGAGCACTTTGCTAAACAAGTTTTTTAATTTCTTTCCCCAAATGTGTATCTTAAAAGAAGATCACATTCTAACTATTTTACATCATCACCTACAGGTGAACACTAGCAGTAGGTGTAAGGACAGTGGAGGTTAGTAACGTAACCATCGCTATAGGATTCTCATCATTCTGAGAACAGAGTGTTCTAGTGTACATCTGCTTCAATGCTTTATGTTTACTCCAGTGTCCTCCTCCCTCCCTTCCCACATACAACATATATACTCTGTGCCTCTTGCCCCTTTATTATCCACATTTGTGACAGCCTTACACACACACACACATACACACGCGCACGCACGCGCGCACACACACACACACACACACACACACACACACACAGACAGACACACACTCACACACACACACACACTCACACACACGCACACACACACTCACATGCACGTAGACCTATGCACACACGTCCTGCTGAAAGCTTTCTCCTGGAAAACATTTTTGTTAAACCTTTTATCATCACTGGCCTGTGGTTGCTGCCAAAGCTTGAAAATCTCTACAGCTTTACAATACTGTGTTAATGGTGTTACATAAACAATAACAAACCTGTCAAGAATAATGAGGAGCAGCACTGGTGTGAAATTGCCTGCTTCTTCTGCTGCTTCTCATTAAGACACATGGGACAGAGGCCGAGCTGAGGAAGCCTTTCTCTCACACACATTAGATAAGACCTGAGGTTCATGCATCCTACAGGCAGGGCCATACATCCTGGCTCACAGACATCCTAGAGACATACCTGCCAACATTTGAGTAGCAAATTCTGGTAGATTTTGGCAGTAGCCGTGGGTGTAGAGTTTTGAGGGGGCAGAAGCAGTCAAATGTTGATTTTAAATGATGGTAATGTAGTGTTAGTGTATGCAAACAGGGCTGTAGTGGAGTCCCCCATTTCTTTGAACAGATTATATATGTTGGCTATTTCTCACTTTGTTAATACTAGGCATTCATTTATAACATTACATTGCATACCCCCAGTAATAAAATCCATACTGTACCTCTTACAGTTACAGAACAATATTTATATATTATTACTTCACAGAAACCGACAGATATATTTGACCTTCTTGGCTGGACCACCTTTGTCGTCAGCCATTTTTCATCTGCAGTGCTAATGGCATTTAGTTATAACTTTATTGCGTGTCTGCAGGCTGCACAGAAAGAGTCACCAGAGGGTCACCAGAACTGCAGACAAGGTGATCAGTTGTCTACTCCCCTCCCTGGGTGCAATAGCTAGCTCTAGGTGTCTCAACAGAGCCAGGGTGATCATAAAAGACCACCTTCATCCCAGTCGTCACTTGTTCAACATGCCCTCTGGAAACAGGTTTAGGTTCATCAACTGCAAAACTAACAGACTAAAGAAGAGCTTCTTTTCATGGGCAGTCAGAACTCTTAAGAACACCCGAAAAGTGATACTGCTTTCCATATAGACAATTTACATCATTGTCACTCCACTGACGCATGTTTGTGTGTAACTTGGGTCTGTTATCCCTCTGCTGCTGTTGTCTATGTTCATAATGTGCAATACCTACCTTACAGTGCAATACTACTAACTGCACTAGTCTGTACATAGCTAATCCACCACTTATTATTTGCATTACTTGTATTATTATTTGTATATACTCCCTTCTTCCATGCTCTATTTGTACTTGACACTTGCACCTTTGTGGCCATGCTGTTTAGTTTCGTTGTACAGGCAACTATTCAATGACAATAAAGGTCTTGAAGTCTTAAAGATATACCTCCTATAGATGTTAGTGACCTATACATAGTGTTCGGTGTCTGAAAAGATGCTGGAAACCCCTGAAGTCAGTTTTACTGTGTTATGAAGTTGTGCAGCTTAACAACTTTTCACAGTTGTTCATGTTTGGTGTAAGTAGGGCAGGACTAAAACACATTCTGCATGTGGCATTAGGATACGTTTTTTACACTATAGAATTTTATGGTTGGTGCCTTTGTGCTTTGAACCAATTCCCCTACAGTAACTACCACCAACATTTCACCAATTTGAGAGCTATTTTTTTTTTACCTTGCAGCAGTGTTCATATTTACTAAAAACTGGCACAATTAGTAACAACTCTTTCTTTGGTATGAGGACCTTAAAGGCAATATTTTGAATTTACTGAGTTTTAAACCCTTTTGATGTGGTAAATTCTTCCTCTGAAAGCTGGTTACAGAGAGGTAATGACAAGGGTGAGATGTGATTAGATGTGAAAAAGCCTATAATCATTAGTCACTTCTCTCACCAAATGGCCGCTAACAGTGAGTGTCTTAACTGATGTGATGACGGAGCACAGTTGCCTCTGCAGGAACATAAAGTCATGCAGAGCACGGAGCACTCCAAACAGAATATGGGAACAACAGACCTCTCTGATGTGAATTGTGCATTCTTAGAGTCCACCAAGCTTTACCTCCCTCTGTGCTGTGAAGAATTAATAAGAAAGCAGGTCATTAAGGATTTTTCTGAGTATTCTTGGTCGTGTAGTCCTTTCGTCACACTCGGGAAAACACACTTCATCCTTACACCATCACGTGAAAAAAACTCTACACCTGTTCCTAAATCATTTTACAGCAGCGTCTCTTCATGACTTTCCAGTGTTTTTCCACAGTCCTACCTACAACAACCAATTTGCAAGTAAATCAGGCCTAGGGCTGGCTGACATCTCAAAGTCATTCTCTCTCACACTAACACACACTCTTTGGTAAGGCCAAAATGAAGCAGGAAAATAAGGTCTCTCAAGGATACTTAAACAGTTGAGAGTTTTGTAGCATCACACGTCACACTAAAAATCCCTGTGGTGGCCAAGGCCCCAGGCAATTGCCCAGCCTTGACCAATGATAGTACCGCCCCTGCCTGTAACAAACTTAAGATTGAAAGTATTTTTTATACCTTTCAAGTAGCCCAAAGTTGTTCCTCCTTTCCTCAATCCCATCGGAACTACAATAATGAGGTCAGGCAGCAACATCCAAAACAGGCCTAACTGCAACATGCACAGGAGCATTACCTAGACGGGCACATAAACCCAACACAAGGCTCAAATTATTACTAAGACTTAAATGTTAACCTTTTGCTGGGCCATGATGGCCATTCTTTTCTTTAAAAAAAGTCACAGTAAGGGCAAAATTATGGTCTCCATGATGCAATTAAATTCAAGTGCTTAGCAATGACCACTCTCTGCTTGGAATCCTACTGACACACAAAAACTTAATGTGTTTTTCAGGAGCACCACTTTTCTCTTAAAAGCCCCATTAGAATGCACTCCATCATGGACACAATCAATGTGTAGGCATCACCACTTCCATTCTCAGCTAATCAAGCTCACCATTCAGTCTTCAAGACAACTACCTCCATGGATACCGTTAGGGGCCTACAATGTGCCCTTTCATCCTGCAGATAACAATCAGGTCAGGAGTCATTCTTTTCACTAAAAAGGCCTCACTACATTTAGCCGTTGCCACTGATTGGTGTATGGAGGTAGAAACAAAGGTCATGTATCGGCACGATCCATTTGTACTGCTTTTAAGCAGCTTGAATGCAGTCTGAGATTCAAGCTGCTGTTTGTCCCATTACCTGCAGCAGAGCCTTATTTCAGGCCTTTGTTCCAGTGACATCTGGGCAGATTCTCTCACAGGGGTAAGATCTGCTGATAGGGGAGCCTCTAAAGCTTTGTTTTACTCGACATACAAAGCTATTAGCCTGGTAAACCAGCCCCTCGTACTTCACTTCATTTCATACAGAGGGTCTGACTGTGGTTTCATTAACGTGGTTGTCTCCGGTAGCATTTTGCCTGACCAATCAGTAAACACAGGGAGTGCTTGTGAGCAGTAACGAGAATTTTGTGTGTTACATTTGAATTGTAGAGCGTAGGCAGGCTTATAGTCAGGCTAATTGCATACGTCACGACCAGACTACAGTGATTAAGTAAAGTCAGATCCAATTGTTTTAAACTTCAGCAGTCTACACCTCCAGGAAGAAACTGTTTGCTAATTGGTCAATGATCATGTTAATAAAACCACAGCCAGACCCTCTGTATGAAATGAAGTATGAGGGGCTGGTTTACCAGGCTACATCCAGCCGATGTATAGAGCACAAATGCAACATAGAACGCTAGAAGACACACAAAATGTGACAAAAAGGGATTGGCCATGCAGAATGTATCTTTAGGACAATGCTATAATCATGGACAGTAGTTGTACTGGAACATGGCACCTTTTTAGGAAATAAGCTTATGTGGTGTGGGGATACCCTTTTTTCCTCTGTGGTTTTTCCAATGACCCCCCCCCCTCCCCCCAATTCCTAATTTGATAGAAGTGGGTCATTTGATGGCACAGAGGTGTCAGATCATAAAGTGTTGTGTGTACAAATTACATAAGGGGTAAGCATCGTCTTACACACTCACTTCCCCCGAAAGGTGGCATGTTCCTTTAAGTCAAAGGCCAAAATCCTTTAAGTCAATGCCATGTTCACACTTAACAATACAGACAGGACATGCGGATGAGGGCTGTTGAAATTTTCAGCAACTACTTTCATAATATGCACTTTTACCCCTACGCACATGAATTGCCAAGCCTTTTGAAACCCGACACCTGGTAATTTGGGCTCTCGACACCACAAGCAGCCTTCAGGTCAATGGCTATTGAAATTCTGGCACCTGCTATTTTAGCTGTCAAATGGTATTATGATCTGAAAGGGGGTAGATGATCATTAAAGGTGTCATTAATTTACCTAGGGATTTCTAACAGGAGAATAATCTCAAAGTAGGTCAATGAAAGCCTTCAGGAAAGTTTAAAAAATAAAATAAATTTGCCATTGGATGGAAAGGCAGTGGGGATGAACAGACAATGCTAGAGTCTGCCCATTACAACGCTGTAGCAAAAAAGCTACAAGTTAATTACTCAAGATTATGCCCTTTCTATCCTCTTCTAATTTAAGAGAGGGTACAAAGGCGAGCCATATTAAGACATATTCATAGAAATAATACAGGTGGAAAAGAAAACAAGATTTTATTATTATAAAAGAACACTGAACCAAAGACAGACAGCACTGTGTGGCATGTCGAATTAAAACACAATATTGATGGGCCCTCATCAAATGTTTTTGTTCTGCAATGCCAACATGGTTTTGAAACATGGAACAGGTCAAAAAAAAAAAAAAAAAAAAACACACACACACATACACTCCTGCTCATCTCTGTTGAGTCTGGTTTTTAAATTCTTGCATCTTCTTTTCTTAAAAAGAAAAAGATGTTGTGTCTTTGTCCTTTGTCTTCAAAGGGTAGAAACTGAGATGATATGGAATGCGATGCCCGGTGTATGCTCACATGGTCTTCCCAAGTCAGACAGCCTTCCGGTGATACTCTGGTGGCGCAACCTCATAGTCACTGGCACTGAAGAGCGCCGCGGAATTCTTCACAAGATACCTGGGGGGGGGGGGGGGGGGGAGAGAAAAAAAGACAGTCACAACTAAAACACATCACCTCCATTTCTTCATGGAAATTGCTAAACCAAGAGGCAGGAAACATAATAAATACTCAAATGGGAGTTAATGCCCAACGCAGGAATTCAGAGAAAGTAACTTAAATATGTTGATTTGTTACTTAATACGCTTTGATGAGTGTTACAAATATGTTATCAAGTTAAGTTCTTCAGAAGTTAGTGCTGATGTATTAAAGTCTCGCTGTGTGACTGCTACATACATGTAGGCTATATTTGAACTTGACTTTGTGCTAGAGCACGGTGTATTGACTCAACACAGAAACCAAGGCTTCACTGATTCTCATCATACTCAGCATCAGTTATCCTGAGTAATAAATAGCAATATCTTATGTTGTGGGATTTCGTATGCTTAATATCACAGTGGACTGCAGGAGAAAACAAAGCTTGGAAAAACTGTGTAGAAATCTCCCAAAACGTAGCCGTACCTCGTCCACATGGGGTGTGTAACATTCTGCTAACCTGCTATGCTTTTCATACCGTGAACTTCGCTGTTGTTATTATAGCCTGGTATAAAAATGGGAACGATGATGTGATGACGGATATGAGGGTAAGGGGCAAAAAAAGAATAACTTGTCCCTTCAACCAATTTGACGAAGTTCCTGCTCTCAACAAGGAAAACAATAATTGTTTTCTTGGCTACGGAATGGATTGCTACTTCAAGCAGCCTAAATAGCTGTCCAAGTGATTTTTATGGTTTGGTATAATGCATACTTCATCACGCATATAGCTTTGTTTAGTTTGCTTTGATCAAGCGGCAACATTCCAAGCTAAACAATAAAGCCAACTTCCCATATACTCCCATGTTAAAAAGTCAATTTTAATGCAAAAATGAACATATTTACAGCCCGGTTAAAAATGGTTTTGGTGTGTTTCAGTAGTTTTTCGGTCCATGATAACTCTGAGGAGGGTGATTGTTACTACATTAACATCTGTCACCAAACCAAACCTGAACAAAATAGTACATCTTTTCCGAAATGAAACATCTTTATTAACAAATACTGAACATGAGTAAGATCTAATTACTGCTACAAAATGCAGAGTGTTGAAGGTAATGTTTTGTCTTCTTACTGCAGAATTCCATGCCATCACCTTTTTGAGACCTTTGAGACTGGACCTTTGAGACTGGATTTTTTAACGCTGGAATACAATGAATACAATAGAAGCCTTTCCTATTGTGTCACTTATGGCAATCTTGAGAACAGCTGTTGAAGTTGACAATGCAGCAACTAGACCAAGATTCCAGATTTTTATTCTTCAACACTGTGACAAGATGGAATCTCGTTATGCACGAGTGCCTTGTATTCCCAAGATGTTTTGCATTCATCGGATAGAAAAGTCTTTGATGAGGCCACATTAGTAATCTGTTTATCTCACACACATACACCTAAATCAGCCTCTACAGTGGTATGAAATGGCTTACCGCCAAAGTACTAGCATAGCATCACTGGAGCTTTGCACCTTAATATACAGTTGTGTTCAAAATAATAGCAGTCCAACATAAATAACCTGTTTTTGGTAGAAATTATATTACTGCATGGCAAATAGTTTACCAGTTGCTGTAGTAGGGTCATAGAAAACCAACAGAGCCAACATTCATGATTTGCATGCTCCTGAGTCTGTGTAATTGAATAATGGATTGAAGGGGCGTGTTCAAAATAATAGCAGTGTGGAGTTAAATTACTTAAGTCATTCAATCTGTGAAAAAACAGGTGTCAATCAGGTGGCCCTTATTTAGGGATGAAGCCAGCACATGTTGCTCATGCATTTCTCTCTGAAAACCTGAGAAAAATGGGTCGTTCCAGACATTGTTCAGAAGAAAAACATACTTTGATTAAAATGTTGATTAATGAAGGGAAACGTATAAAGAAGAGCAGAAAATGATAGGCTGCTCGGCTAAAATGATCTCCAATGCTGGAAGAAAACGGAAGACTACCATTCGAAAGGATCGAAGAATAGCCAGAATGGTAAAAACTCAGCCCATGATCAGCTCCAGGATCAGTAGCAGCTCGTGGGTAGAAAAAAAGGTAGGGCAAATAGGCTGATGATGACTGAGTTTATTACAATTAACACATAACATGCACTAAAGAGCGTGTATGCCACTATCTTTAAAAAGCAACCTTGATGGGGAAAATGCACGCACATACACGCACCTCACCCATGCCTACGCACAAAACAAAAGGGAAAAGGAAAAACGGTCACCTCAGAAACGCACAATTGGTTTACTGGTGGAAAGTAAATAATCAAAAACATTGTATATCATGCCTGAAGACGCTATTTGCCTGAAATATATGTGTGCGATTAAGTAAAACTTGGTTTTTAAGTGAATCGTGGTTACTTGTTTGCAAGTACAGGCATGCTTTTGGCAAAAATGTCTCTTGTCTATAATGTCTATAATTTATATTAATAAAGCCAAAGGAAATCTTGAAGTAACATAACTAAAACCCTGTCTTTTGTTATTAATGTACTGTATCACATTCGTGCATGATGTGACATTTATTGTCGCTACATGGGCAAAGAACCGTAGCAGTAGAGTAGAGTAACTTGTAATTCCTAAAGGGAAACTAACGTGAGACAAGCGGACTGTTTCGAACACATACACTGTAGCCCTAATGGAGCTGTGCTGCGATGTTAGCATTCTCTAGCATGGCTAGTTTTATAGCACAACTCCGATGTGACTTGCTAGGCTCGTGTTTTTCGCCTTTTTTGAAAAAATGCTTCATGTCACACACACCTACACTGCTCCAAATACCCCCTTGCCCACCCATGACAGAAGAACAAAAGAACAGGCATGAAAAACAGAACATTTTATTTCGTTCTGGACAATCATAGAGCCAAGGCTTTCTATCCTACCACGAACGTGAAAACGTCTGATTAAATGACCTACCCTTGTCCTTCGTTTGCTAAACGATATGCATGTCTGGCTTATAGGGTCCAAGAGTTCATACTGGCCATTTAGTTCCTATATCGAGTCGCTCCAAAGAGTTCTCCGACGTGTGGAGTAATATACATAGACAGTAGAAGGCTGACGTACAGTGAAGGATCTTTTCCGGGTAGGGCAGAATAAATTCTGCCCCGTGGGCGTCTACAAACCCGCGCTTTTTCCTATGGCTTTTTCTGCAGTGTTCTCTGCGTCTGCGCACAGATTTACATAGACTGACAATAGGGAGCTGGGGCAGAGAGATTCTCTGCCCCTCCAGCGATAGAATTCAACGTAATAGCAGCTACAGTGTGGCGGTGATCAAGACAAGCAAGAAAATCGGCAAACTTTTCTCTTACAAATCATTAATAATGTTTAACAAAACATAACAAGATTCTCGTTCGCATTGCATTTATAAAACAACATTTTATTTACTATTAATCAATGGATCTAGTTTTCTTAGTGGAGGAATCTTTGGGAGGTCTCTGCCCCACCTGCCCACATGAAGCAGCCGCGCCTGTCCAGGATGATCAAAGACAGTCTGAAGTTACCTGTGAGGACTGTGACAATTAGAAGACGCCTGTCTGAAGCTAATCTATCGGCAAGAAGCCCCCGCAAAGTCCCACTGTTACAAAAAAAGACGTGCTGAAGAGGATACAATTTGCCAAAGAACACATTGGCCAAAAAAAGAAATGGAGAAACATTTTGTGGACGGATGAGAGTAAGATTGTTCTCTTTGGGTCTAGAGGCCACAGACAGTTTGTCAGACGACCCCCAAACACTGAATTCAAGCCACAGTACACTCTGAAGACAGTGAAGCATGGTGGTGCAAGCATCATGATATGGGGATGTTTCTCTTACTATGGTGCCGGGCCTATTTATCGCATACCAGGGATCATGGATCAGTTTGGATACATCAAAATACTTGAAGAGGTCATGTTGCCTTATGCTGAAGAGGAAATGCCCTTGAAATGGGGGTTTCAACAAGACAACGACCCCAAACACTGATGCTGATGCACCACAAAAATGCTGTTTCTGAGGCAAAACCAAGAAATGCAGAGGAATTATGGGATGTTGTCAAATCATCCTGGGCTGGAATACCTGTTCACAGATGCCAGAAGTTGGTCAACTCATGCAACACAGATGTGAAGTGGTTCTCAGAAACAGTGGCTATACAACTAAATATTAGTTTAGTGATTCATAGAAATGCTGAATCCTGGATATTTTTTAGTTTATACGGTAAATATTTGAGTTTGTAAAGTAAAATGCAGACACTGCTATTTTTTTGAACAGCCCAATGTTAATTTTTCTTCTTCATTTTCTGTAAAGTAATTAAAGAATTTCTGCTTTTTTCCTTCATGTTTTGATTTAGAATATAATGTGCAGTGTTCCCAATGCATGGAAATAAAAACTATTATAAGGATTTTGGGCTTTACTCATTTTTTTAAACAGACTGCTATTATTTTGAACACAACTGTTCAATGTGCCTTATTAGTACATTTTGCAAACACATACCCATGCACTGACCAACTTAGTACCCAATGTGAACCAAAGTACACACAAAATGCTGAAAAGGTTTAGGAGCCTCCTGATATCTGCCGCCTTATTGTTCAGCCCTCTTATCCTTCAGCCGAATCAGCCTGAGCAGGAAAGCAGAAACAAACTAGGAAGTTTCAACAGCAAAGTGGCATAATGTGCCTTTACACAATGTCCACTCTGAAAATAAAAAATCTGTTTCAGTCGATAAAGGTTTCTGTTTCAGTCAATGTGATGTTTAATGGTTCAGGTAGCAAAAAGCCTGAGAAACAATAACAGAAGTAACTGATAAGCTGAATCAAAAAAGTAAATGTTTTGCTCTTGTAAATTAGAAAAACAAATCAAAGTGTGATTTTTTGTGCGTGTGTGAGAGAGAGAGCGGGAGACTTTGTTCTACCCCAACAGTGATTCACAGCGGTAATTTTGAATAGCATTACAATTCAGATAACCTCTTCACAAATGAAGGTGTGATTCACACAGCCCTTTCCCCAGGACAAATAAGGACAAAAAATTAAAACAGCATCTTTTCGTTGCCAAGGATGGCTGCTTTTACACTTGAGGTCTAGTGACAGTTAGATATTGCCATTTTCACCCACCAGCATGATCAGTCATTTTTTTTGAGGCTTACCTCAAATCTATTTCATCAAATTTCTTTTAGTGATGTTAATAGCTTAAGGATTTATGGTAAAGGAAATGACAATTGTTTACACATAGATTCTAATAACCTTCTGCAGCCCTGCGATTAACCCATTAAGACCTAAAACGCCTGGAAAAAAGGCCTGAAAATCCTAAGGGTGATTTTAAAACAACCTCCCAGATCCTGAGGTTTTTCAACAATAATGTCAACGCCTATTAAATAAGTGATTTCTCAGCCTCTGAAGCACATAGAGACAAAATTCCAAAAGTATTTGAGAGCTTACACTTGTGGGTTTCATAACAAGTGTGATTTATTTTTTTACACCTTCAGAAGAAAATATAAAATAATCCAGAAACATAGCATACAATCGGTCCCGTGCCATGGCGTCAGAGAACTGAGTCTTGAAGAGATGTTTAGTGCGTCTCCAATAATCTCTCCGTGCAGGCAGAACAAGTAGCCCCATGCTAATGCATAGCCCAACGAATGTTTTCATTTTAGGGACAGTTACATTCGACCACTTACGCGTCTTTGCCCTCGCTGGAGTGTGTTCAGAGTTATCATCATCATCATCATCTATATCGCTTCCGTCACTAACTTCTGAACTCCCTGCACTGAAATTGAGGTCATCCATATTTCAAAACAATGACACGAGTCCGCACGTGCATTTTCGGGTAGATTTTATTAGGAAACCGGTGATGATTGGCCACAGAGGAAAAAAATGCCTTATCCGCTTTCCCGGTCTTAAAGGTAGAAATGCGCAACAGCTCTCCCAGTCTTAGTGGTAGAACAGCGGTAATGCGCACCCGGTCTAAATGGGTTAAATCAGGCGGAGCGTAACATATTTGTCTTATGAAAGAATTAACTGATGCCAGGTAATGCTACTACTGAATAATTATATTCAAGGCAGCTACTAGCCATTAGGGTGCCCTAAGCAATTTTATGCTCTATACAGGAATACATCCTCATTTCCTAGCTGCAAAATCATCAACGAGGTCATCCTATGATAACCATGTCAACATTGATGTGAATGACGCCCTGACCACTTAAATATTTCCTGCCCTATTGATGAATGCAAGTATGTTAATAAATACCTTCAGTTAGAACTCTGCTGACCAGAGGCAACTGTGAAAGGAAGAGTTTGAGCAATTTGAAAAGCAACCTCTTAGCTTAAGACACTACTTAATACTGACGGTCATCTCCAAGGTAGGTGTCTAATGACAGTGTAAAAAGGTTGGTGATTTCACATTCCCAAAAGGTTTTCCATTCTATGAATCCCTTAACTTAGCTTACTCATTTTTTACCTGTAGCATTATTCTACCCAGTACATAACTACACAATACTGGGTTTATTATGTTCCTTACAATTGACATCCTAAACAGCTGTAAGCAATGTGGGAGTATCATCCAAGTCTACTTTTTTTCTCTCTTTTCTGCTCTTGAGTCCTGGGGTATGGGGAACACAGGGATATCTGGAGAGGGGTCTGCATATAGTATAGCTTACAGCAAATATGTTTTTAGTGCCCAACTGCTGGTCCCTTGTCACTTCTGTATTGCTTAACTTCAAAAATGTTGACTTTCTATTTTTATGATGGCACTTCCTCATTAGCCTGATTTGTGTGCCCCCAGATAATACTAATAGTGACTTTAAAAGGCCGCCTGGCAATGTTGGGCCCCTAGAATCATCAAATTTCAGATCATATATGGATATACTATTTGAATATCTGCCTTTGAGTGATAAAATAAGGCCTGCAAAGAGCACCTTCTTAACTGATGGACACGGACAGAGTCTAAAATGCTTACTCCCCTTTCCCTTTCCCTATCCCAAAGGGTGGTGCACAGGATGCTGACACCATAAACATAATAGATCGGTCTGACATGTAAAGTTACATGAAGTACCATCACGATGCAGGTTCTACAGTATTTAATAAATCAGGACAGCGATCAATATTACCTCAAGGCAGCTTGAAAAGCTTGTGACCCACAAAGACCTTTTAAGGATTTAAAATGTTAATTCTGGTTCATGTCACTAAGAAGCAGAGGGGGTTCATTGAGGCGTACACCTCTTCCTGAGAATGTTAAGTTCTGCGTGGGCACTTTGAACACCCCAATGATCAATGAAAGATGTTGGGAAAAGTGTTAAAGCACTCTAGTGTATTTGTAGGCTTCATCTCAAAATTTTGTCAATAAACCTTGTTTAATTATTCTAACCTCCAAACACAACCAGACACTTGTCTGAGAGACACTCTCTCTGTTTAAAATGTACCCTTTCAAAGGCAAGAGGTTAACAGCTAGAAAAGCCCTTCTCTGTCAGCAGCTGAAGGACAGGTGGAGGACTGAATGAGTCAGGTACTCACTTGAGGAAGTCTTGCAGGTAGCTTAGCAGCAGGGCCAAACTCTTCTCATCTAGAGGAGTGTAGGCCAACATGGCACCAATCCTCACTGGAGGGAAAACACACACACACACACACACACACACACGCACATTAATCACAGACAAACAAGTCAACACACATCAAACGCTTTAATGCAAAACAAAATCAGATTATGGCGAACAGGAAACACACCAACAAATCAGTACACAAGAAGTGCAAGCAGGCTTGAGGTGAAGTCTTTTCCAGTCTTGTTTAAAGAATCCTGGTCAAAACTGCTTTGAATAATAAAATGCTCTCTGTGGTCTTATGGGGTTGGAGGGAAACGTACTGGCATGCGTGTGAGGCATAATAAAATGATGAAAATGAATTAGGGCGCTCACAACCCGCACACACAGAACACCTGAGGAGTCAATTCCCCAGAAATAAATTACCATCCACCGAGGTAATCAAAACTGCTTTTCAGTCTTATTTGCCTTGATAAAAGCCAGTCATCTTCCGATCTAAGGACTTCTGCATAACCACTAATGCCTGTCTAACAGTCATCATGAGACATCATCTTCAATAGCATGTGCTTTAAGCTGGGAATGAAATCTGTCAACACACACTGAGCATCAGGCACAGCCAGCAAAGCACTCCCTCTCTCACACACACGTAACAAGGCCCCTACTGATGCAAATATGTATATATGCATATATGCATATGTATATGGACAGGACCAGGATATGAACAGGTGTGCGTGTGTGCATGTTAGGAGGGATATGTTTTATGATGCATGAATTTTGTGGCGTGTTATTCGTGGGAAGACTAGTAATGTGCCCACAGGCACCTGTTCAAGCAATTATTATAAATAAAAAAGGACAACAGGCAAAGGCATAGAAATACATTCTGCCTTCCCTTGTATAAAAAAAGGACACCTTTCTTCCTCTGACTGATCTCCATGGCCAGTGAGTATGCGAATGGAAACATTTGATTGGTAAACCAAATGTTTTTTTTTTGTTCATTTTTTTCCTTTTATAAGGGAGAGTGCAAAAGCAGCACCAAAGGGTGTTTTTTCCCTTTCGAAACACGAGTTCCCTCACGTTTTCATTTCATGTTTTCAATGTGTGACAACACTTCAAACAAAAAGATTTGTGACTATCGGGAGCTAAGTGAAATTTCCAAGACCACTCCAATCAGCGAACATTTTTTTCCCTTGGAGGTGTAGAGTCTGCTGAAGTTTGAAAATGATTGGATCTGCCTTTACCTAATCACTAACTTCTGGTCGTCACTTCCTCTGTTCGCCGACTGGTCGGGCAAGATGCTGCCCGAGACAACCATATAAATGAAACTACAGCCAGACCCTCTGTACAAAAAAAGTGAAGGCTAAAGCACTGCTCTCAATGATGAAATTTTACGAAATTTGGCATGCATGCTGAGAACACTGTAGAGATTTAATGTGTCAGGTTTCACGAAATGCGAGCAATTAGAAGCCCAGCTATTGACAGCCAAACTATTTTAAGCCATGTGTTCAATTTTAAATGTGGTGTAACTTTGAAACGGCTAATCCCAAGGTATATCCTTTGATAACTTTTTGTTGCCATCATCTGCAGATGATGTATACCAAATTTGGGGGGATTTGGATAAACACCCTTTGACAAGTTTGTTTAAATTCACTTGTTTAAAAAATTATTGTGTTGGAAGTGGGTATGGATGGGTGTTTTAATGCATAATGGTTAATGGAATTTGAGTAAAGAAAGGTTTTTGACTATTATCTGGAGAATGCTATGGTTTAAAATGTAATTTTGAAAAAATACAGCACCCCCTATGGGTGAAATTTCATTGTACTTGCCATGTTTTCAGAGGTTGTACATAACAAATTTTGTGCAGTTTTCACCTTCTCGGTTTAATTCCATTTTTTACATTTACCCATTTCACCAAGTGGCGCTACACTACAAACAAGTGTTTATAGGCTGCGTTAATGCCTCCAACACTGGCATACAATACAATACAATAAATAAATAAATAATCGCCGTCTTGGGCACAGTTACAAATATTTAGTGTATCTGTTTTCAGACTTTTTGCTTTGATGAAAAAACAGCACCCACTTTGATGAAATGTCACAAAATTTGGTCGACATTCAAATAAAGATGTGTAGAGTTTGCATGTCAAGTTTGGCCAATAAGAAGTCAAGATAGGCACTGTCAAACAATTTTAAGCTACATCTTTAATTTTGATTGACATTAACTTTACAATGGTTCTCAGTGTTTACTTTCACTTTCGTCATTTTAAAATTTTACGGAAATTGTTTTCAATGTGTGAGGTTCAATGGACTTCAGGACTCCAGATAAAAGGCAAAATGGCCAATTTTACAGCACTTGCCGTCTTTTAGAGGTTATTGTGCTGATTGTACATTACATATTTTGTACAGTCTCTGCCTTCTCGGTCCAAGATATTAGCAGTTCAAAACCCCAATTTTTTGGGAAATGGTGCCCCCTCTGACAAAATGTCACAATTTGGTGCACATTCAAAGAAAGCTATGTAGAGTTTGCATGTGTTTGGTGATATTCACATGAACACCCTACGACGAGTTTGTTTCTTTTCACTTTTGTCATTTTAAAATTTGACAAATTGTCTTCGATAGAAGTGGGCGTCAACCAGTATTTTTTTAATGCGTAAGGTTTACCCTGGGGGCCAAAGCTTCTATTAGCTACTAGCCTACTAAAGTTTCATGTCCCCTAGTGTTTAAAAAAAAAATTAAAAATCTGATAAAACCAATATGACCGCTAATGCTAGCGGTGGTCATAATTATTCTCACATGTAAAACATCAACTCTGAGGGCCAAATCATGTTAAAATTGGCCGACATGCATGAGTCCATCACCAGGCTATTAGTGCAGCATCGTTGCCTGAACCAGTTTCTTTCCATGGGCAAAATGAGACTACAATAACGTACATTGATGAAGTGGCTCTGCTTTGCAGTGCATGCCAGTGTAATGTAAAGGTGCTAAATACAAAGCACCATCAATAGAAAAGACTCTGATGTGTTTCATAACAGATGTGCCACAACCATAACAAAATGGAGAATTGGCCCAACCACACTGCAAAGCACAAAAATACCAAGAACTCTACCACATAAACAGCATATACAGCTTGTATTAGTATTGCCATGCTATGTACACTGTGAACTAAACCATGTGGAGTTAAGGGTAATAACAGGAGGCTCCATCATGGAAAGCACAATGTTAGTGACATTATGGGATGGCTTGTACCGAACAGGCGGAGCAGGTGAGGGGCTCCGTAGATCTGGGACATGGGTGTGTCCGGGTGGTTGGTCAGGATGTCTGCGTATTGCGGCCTCTCAAACTTGTAGAGGAGCTGGGTGCCCAGCATGACATTAAAATACTCCCGGATCCCAGCGACCACCTCATTCACAGCGTATTCTCTATGTGGGAACAAAAGGGGAAAATAGATAACATTGGTTGCTGTACATTCACACTGGAAGCAATTAAAGCTACCACAGAAGTGGCGGTCTTTCTCTATAGAGAGACAGCATCTTCAGTCAGCGAGAGCAACAAGGCTGCAAGGCCGTCAGCAAAGCAACTTGGGAGACCAGAGTGGGAAGTAAAAAAAGTTAAAATCTAGTCAACTTAATGATAATGAGCTATGACATGGTTCAGCAGTAATCAACTCAAGAGTATGTAGACTAAATTACATTATTTACATTCAAAAGTATAACTGACCTTTCTGATGTTCCACTTCATAAGTTACAGGACCTACAGAAAGCATTGCTGTTTGGGCATTTTGAGCTGCTTTTTTGCTTTAGTAGCTCTTTGTGTAAACATACAGTTAGACAGCTTCTCTGATAGAAAACCAGCAGGCCATGTGTGCCAGTTTACTAGAGCAGACAGGGGTTTTTGCACATAGGATTGAAGTTATATTTACAACACACAGGAATCTACTTTAACAAATGCCCTGAAGAGACATTAACAACTTTGGAAGCCAGATAGCTGTTTCAAATTTAGCAGGGTATCGAATTGCTTTGCTCCACTTAAAAAAAGTCCCTACAGCACTTCAGACAGAGAGCATGGAGACAGACTAACAATATATTCAGGAGGTCTCTCCCTCACAACCCCCCCATTCTCTCCCACCAGCCTTTACCAGCAAGCTCCGTCTCTGCAGCAACCAGCCCACCTGTTATCTGAGTTTCCTCTTGACTTCTTGTAGTTTGCATAGTCTTCCAAGACGGCATCAACATTCTTCTTGGCCGGCAGGTGGAACAGCTTTGATAGAGAAGAGAGAAGTAGACGAGGTGGAGTGAGGTGAGGAATGAAGAAGAGGAGATTGATTAGGTGGAGGGTAGAGGTCTGCGGTGGAGGTCAGCCCTGGCTGCTTCTTGGCTTGATCCACTAAAGAGCAGGGTTAGGGCTGGACGTGAGCAGCACATTGATCCGTGTGCTAAGCGCCCTTCCTGCCACTCCAAAAAAAAAGCCCCACTGCAGAGCAGAGCAGAGCAGTGGGTCAAACCCCACTGGGGATACCCGTTAGCCTCAGTCTGTCTGCTGGAGAAGCCAAAAATCGACCCACTTGTAATTAAAATGGTGGAAAAAAAAGAAACAGGAAAAAATAAACCCCTGTTCACCTAAATAAACATCCATTATTTCTTTCAGCATCCAATTACATCCATAAGCTCACAATGTACTGTGAATGAGTAAGTATACACAAAGGAAAATAGGACATTTTTCATGTAGTCATAAAGATACAGGGCAGATTTATGAACTTTCTTAGGAAGTGGGGTGGAAAACAGCTGAAACTGACCAGACTGTTGGTAGACAGACAGCACCATAACTCAGATGCAATTAAACAGATAAGCAATCTATTTTGCACGCTGTGCTGCCGAAACTCTTCAATTCTTGTCAAATGCAAACTCGCTAATTGAATTTGTGCACCTTACAATGGAGTAGCTGAGGAAATGCATAGGTGATAAACAAACAAATAAGCGCACAAACAAATGAGGAAACACATTAGATACAAGCAGCGTGATGCGTTTTATCTGATCCACTTCACATGAAGTGGAAAGAACCAGGAGCCAGATACATGTTGGAACATATATACTCAAAAAGCAGCAGAAGACTTCCTGTGGTGCATTCTACTTAACATACGCATAGCATAAAATACAATAAAAAATGGTTTCCCATTTCCATTCATCGCTGTTTCATAAAATCAATTCATATTTAATACATAAGCGCTTTGTGATGCGTACATAAAAAAGGGTGCTGTATAAATAAAGATTCACTGACTAACTTACTAAGGCAATACACTGTTTTGTGCAAACCTTGCTACTGTGAAAAAAAAAATCAGATGAAGTTAACTGCACTGACTAACTGGCCAAGTGAAAGGATGGGATGTAGCTGCATGGTTAGGCAAAGTGCCTTGCCACTGACTAGAAAGGTGTAGGCCCATCACTGTTCTGTTTCAGGGCTCAAACCAACATCCAGAGTTGTATAAAGCAGAAGTAGAAGTACTGTTTTGGATGTAATTACAACACAAGTAGTACGGTACTACGCAGTTGCAACTGCATAATACCATACTACCAGTGTTGTAATTACATCCAAAACAGCACTTCTACTTCTACTTTATACAACTCTGCCAACATCATTGACAGCGTTATCCTTGACCCCTAACCCCTGCTCACCTGCTTCTGTCGAGTGATGAGATCCCAGTCATCAACCAACCATGGCTTCAGCTCCTCAGGAATCTTCACCTTCACCTCCACTCGGTTTATAAAGGTCTCCTCCTACACACACCCATACACACACACCATACAAAAAATCTCTGCCTAAATACACACACAAGCATATATACACACAGTTACTTAAGATTTTCTACTAAATACACAAACAGTTTTTACTAAAGGTCTCTGTCTGTGTGTCCATCTACCTCTGAATTTAGGCACAGTCCATCGGCCAGGACAGAACTGGGTATCATCAAAAGTGGCAAAATCTCTCCAGTACCAATTTGTACAAGTACTAAGAGGTATGATAACCTTTTAAAATAAGGAGCTTTAGTCATTTTTTGGACAATCATTGTTTTCGCCACAATTGTCCTATACCATTTAGACAGTAGGTTTGTATCTCAGTCACTGTGTGCACATGGTAGGATCGGATTGGATTGGTTTGGATGTTGCTACGGTTGTTACCCAACTGGTGGTCTGGTGGTGACCACCCATCGGGTGGTCGGGTAATTCAAATATTTGAGATCTACTTCAAAAGGTAACCAGTTATACAAAGTTAATTCCCACCTCATTAGAAAAGAGAATTCCATTGTTATGGGAGATAACAGAATGTTAGACTGTGTTGGTGTTTGCTGGGCCAGTGTGTGTAAGCAGTTTAGTACAATAATGGTTGCTGTAGCTTTAAAACCAGATTACACCATGATGTGGTGTTGTACAGATAGGACATAAGGCCAATGACCAATGAGAATTTGTGATTTATAACTGCATTTGTCAATGTTCAAAAATATAAGCCAGGTTTGCTGGCAAGACACTGTGGCCTCTATCAAGGAAAAGCATGCATATTCAGCCATTTAATCTATTTTTTTACTAAAAGACCATACTATCTAGATGTAAAACATCACAAGTTGGGGCTTGATCCACCCTTGTTCATTCTGTTGCATGTATATATTAAGGTATTATATAGGTGAACATGTGTACAGCTGATATACTACAGCCTGCATCATTAATGAAAAACTAAATCACCCATCTAAAGTTTCCATTTTCTACAAGCCTATGTCATCTAGATGTGAAATAACATGGATTAAGACATGTCCCACCTTCCTACATACGTTCAGGCACCAATATCTGTACATAGGCTTGTATTGTATAATTTACTGTGTGGCCCACGGACTAACATGGTTAGTGTCCCTGCCTAAATACACATGCACACACAAAAATACATAGAAAGGTGCACGCACACACACATGCATGCAGAGATGGCCTTAGGCAAAATCGCAGGGCCCAGATAATAAATTCAGGTAAGATGAATGGATTAAACATATGGATAGGTGTGGAGGTGTGAAAATGTTTCTTCAAATCTAGCCATGTACACAGAAACACAAACAGAAACACACACAGGCCCGCATGAAGAGTTGCTGTGTATGTTCAGGTTCACTGTTTAACTACCAAAGCAAGAAAGTTATTTTAAACAGACAGTATAATTTAGCTGTCTGTGGTTCAATGTTGCTCCCTTGACTATTTATCATGAATATTTCACTATCACACTGGAACTTTAGGGGGAGAGGAAAAGTTATACACTCAGAAAGGCACTGATAAATCTTACTGACTGGGCAGAAGGTACATTTAAACATGTACTTAAACAACTATCACAAACAAACAAAAAAAAAAACAGAATGCATAGCATATAGTCCTAGGTAGACAACAGAATGCAAACTGTTTACCTTGCATCTACTTGGACAACAGCATTCTTTGGGATCACATCTGCCATTCTCTGGTGCTGGTCCAGACATGCGCTTGGCAAGAAGGCCAGCAGAAGGTAAGACACAACTACCTGCCCAAAGACTATACCCACCAGAGCTGCAGCTGCAGAGATTGTCTCATTCGACTTTGGCTGGCTGGCTGGCTGGCTGGCTGGCTGTCTTAACATGGCATCAAATTTACCAAAGGCTACACGGATGGTGTACAAATGACAGCCGTCAAATTGGAAAGTAGCTGGCATAATCTTGCTTCCTGATTTTCAAGCCGATGTCATTTATAATAAACACACCACTTCTTTGGGAAATAGGCTCATTTCCCAACTCCCTTACAGTTGAGTTGAGTTTTATCAATATTTCAATTCATTCAGTCGATCTCCAGATCTGGCAGCAGGATCTCTGGATCTTCCAGTAGCACTTTAGCTACTAGCTCGATTAGACCAGTAGCATGTTCATTTGCTGATTTCATGATTATTGGCTGAATGTTGCTTTACTGTAATAGTAAGCTCTTTAACTGCAAATTTGAACGGTCCCGTGGCAAGCCTCAATACCTCCACCCGCACGCTTACCTCAGGCCTGTGGTAAAGTGCACCAAGGGCTGATGGAGGGCTGGCGTTACTAAGGTAACGGAGTGCAATCAACCACCTTTTTTTTTATTTTTTTTTTAAAAGTTTGTCTGGGGTGAAAAAACAAGGGCAGGCAGTCTGTTGCCATTGACTTTCTAATGAACATAATGCCTCTCCAACCAGATACTCCACAGGAAGCTTAAGTAAAGACCGAGGGCCTATTAGACAGCTGATAAACACAAAACAACCTTAAGGCTTGAGTAAGGGAGTCACTTGGGCATACAGTGACTGAGCAGTGTCTTTGCTTGTCTGGAATTATCTGTGGAGGTGTATGTTTGTGCAGATGCCTGGGAAAATTTGTGGAGGTGCATGTTTGTGCAGATGCCTATTTGGGCCAGTATGCATGTCTGCGTGCCCATGTAAGTACAATGGCTGTGCCTGTGTGAATGAATGTTGTGTATGGCCAAAACTGGACCACTTTTCTCATTCACACTTATCTCACTTCAATCTGTGAGGATACCAGTTTTACTATGCATTTAGAAGCTCATTAGTTATCTTTTCAGTGATATGCATGCATGCAGTAGTATGACTACCATGATCATTTAAAAAATAAAACTACCCATGGAAAGAAGTTGCCAATTGCTAATTTGATTTTTGCTTTTTATAATCTGATCAGTGATGTGGCTAATTGGAAAAATTAATGAAGATGAGTACAAAAAAATCCTGTATATACAAATATATGCATGTATGTACTGCATTGTGTGTGTATGGGTGTATATACATACATGTGTATGTGAGAGTGATGTGTGTTAAGTGTGTACATACGCTCTCCACTGTAGGGTCTACGCGGGCCCTCTTCTTGCGTGGTGGGTGGGGCATTTCCCCACTGCTAGTGCCTTCGCCAGCCCCTGGTGCTGTTCAGACACGCAGACACAGACAAAATAACTTAATCATCATTCACGATCTCAGCCATCATAATCATCCCTCACCCCCTAACATCTTTTTTCAGCATGGCCCTCATCACTGCTTCATCCCCAAAACTTTAACAGTGTGAGAGAGCAAGAGATAGAGGGATATAGATGTGTAAGTGAGAGTGTGTGTGTGAGAGAGAGAGAGAGAGAGAGAGAGAGAGAGAGAGAGAGAGAGAGAGAGAGAGAGAGAGAGAGAGAGAGAGAGAGAGAGAGAGAGAGAGAGAGAGAGAGAGAGAGAGAGAGAGAGAGAGAAACAAAGATGCCTGGTGTTTTTCCCCATTAAGACGTTATGGCCATGCTAGACGTTTCCATGCTGCTTATTACACAACACTGTACTCATTCCTCGCGGCTATGGGGGTGTTCAGGAGTCCTTGTGATCTTCTCTTACGCTGCCGCTTTAATTAAATTTCTCCTGTGTGCACAGACCCAGTCATATCACGGTCACCACAGAAGCAGACCACAGGCTAAAACGCACTGTAGTTAGCCACATGCAATGTTTATCATCATGGGCAAACACACACACAGGCCTTGTGCGTGTATATGTGTGCGTGTGCGTGTGTGAGGTGTGGGTGGTCTGTGCAACTTACATACCCACCACCCCCAGGCACTTTGGTTATGACTCTGATACAGGGTCAGAGTTGGGTTTTCATGATTAAAATAAATATTGACACTGACAGACCAGGTGTCCTCTTAATATGCGAGCCTGGGTGTGACATCTCTGGCTATGTATCTGTCCCTGCTCATGTGTGTGTGAATGAGTAAGTCAAAGAGAGATGGATTTTTGTGTGATGGGATTCTCTCTCTCACTCAATCTCTCAATGAAAGGGTATGATGGATCCATGTGTGACATCTGTGTGTATGAATTTGACATTTCTGTCTCTTTCAAGTGCTTGTCAGTGTGTGACTAACATCTAAATGCAAGTGCGTGTGCGTGTGTGTGTGTGTGTGTGTGTGTGTGTGTGTGTGGCTCATAAAAGTGCAGTGCTTACTCTTCTGTTTGTTCTTTTTGGTTTTCCTTTTTAGGAGGACAGGATACAGAGTGGATATGAAAAAGAAAAACAAACAGTTATTTTAATTTTAATGTCAATTATGCATCATGCTTACACAGGCAATCCATAAAACCGTAGCCATGGCAACAAAACAGAAAACTAAACAATGTTTCAGAAAAAAAGAGAAAAATCCAAACAAGGACAGCTTCCACAGTGTTTCCCACACATAGACCAATTTGTGGCGGGCCGCCACACATTGAAATCCCCCCGCCACACATTGATTCCGGTATTTATTTATTTTTCCAGACGCGATTTTTATATAAAACGTTCCGTTAATTTAAACCTCGGATCAGTCTCTGCTTTACTGTCATTCGCTTTCCCACACACGCACGCATGGGTCCAAACGCACTGACATCTGATTCGCCCGCTCCTCTCCATGGCAACGTCTGACGCTGCAGCCGAAGCTGGATAGCAAGAAAGCAGAATTGCACTGAGGAGAGAGTCGGCGAAACCTGGCTGTTCACAAAAGGTTTGTATGCTACTGTGCTCAAAACACACATGCACAGAATTATTGTCCAGAAAAGTTATATTGGCATAGTGAGCTAAAAGTTGTTAACGTTAGCAAAGGAACATCCCACGCCCTAATTCAACATATAAAGCTGGTAACGCAGCATCCCCGTAAAGCCCAAGACATTCCGCCCAGGGCACGGCCATAGCGTTCTTGATGCATTTAGCTAGAAAGTGACCATAGCGTTCTTGCTGCATTTAGCTAGAAAGTGTTGAGGGAGTCAGATTTGAAGCAGACACGATGTACAACGTTCTGATTGTAAAATAAATGCACTGGCATCGGTCTACGTCTACACTAGTCAACTATGGTTCTCAATCGCATCCTGGCATAGTCCCACCCTCCCTCGTGACTCTCTTTGATTAACTGCTGTAGGTCCATTTATAAACTGGATTACAGTAGCCTAATTCAGCGATTCAGGTGAAATGTGTTTATGGCAGTGGCGGATGCTGGTATTCCAAAGAGGGGAAGCTCACTGCCAACTTAATCATAAAATGTGTCCATTTACTTACACGTTAATTCTACCCTTCGTTCCTTCTCTAGAAAATGGTCTGCCATAGTGCTCTCCTAGCGGGCTAGTGCAGGTGCGCTAGCGGGCTAGTTCACGAGAGCTAGTGGGCTAGTTAAGTAGCACTAGCGCCAACCTACCTCACAGTATCATTCTAACGAAACGAAATTAAAAACGAACAAGAAAAATGTAATAAACCAAACCGGAAATAAGTGTGAGTGTGATTTATATACAGTGTAAGAAATGAACAAGCATTTTCGCTGAGGAAATGCTAACAAACTGCTTACTGCTTATCTTCCAATGCATGCAACATCCGCGATGGGACTGAGCTCCAGCAGCCAAGTGACAGCCTATGTATGAAAAACGCCAGCCAATCAAAACTGGATTCAGAGGTTCACCAATCAACACGGGGACTGCTTGAAGTCCGGACCAGCAAAACTCCGCCCACCATTCCATTCACCCCCAGAGACGCTCAGCGTCCGGGGGCGGGAGAAAAAAAATGGCATTTCTCCAATGACCATCCAGTTTCCATGCATAGAAAATGAGGGGTCCGTGCTGGCCCATTGAAGTGCATTGACGCTGGACATCTATGAGAAAATGCGTTGGCCATATGCCATGAGAACAAAGTATGCTAAGTTCCAACTCAGTTGATTTGTGATGATGGGCCTATTATTAACAAACGGGTGTTTGAAATGGACATGTTTTAAGGCATTTTGTAAACATTTGACCATTACATTTTTTTTTTACAGAGCTTCCCTTGCAGTCTTAGAGAAATCTCCTCTGGTTTATGGATAAAGCTATGTCCATTGTCAAATTAAGAATAAAGCAACATATTTTGGCTATTTTTTTTTCACTCTGACTCTGAATGTTTGTTGTTTTAATTCAGATGAGTATTGAGAAATATTTCTTCAAAAAAAGGCCTCGTGCAGAGGAGAGAGAGCAGCTGGAGGTATCATTTTGTTTTATGCCAGTTTTTTGGTAAGAAGTTAACAAAATGGAACTTAATTAAAATCAAGTTCAATTTCAATCTGGTGATGGGTCTTCCATACAAAGTACAGGTATTTGTATGAGCATACAAATTTTATTGGCCTGTCCAGTAATGCATGTTTAGGTAGAGGAAGGTCCATACAGGATTCTAGTAGGGTTCTTATCAGTCAGAAACTAAGATTAAACCTAATAATTTAAAAATGTCTTTTAAATACTAATGTACATTCAACTTAAAGCAGCTTCAGAAAGAATACTGCCTTCTGCTCGCATTTTACATAAACCCCAATGACCGACTACGCCGACCGCCGTGACTTCGCGACGCCGTGACACTATCCCGGTGCGCAGACCCACCACAAATTGCCACCTGATCTGTGGGAAACACTGTTCCACATGGATTTCCACAGGATTGACCTTTGAACACATGTACTCACACATCAACGTTTTTCTGCTGCACAGCAGCGATCTTCTTGCTTGGTGCCACTCCCCTCATCCTTCCCTCAACATAATGGTCTCTGTGAGGAGGAAAGACAGGAAGAAAGAATTTAGAGAAAAGAAAAAGACAAAGTCTGACTAACTCATGTATTTTTATTATTTGTTTTAAGAGAGGAGTTTTCTAAGTGATCACTTTGATCCTCTAGCTAATTAACAAGCTAAATATAGTCAACTAGCGAACATGGCAGCTCAAGTTAAAGATCGAAAGAAAACGAAAGATATTTCCGCTCACATTGTAATTATTTATGCCAGCAGTTTTACGTGTGTGTGTGCGTGAGTGTGCTAGTAAAGGAGCCTATGAGGGCGTGAATAACAACATCAGCAGCAAAAGGGAACACAGAGATTGGCATTAAGGATGACCGTGGCAGAGAGAAAGATAAAGAGGAAAATGTGTGATATACACAGGACTCACTAATAGAAGAGTAAAGACGAAAGAAAAATAAGTGTGATATACGAAGGACTCACTGATTTGCCTTCTGGAGCTCTTTCTGTTTCTGCAGGTTGCTGTCCACATATTTAAGCACACGGCTTTCAGGAACCCATTCGTCCCAGCTGGGAAAGCGGCAAATATTTATTTCCATCAATAAAACAACTGCCCAACACACATGCCCAGCACAAGTGTCTCAGACCTCATGCCTGCCGTCTTTTTTTGAAAGGTATACTTGTATACTTTACTGGCAAGCTAGTATTATGTCTGTTGATATTTGTATATACATGTGCAGATCATTTCAAATGTGACAAAAGCAAACTTGCTGGAGCTGTAAGCAGAAGGCTAGATGTGCTCTGTGACTTACTTCTTATTCCACCCGCTGTAATGAATGAAGTATTTTACTTGCTTGTCCTTTATATTGATTTTAACACACTGCAAAGACAAGAACCAAAAATAAATTCCTGGACATATTCTTGACATTAAAGTGCTCTCTAAGTAATGTGTGGGACGAATTTGAACAGTGGCAAGACAGCGAGTTGAGTGGTTCTGTAAAAGTTTCACTGGCTTTCAAGAGGACGTGCCTTCAGCAGCCATAGCTTTAGCAGACACACACATACTGAGTATGAAAGTGCCGGGTGCTTTTAAGTACCACTGACATTAAAAGGCTTTCACATATCAAGTCTCAATAACTAACTCAAATTCACTCAAAAGCAATTATCCCAGTATGAAACAGAGACAAGAACTCTCTTCATAATCATAAGATCTATAAAAATATGAATTGAGGAAGCCCACACTGAGAGGGTCGTACCTTAGCTTCGTATAGCAATGGCCCATGAAAACACAGCACTCGTTCACCTGAAGCAGAGAAGACAGACACACAAGTGTAAACACACGCGCACACACGCACAGTTCAGTCAACCTTAACTTGGGGTGCCTGGGGAAAAAAATCCTAGGCCTTCCATGGATTTTTAAAAGTGCCATTTTAATTGCATTTAAAGTCCTTATTTTCCACTGGTCCTGGGTATTGATTTCGATTTCCCATAAGCGCTCTCTGGCTATATCAAGGCTGTTCTAAACATAATTGCCAGTTTTTTGGGAAAAAATGAACATTCAATCCTATGTTGTTGGTAAAGTGGAATCATTTAAGGTCCCATCATCCTTTGTTTTAGCTAACATGTTGCATTGCAGGCCACTCAAATCCCTCTGCCATTGGGACTGAAAAGTCAGATTGCAATTTAAAAGCAAATCAGATTGCTATTAAAAGCAAATAATGTTATATCCACACGTTAATAAAACCTATATTAATTCAGTGGAAGCTTTCACCTTAAGGAACCGAGTATACACGGGCATGTCTAGATGTTTAGGGTATTTAACAAACAGGTTTGGTATTTTTCATGAAAACGGTTTATTGATTAGTGCAAGAACTGTAGAGTAGCAGCTACATGGAGATTATGGGATATTCCGTCGGTCAATATCGCACTTCTGTAAATGGCGACACGTTTTGACATAATCAGACTGCAATGCATACCTGTAACTTATGTGATTGGCTGTCTACGTTACAGGCAGCTAAAAGTACCGACTGTGGCGAATGAATACTTAATACGTAAACACAAAATGTTTGACATGGTACAGTATGATTACATCATAATATATTTGTGAAATACAAAAATCACATATCTAATGATAATTTATCTTTCTCTGTAAACATGTTTTGCTTTACAAATGCCCACGTACTGTTTTTGCTAATAAGCTAACCATCTAGCTAGGCACAAGTCAGATTTCAGCGGTTCATTGACAACAGTGTTATCACATTAACTTTATTTTATCAGATCCATTTGTAAACTGTATAGCCATATGAGATTATCATGAGTTCAGATACAAAAGGACGGTAATGTTAGGTCCAGTTGGACATACGTTTTGCACAACCCTAGCTGGCTAGCAGCTGCTTGTTTACGTAGCGCGCCATTGTGCAGGCGGCAGCGCCCACCACAGCAATGAACCGTAGAGAACAATGGCAGGTGCGGGTTTGACCTAAACTACAGGCACAAACGGCTTCTTACCTTCTTGAAATTTAGGTTTAGGGTCCTGTTTAGGCGCCATTCACAGATTAAGCAATCAAAATATCTGGAAAATCAAATCCAGGCATCGCCAGCTCGGATTTCTTTCAGACACAGTGAAAGCGCCGCTCTTCGTCTCTCTCGTGACGCATTTTCATCGCGCCTAGGTCATGTGACTGAAATCACCCTTGGGCCAATGACAGCCTCGGATTCATTAGGTCATTCTGTCATGTGTCAATAAACTTACCATTAAATGAACTTAAATCGGTTTGATGTCCATCAGACAAATGTAATGAAAAACCGTACCTGCATGTTGTATTATGCTGTTGTGTAACAAAGTTATGTAACAAAATCATTTGAGCACCATGCCTCTTTAAAGGTGCAACCCTTTTTTTTTTTTTTTTTTTTTTTTTTTTAAATGAAAACCTTAATTAACCGAAATCCGGCTCTTGGGGTGTCCTAGAAACGTTATAAATCCCACATATTTGTGTGAGCTACGTTCCCTGAATCCTGATTTTTATTTTCTGTAGCATGTCTTAAATAAAAAAAGGACTAAAATAATTATTGCGTTTATTTAGGCCTTGTACAAAGTTATATGCATGTATATATCTATTTATTATTTTGTCGGCTTCTTAACTGTTGAATTAATTATATCGTAAAATCTGCATAGGTTTATTGATTCTGATAGACCTTCACGCGGCAATCCACTCGACTAACAGAATTATGTCTAGGTAGTATTTGCTTACAAATGAGCCTACCACAGGCTAAATGAGGATCGTGGTCAGGTTACGTTTTTCTTTTTGTATTGACCATGACACCAACATGATGCATATGGTATCCACTAAAAGAACCAGTCACCAGTTAGAGGGTCAGTTTTGCTTAATAACGGGAACAATACATGTTCTTCCCAGAGATGGATTTTAAAATAATTCGTGTTTTCTTGAAAGGAAATGAGACACGTGAAGATTAATGTTTTTGTAGTAGGCTAAGCGCATATGGGTAAATACCCAAAGCGTGTTTGCTCGAGGATTCAACATAAGGGATGTAAGATATCTAAAATGGGCTCTGGACCATCTTGATTTGAGTGCAGTCTCGCCCAATGACACCCATTAACACACACACACACACACAAAGGCAAGAACGCGATATGTCTTGGATTTTAGCTTTAATGATTTATTCAGGTTCTATAGTAGTTTGGCAACAAATAACGTTCGGCACGCAGCTGAGCGCATCAAATGTCGAACATTGCTGTGCGGATGCTTTTAAAACATTGTCCCTATTTGGCACATCAAAGGTCTCATGCAACACCTGGCAATACAACCCAAAGCACAGGATCAATTATGCACATTAATAATGCAACAAGGGATGACTTGTCTCCTTATATATTTATATGGAAATAAAAAAACAATAACCGATACATTTAGACTGCCCGTTTGGTCAACCCAAAGGTCCTAGTGGTCAACCTGCCGCGTAGACCTTGTAGCCCTATGTAGAGACTGCGTTTCGGAGCGGGTGGTCAAATGAAGCACAAGGTGTTTTAGCTTTTTCCTGAACTCCCTTCTTGTCAGGCAGTAGATGAAAGGATTTAAACAGCTGTTTGTGTGAGCGAGGCAAACAGTTGCAGGGAAAATGTATGTATGCACAATGTAGTATGCCTCGTCCCAGTAGACAACATTTAGTTTGACCAACACTCCCCACAGCGTAATGGCATGGTTGGGCATCCAGCACAGAAAGAAAGCCATAACGACAATTGTGACTGATTTGGTTACATGCAATTTCCTTCTTGACGCATGGTTATTCATGCTTCGCTTTTTCACGAACCTCACAAGTAGCAAGTAGCTTACTGACAAAATCAACATTGGTAAAACAAAGGCGACAAGGATTTTTTGAAGGTGGTACATTGCTAGCCAGTACTGTCCAGCAGGAAACTTTAACAGGCACAGTTTCTCCCCGGCGACGCTGGTCACTGTGGAGAAGATAGATGTCGGTGCGGTGGCTAGAGTGGCGACAGCCCACAGAAAAGCGCACACCCATTTAACTGAGCACAGTGGTTTGCACGAGTGGCTTTTGGTAGCCGATGCCACTGACCAATACCGTGTGATGCTCATAGCTGTGAGAAAGAAAACACTGGCGTACATGTTCATCACAGTTACAGACAAAATGATTTTGCACATGGCGTCTCCAAACGGCCAACTAAAATCCAGCGCTGTATCCACCGCCCAGAATGGCAAAGTCAACACAAACTGAAAATCTGTTATAGCCAAATTGAATATAAAATAGTTTATAGTGGAGCTCTTCCTCCCTCGTTTGAGTTTCATCAAAAAGAAGACCAGCAGGTTGCCTACTAACCCCACAGCGCACACAACAGAATAGACTATGGATATCGTGATTCTCAGGACGGGACTTCTGTCAGCTGTCACGTCGATGTCTTCAGCAGTTCCATACCTATCTTCGCCCCCCAGTGTCATGTTCAGTGTGTCGTTCATGATCCCCAAATCCCTCATCAATTGTGTTAAACGATCCATTGTTTCAGACAACTGAGCGCAACGAAAAGATGACCTTTAGTCGCCACAGATAACTTTCCTGTTCCATCTGTGCGCATCTCTTCCCGGCCAAAAGATTGTGTGTGTCGAGTGATGGAACAGACTGAGTATTTAACAGGGGCGTCTTGCCTCAGCCCACCCTACTGCTGACATGATTGGCCAGGTTTATTTGACAGGTAGTCTACAGAGTTCTGTTCGCTTGGTTAAGTGTGCTTTGGGCATCAGCGTTATCTTTGGTTAGGAGCTAACTGCGCGGTCTTTTAAGGTGCAAAATAAATAAATAATGTATAGCCTACACGGAATGAACCTGCTCACTGTTTATGTTCATGGTGGGCTAAGCCGAATGCCACTTATCAGTGGTCAGGGACACGCTTTGCCTGCCTGCCTGCATTCGTAATATCTTTGACTCACCCCGATTACGCTGACTTCAGATTTTAATGAAAAGACCTGACTTTCCGAAATACACCGAGGATATTGGGAATCTCTAACACATTATAACCTTATACTGCTCGCCTTCTGTATCATGAATGTAATATTCCTCACCAAACGTGACTGAAAAGTGGAATTTTACTTGGTGATCAAGCCTGCCATGTTTCGCAGTGTGCACATGTGTTCACTGGACCTAATGTGTATTGTGTAATGAACGGATCAAATGGAGAGGCAGAATTTCCCTTTGGGGAATAAACATAGTATGTATCTGTCTGTCTAGTCTTTTCAGCCTTTAAAAACCCTGCTGTGCATAGTAGTTTACACACCTTTCTGTTCACTGCTACAGCACTGGTCATGAAACAGCCATGGCTGTGCTTCGTACTTGCATGAGGCAGCATCAATATGGAGGTGACAGTTTCTCACTCACCTTTACTCGCTTTGACATAAAAGCTGAATATTATTAGCAGCCACAGCCTAGGCACTGACTCTGTTGTTTTAATCATTGATCAGTAAATGTTGTAAGTGCAACAGAACAGATGTGCAAAACGTCCTGAAAAATTGAAGATGACATTTCAGGATTAACCAAAAATGCGCTGTAACTATTACAGACAAACTTCAACTTCTCTTAACTTTTGAATGCACATGTCCAAAAGTTCATTGTTTTAGAACGTTTTGCACACCTTGCTGTTCTCTTGTGTCAATGAGTTAAACTGCACAATGCACAACAGGTGTTTAATCAATGAATTGGTCAATAATGTCCTTGTTTAATTAGAACTGGTATTTAAACAGTTCTAATTACACTTCACATTTTGACATCATGAGACTATGATCATCACGAGATTATTATTTTTTGTCACCCACCACTGTTGTAGGCTTTTGTTTCAATAAATAGTTTGAGATGAGGAAATCTCCATTGCATGCTTCTACTTACATGCCCTACTATCGTGATATACCAGTGTGAACCTTTTCTATTTTCCATACATTTCACTCGAAAGCCAAATATCCTTAACTTTTTGTGAGTTTGTGTGTACACTCCTCACAAAAAATTAGGGATATTTGGCTTTCGGGTAAAATCTATGGAAAATGTCAAAAATTCACACTGCAGTGTTATTATATCATGAAAGTAGGGCATTTACGTGGAAGCATGCAGTGGTGATATTCTTATCTCTAACAATTTATTGAAACAAAAGCCAACAATAGTGGTGGGTGACAAAAAATAATGCTCTCGTGATGATCATAGTCTCATGGTGACATTTATGGGTCAATGCATGGATCAAACACCTGTTGTGAATTTTGTTGTTAAGCTCCTTGTTACAGAACAGCAAGATGTGCAAAACGCCCTGAAACATTAAAGGTGACATTTTAGCCGTCATATTAATGTAACTAACTGCACAATGTAGAACGGTAGTAGCCTAGCCCTCGTAAGTTACTTAGTAGAAGATATAATACCACTGTAGTGAGAACCTTTGACGTTTTCCATGAATTTCACCCAAAAGCCAACAATTCAGCAACACATACGCACTTTTTGTGAGTAGTGTATGTGTTGCTGAATTGTAGCTTCTGCAGCCAAGTTACCCATCACTGAACATGTAAGGCTGTACATATATTTCATGCTTGAAAGGGGTTCGAAATAGCGATTCACAAGCTTAGACCAGCTAAATAGTGATTAATCTGAAGCCTAATTTTTATGTGCTTGCTAGTAGTTGTAACCAGAGTTGGGTCACCTGGTCTCACATATTTGTTCCAAGCGTTCAGGAAACAAGCTGATTGCAATTAGCAAAACTCTACAGTTAAAGCTGATCAGTAAAATTACCTGTGTTATGTGCACACCAGCGCGTGAAAGGACCTTACCTGGTTGAACAGGAGTGGCTTGCAGGAGTAACCGTGGATTGGTCAATATACCCAGGTGTAATATTTAGTAGAGGAAGAAAGGGAGTGTATTACAGTGTATTTTTTCCTTTAACATTTTAATTTTCAACACAGAATTAAATCTGAAACAGCATGGTAGACAGCGGAAAAGGAAGGGATGTCTGAACTTCTGACAAGCCAAGATCAAATGAGACAAAAAAAATTCAATACAAAGCAATAGAGCTTTTTTTAAATAATTATATAATTATGAATGAAATGACATGTACGGCAAGACATACTTGTCAAACAAAATGTAAAAATATGTAGATAAAATAAATTAAATTTAATTTTGTACACAAGATAAGAAATATAATAAGAAGAAGAGGAGGAAGAAGAAATTACCAGCAAATCTACTGAAGCTTTATCTTCATTAGAAAAAGCACACATGACAAGCCTGGGCTGTATACAGGACCACCCCCACCCCACCGCCTCTTTTTTCACAGGCCTAATTAGGATATAATAGCTCAGAGTGCTCTGTTATGAAATTAATACAAGGAGATGACCGTACACCTCTGTCCCTCTGTAGAAATATGAGCACGCTGAAGAACCCGTGACACACATACACACAAACCAGAGAATGACTGGTAAGTGTTTAAACATTGCTTTGAAACACACAGGGGAATTTGAAGAGGGGATTTGAAACCCATTCAATCTTAAACTAAATCCCAAAGAGGAAAACGTCAAGGGCATTCCATCCCTGGCAAGGTCTCTCTGACAAGCCTAATCATCCCGAGTACCTGTGATCAGACATAGGCAGTGAGAACAGGACAGGCTACTCCTGAGGAATCTTAAGCTCTGATGTTTGGGCTTTGGTATCTGCAAGTGAAGTCTAGGGATTGCTCCCTCTCACTCCCCCTTTGATTTTTATCCACGGCACAATGTCCTTCATTGTGTAGCCTGGCAACAATCCCCCCTCCAATCAGGAATACCAATCGTTATGTCAAGGCTAGAGTACTTCTCAGATGTTTCTGATCCATTTGCCAATGTGTGTTCAGTTTTACAGGGGTGTTTTGAAGGGAATCTTAACAATCTTTCATGATAAGTGGATTTTAAGTATCATTCATGATATGACTTTTATGAACTTCTCTTTGAAATCAAACAACATCTCTGAAACATGTGCTGTTTTTCCCCCCTCAGGGCAGACTGAGGGATTGTTTGGAGTGGACGACAGGAGGGGCGGAAGCAGGGATGGTCGTCACGTGTGTCTCTAAAAGGCTAGAGCCAGCAATGGCCAACACAGAGGAATGCTCTTGCACATATACACATCTCTACACACCTTATTGAAAAACCTCATAAATAACCAGCAGAGTAAAAGAAACTTTAAATACAGTCACTGTGCCTGTCCTTCCCCTCTGCTCCAACACCCTCAGGTGAGTCAAGGCCTTCTGATAGTTTCAACCAGACACACAGAAAGAAAACAATAGTAAATGCATGATTGTGAAGTGATTCAGAGGTGGAATAAAATACAAAAAAGCAAACAAAAAAAAACAAACAAAAACAAAAAAAGTATAAAAGGTATTATATAATAAAGGGACGACACACGGATCTGTGAAGAAGAAACACACACATCCACTGTCCATGAGGGATGAGTCTAAATAAAATCGCCCTCTAGACAGTCAGTGTGTTACGTTTTCTGTGTGTTTTTTTTCTTAATATATATTTATATATTTATATATATATGTACAAAAGTAAAACTGAAAATATATTTCTCTTTTCTGTACACAGTATTGTTTTTTTTCTCCTTTTCATCTTTCCTCTTCCTCCTCTTTGTCTTGTATACAAAATGGCGTTTGTGTTCTCTTCAGTCTCCTTTCCCTCCTTCCAACTTCCTGACCTTTTAGTCCTCTTTTTGTTGAAAAAAAAAAAAAACCTTCTTGTCCAGGTTCACCACACACACACACACACACACACACACACACACACACACACTCTTTCTATCTCAGTGCTTTCTCTGTCCACTGTAGGTTAGTCTGTGTGTTGCTCCTCTGCAGAGCTTGGGTGTCTGTGTATGGGTTTTAGGGTGTGGGAGATTAGTCCAATGAGATGACATCAGGGATGGCTCCGTAGATGACCGACGCTGCTGTGTCCACCGTGCTGGACCTGGTGGTTGCCGAGGACAATGTGGTGTGGGCGTGGCTGCTGCTGCTGTCCCTCAGGCTGCCAGGCGACACCAAGCTGCTGCTGCTGTTGCTGCTGCTGCCACCGCTTCCATTGGTCACTGCCGGGCCTAGGCCCGCCCCGCCGGCTGCGGCCACAGTGCCCGATTGGTCCAGGAACAGTTGAGAGGAGGTGTAGGGTAGGAAGCGGTTCATGAGCAGCTCATGCTCCTCCGGGGAGGTTGCAGAGGCTGAGGCTGCCGCCGCTGCCGCCATCATTATGTTATAGTGCTGCAGAGAAGGGGAGAGACGGAGGGGAGAAGGAATAGAGAGAAGAGCGAGATAAAAAGTAGTAGAGACATGAGAGACAGCCAAAACAAGAAGTAGTAGTAAACACAGAGAAAGTGTGATAGAATGACGAAAGAACAGACAGGATAGAGAAAGAGTTGGAGAAAAACAATGAGGAGGAATCAAGAGAGGAGGAAAGGGTGAAACGTGGAGCAGAGATGGAGAGAGTGTAAGACAGACAGAAGATAAAAAGTGATAGTGAGTGTGAGATGTTAAGGAGAAGCAAATAAGATAAAGACACACAGAGAGACACATATAAGGAAACAGAAAGAAAGTAAAGGGAGGTGGGAGGAAGAAAGTGAGAAAGAGAGGAAAAAAAGGATAGAGACAGAGAAAAAAATGTTGGTTTAGGTTTTTTGACTTAGACCTTCCAGTTCTTACTGCAAACAGACATCTTAGTAGAACAGGATGGACCAACAGGCTGAGTGTTCTGCCTACCATGTTAGACTAAACTCTGCTAGCGCAACCACTTAGAATTATAACTAATAATGGGTTCATGTTACGGAATATGTAGGTGGATGACATGTCTCCATGGCCATCTTTCCATTTCCTGTTGCTTTTGTCATCTCTTTTTTATGTCCTTCGGATCAATAGTGAGCTTAACAAAGTCATGTGCAATGCTGCCCCCTGGCAACCACTACAGCTAGGGAGCCCACCACCCCTTACCTGGCTGTCATTCTGTAAGAACGCATGGAAGAAGTTCAAATCTGCCAACAAAGAGAGAAACATGCAGTTAGTCAGTGTCCGACACAAGGTTGACCGATTGCTGAGCAGTTTATTGGTTGCCACAGTGAACAGAATATGGGTGTAGGTTTTACCCCATCCACCAGCCTATTAAAGATATCAGATCTTCGAGAGACTCTTAAATCCCCGATATGAAATAAATTACCAAATGCAGCCACGTAGAATCTATCAGTTAAAAGTGTCTCAGTAAAAGGCGGATGGACATGAACACGCTGTTGTTTGATTCATATTTTATTTCCAGAACAGATTAAGCATGTCTTTGCAGCCAAACGAAACATGATGAAATCATTTCCAGCCTTGTAAAGAGCGCCTGCCAAATTCTTTCTGGAATGTTTCAAAAGTTAGACTGTTTATATCCGAAAGCTAAAACACAAGCGTTTGTGTACTCATGTATGCACGCACACACACAATAATATTTATTTTCAGTGATTTCTCTGGCACGTCACCTCTCATGCTGTGATTAAGTCCTCCGTTGGGCACTATTACCAAAGACAACCAATAGCAATTTACTCTCTGGGTCACCATGCTTCCTCCCAGCAATGTTACTGTCCTGACTTCAGCTTATTGAGCTGCTATTGTATATGATAATAAATATTTACAGGGCCTCGTTTTTGGACACCCAAAAAGAAAATCATTCTCATTATCAGCTGTCATATATGTGAGCATGTGAGTTTTTTAACTCTCCTGAATTGCAATGTTTCTTGCTGTTGCTGTGACCAGTTACTAATTTTTAGTAGTGTGCTACATGATGAGTGCGTGTGTGCGTGCGTGTGTATGGAATGTGTAGCTGTACATGGCCAACTGTGTGGGCTAGAAGTGCCCGGTAAGAGCCTCTATGTCCTCTGGTACATAGTTTACTGTGGTTAAGGTTGAAGTGCTCCTCAGCTGTGTGTGTGTTTGCATGTGTGCATATGTGTATGTGTTTGTACATGTGTGCGTGTGCGTGTGCGTGCGTGTGCGTGCGTGCGTGCGTGCGTGCGTGCGTGCGTGCCATACCCAGCTCACTGTGTGCGGGGTAGAAGTGGCGGTAGTCCTGGATGAGGGGAGGGGGTGGAGGGATGTAGCTGGTCTCCATGGCAGGCATACTGGGAGCTCGCGTCACCGGAGACGCCTGATGGTGCAAGTTTAGCACACTGTACCGAAAGATAGTGATCAGAAAAAAAGACAGGCAAGGGAGGTGAGAGGGAGAGGGAGAGGGGGAGGGAGAGGGAGAGAGAGAGGGAGAGAGGGAGGGAGAGAGAAAGGGAGAGAGAAAAGGAGAGAGAGATGTAACATTATGTGACTCCAGTGTTTCCCCTAGGGTTTTATTGTAACACTGGTGTTGTCAGTTGAGAAACGTTATTAACTTAATTATGCTAGAGGGGGTTGGAGGCAAATGTGAAAATAACCCAATAAATGGTCATTTCTGGCAGTTTTGGACAAATTGAGACTTAAAAAAATAAGCCTTTGGGTGTAGTGCTTACAAAGTGTGCAAATGAAATACTCTGATGGTGATCTTACTGATCTTACAGCAGTGGTGCTCATCTTTTTAGCAGTTGTGGTGCATTGCTGCTAAATGCATATAGGGAAACACTGGTAACTCATTATAAAGACGCACATGTACATGGTTCTTAAATAAGTCCATTAAACTGTACAACTTAATTGTTTAAATTCTCTGTGACTGAAAAGAGGCTGATCATACTGAACACTGGCTAGTTACGGTTCTTCCTTGGTTCCCAGTACTTCTCTGGTATGTAAACACAACTGGAAACCAACTGGTACAATAGGTAATTCACCAGCCAAAAGTTAACGTATGCAGTACATCGTGAAATGGACTGTACAGATACTGCTCATATAATTAGAATATCATGAAAAACTTGATTTATTTCAGTAATTCCATTCAAAAAGTGAAACTTGTATAATGTATGCAGTCATTTCATACAGACTTATTTCAAGTGTTTATTTCTTATTACATTGATGATTATAACCCACAATTAATGAAAACCCCAAATTGAGTATCTCAGAAAATTAGAATATTGTCGAATGGTTCAATATTGAAGACACCTGGTGCCACACTCTAATCAGCTAATTAATTCAAAACACCTGCAAAGGCCTTTAAATGGTCTCCTAGTCTAGTTCTGTAGCCTACACAATCATGGGGAAGACGTCTGACCATTGACACCTTGCACAATTAGGGCAATACACAAAAGGTCATTGCTAAAAAAGCTTGCTGTTCACAGAGTCACTCTATGTGTCCAATCACATTAACAGAGAGGCGAAGGGAAGGAAAAGGTGTGGTAGAAAAAAGTGTACAAGCAATAGGGACAACTGCACTATGGAGAGGATTGTGAAACAAAGCCCTCTAAAGTCCAAGGTCAACACAGCCGCCTACCAGGACGTTTTAGAGCACTTCATGCTTCCTGCTGCTGACCAACCTGCACACAGTGCCAAAGCTACAAGTACCTGGTATAAGGCCCATGATATCCCTGTTCTTAACTGGTCAGCAAACTCGCCTGACCTTAACTTCATAGAAAATCTATGGGGTATTGTGAAGAGGAACGTGATACGCCAGACCCAACAATACAGAAGAGCTGAAGGCCATTATCAGAGCAACTTGGGCTCTCATAACAACTGAGCAGTGCCAAAGACTGATCGACTCAATGTCACGCCACATTGCTGCAGTAATTCAGGCAAAAGGGGCCCCAACTAAGTATTAAGTAAGTAAGTAAGTAAGTAACTAAGTAAGTAAGTAAGTAATATCCTAATTTTCTGAGATATTACATTTGGGATTTTCATTAGTTGTTAGCTATAATCATCAAAATGAAAGAAATAAACATTTGAAATGTATCAGGCTGTGTGTAATTAATGGATATACTATACAAGTCTCACTTTTTGAATGGAATCAACTTTTTTTGACCAGCACCTGCACATAGATCAGCAAAAAACAGAGAAGCATTTAGTCAAAAAAATGTTATATATATATATAATTACATTTTTTAATTCTGAATAAATTTCCCACTAGTGGTACATCCGTGCTATACCATAATTTAGTGAAATGGAATTTGTGAGGGGAATCTGAGGGGAATTATGAGGCACATGATAAACACCCACCCTTTCGTGATTGGTGGGGAGGTCGGCGACAGGGACGGACATGGCCGCTTGGGTGGAGGCTCGTCATCATTCTCTTCGTCTGAGGAACTGTCCAGTGTGAGGTCAATGATCTCCACCTTTTTGCCGTCACTGCTATGTGACGAGCTGTTGCGATGTTCTGTTGATACTGGTCTGCAAGAGTCTAGGACAGGGAAGAATAAGAACATTTTGAGAGGTCCATCAAATCAAAAGCTTCTAAACTGTGTATAAACAATGTTTTTTTGTGCTCTGACCGCACTGCAGTAAAGCAGAGCACTACTGCTGGGATCAGTAGTGGACATGGAGTAAAAGCTAAAGCTTATAGCAATAGTTCTTACTCCTAATCTGTCTACTGCAGGGTAAACAGAGAACAGTTCGAGTTGGCTGCGACACAACATCCAAGAATGACTCAAAGACAGTAACCCATATGTGAGCATACTAGGGCCCCACAATATTACAAAACTTCTGAATGCTGCAATGACGATATGACAATATAAATAAACAATTAAATGCACAGTATCAGTTTCAGATTTGTGTTCATTACTTCAGTGCAATGAGTGGGCTGTGTTATGACTGGGATCATCTAAAGCAGCAGTTCTCCATCTGATTGACCAAAAATGCAAAGCATAAAACTATTGCTTATGGAAAATTTTTGCCATTAAACCTATTTTGTCATATGTATACTGTGCATATAAATACTGAGGTATGACAATATTTTCAATATTCTATGCGACCCAAGTGTAAGTTAGACAAGCCTCAGAGAGCACAGGCCTGATCAGGTGACACTTCACCGCATCACGTTGTGTGTACTGGAGGGTCACAAACATCAAGGGCTCTGCTCATGCTCTCAGAGCCTTCTGGAGTGAATGTGTGTCGGGCGGCGGAGAATGGGAGATAGCCAGTGGTGGCTACTGGAGTAGCAAGCGGTAACTCAAGACAGACAGCCAGACAAAGAAGGCCTGTGCGGGGTTGCGGTGGCCTCGACCCGACCTGACAGGATGTGATTTACTGGGCTTGGTGCACATACCCTCCAGTCCGTTGGACGATGCCGACACCTCTTGCACAATCTTCTTGGATCTCATGGGCGACCAGTTCCCGTCCTCCTTAAACTGGATCTCATCGCAGTCCACACAGCTGCTTAGGATCTCCATAAAAAGCCTGCCCCAAGGACAATGTGCACACGCACGCACACACACAGACACACACACAAAAGCAGTACTATTCGAGTAAAGCATAAACATAGGTTTATTATGTAACACACATAATTCAACTACCAGCTCAACCAGGTTCTGCGTCTGAGGACAATGAATGTTTTCATGTTCCTTTCTTGAGTTCAGCAAGGCTGTCTGGTTCAAAAGTCAGACCGCTGTAATGATTTCACCAAGTGGTGAAATCTTATAATGAACTGCCTTCTGAACTACGCAGCCTTACTGAACTTCTCCCTGTGCTTTAGAGTGAAACATGAAAACAGTAATTAAATTGAGAAATGGCAGAGCAAACAGGAACAACAGAATGGAGGACACAGAGAAAGAAATACAAAAAGGGATAGAAATACTGGTAGAAATAGGGGGAGAGAGATGGAGAGAGACAGAGAGAGAGAGAGAGAGAGAGAGAGAGACATTGCCCATTGATAATGGGACAATGAGAGACAGATGGAGGGAAAGAGACAGAAAGAGAGGCAATAGCACTTTAAAATTAGAGATAAAACAGGGAAGCTGCTACTGAATCAGTCCATTATCACCTCAATAAGGTGATGCACCTGGTAATACAGTTAAAGACCCGTTATTAATCAATAATATTTTTTAGATCCTTCTGTATGAATCTTTAGTCCTCAGACCAAAATATCTCTTCTGAACAGATTGAAAGTTTCATAGAAAAGGTCTCACTAGCTAGGTTTACACATCAAGCCACTTAGACTATATATATCCCCATCATACGAACACTGCTTATATTACTCGTTCTAAAACCACATAAGGATCATACTCGGTGCTTTAATTGCCATCCTAAATCATTAATCAATGTAGATCTTAAAATTAATAAATAAATAAAGTAGAATGGCCTTTTCTTTTTGCCATTCTTAACAAGTTTGGCTTTCCATTATATTTATTTAATTGGATTAAAACTTTTTGTAATCGTCTCAAATCTTCAGTAATAAACTAAGTTTGAACCCATTCAAATTACAAAGGGGCATGCGACAAGAGTGTCCCTAATCCCCATTATTATTTGCACTTTTTATTGAACCCCTGGCAGCTTCTATTAAACAATGTGATGACATTTTGAGCATACTGAATCATATCATCATAAAATCAGTCTCTGTGCTGATCATATATTGTTATACATCTCCAACCCATCATCCTTGGGACACTTTTATCAATTCACATGAAATCTGATAAGCGATTACAGTAAGGTGTCTGGTTATTCTATTACAACCCCAAAATCAGAAAAGGTTGGTACGTTGTGTTAAATGTAAATAAAAAAGAAATGCCGTAATTCTGAAATCATACAAGCAATACATTTGTTTGAGAATAGTCTAAGGACAACATATCAGTTATTGAAATAGGATTTTTAAATGTTATATGTGATATTTGCGGCCATTTCAAATTTGAGACCAGCAATGCGTATCAAAAAAAAGTTGGGACGGTGTCAATAAAATGCAGGAAAAGTTGAGCAAGACTAAAGGGAAAAAAAGGACACTTCACAGTTAATTCTTTAAAAGACCTTTCTTTCTTGTCCTTTACATGACTTAAGCTGCTCAACTGGCAGATGTATTTTTTATCATGTTTTCCTTTTTATTATGCTTAAAATGTGACAGATCTGGACGGCAAGCCAGCCATTTTAGCATCTGGTTGCAGTTATGATGGAGCCACACTGTTAAAACTTTTTATAGAATGTATTTTGCCCTCATTATCTGATAATATTTAAGGTCTACCCTCAAATTATAATGTGAGTGGCATCTTGTGCTGTTTAAAACACACACACACACACACACACACACACACACACACATCTGAATCAGCAAAAATTAACTCTTCAGATGAGTGAGCAGATCATAACCAAGGCAATACTGCACCCCCATACAAGAAGGTTGATGCGTCTTCTCTGTAGCACAGAAGATGCAGGACTCCATGATTTTACATTACATTGCATTACACTTAGCTGACGCTCTTATGCAGAGCGACTTACAGTTATTTTAGGTACAGGGTTTTAGTTACAGTCCTTGGAGCAATATGGGGTTAGATGCCTTGCTCAAGGGCACTTTAGCCATGGATGAGGGTGCAGGACAGAAGTAGTTATTTACTCCCCCACCCCCATTCTTCCTACTGGAAGGAGATCCGAACCTGCGACCCTCAAATCTCAAGACCGACTCTCTAGTTGGCCACTAGACCACAGCTGCCCCACAAAGAATGACAAATTTTCACTTGTGTAACTGCAGGACAGTTTTCCATGTCTTCTGGGTCCATCTCAAATAAGCTCGGGCTAAGACTGGTAAACATCATGCCCAAAAATCAAGTGTTCTTGGCATGGTCACGTTCATCAAGTTGGCATAGTCAAGCTGTCATGGCTGGAGTTTCAAAGTATGTTTATAGACAATGGGCATTTCATGATCTCATTAACCCATACAATAATTTTCATTACCAAAATAGATTTGATATACATGCAATCTTGGTAATCAAATACTTTTATGTAATAAATGAGTCATGAATGCCTCCACATTTTAAGTGACCTTTGTGTAATTTCATATATACATTCCTGTTGGCAGTTAATATAATTAGTTTGGAAATGTTTCTCCTTGTAAAGTTTTAGAATTATTCAACTTTTACAGTATTCTACTGACACCGACCCAACTTTTTTGAGACACGCTGCTGGCCTTAAATTTGAAATGACCACAAATATCCCACACAACAATAAAAAAAACTATTTTTAATTACTAATATGTTGTCCTTAGTATGTATGAACTTGATTGATTTGAGAATTATAGCATTTATTCTTTATTTACATTTAACACAACATCCCAACTTTTTGTCATTTGGGGTTGTAATTGCCCCAAATCTGAAATTTTGCCTACAACAGATATAAACTGAACGGCTGAGTTGGGGAACACCGTAGTATTCATATTTCTTCCAACTGAAATTATTTATTTAAATTGAATCATACCCTCTTCTTACAAGAAATCATGGATAACATGGAGAGTTTCCACAATTAAAACGAAAAATTTGCCAAGACATAAACATTTATTTTTAGTGATCCCCATCGCCCCTCCTTGTGCCTGTTTTTTCTTCATTAATAGTGCAATCTTCAGATTTTACTGGAAAACTAAGAAACCACAAATTAGGTTAGCGACCCTTCAAAAATTGAAACAACATGGTGGATTGGGATCCCCCAGTTTGTACTAGGCTACTACTTTCTTTCACATCAAATATGTATATTACTGGATAAAATAAATATAACACACTACAGCAATATTATTTGTAATATATTCAGTTAAAATATGTAATAAAGAAATATGTCAATGTTAAGAGCTTCAACAACCTGGGTCATTTTTATTCTCAAGTCATTAATATCAATTGATTTAACCATGGCTAAAAAAAATAAATGTTGTTGAACTGGAAGAATTAAACAAACGTATCTAAAGCACAATGGTTGGACTCCTCTAAAACTGACTGCATCCTTGAAAAATAAACTTGAATCGTATCACAATATCTGGTCTTCTTTTTTCACTATGCTAATCCCAATATATATATTTGTGTGATTTGTGATTTTTTTCTCTGTCTTCTTTCATTTTGGTTTGTTTATGTAATTAAGAATAATCTTTGAGTAAGGTAACATCCTCAACACAGCTGGTTTAGCCTGGTGTTTTGTTATTATACTTATTTGTTGCATGGTACTGTCTTGTTGTGTGTTTTGTAAAAAAAAGAAAAAGGAGAAATTAAAAAAAAAAAAAGAAAGAGCAAGAAAGAGAGAGAGAGAGAGAAATGGAGGTGAGAAGGGAGGGAGAGAGGAAAGGAGAGACTGAGAGATTACCCGTCAATAATGAGGTGCTCGTAGGGAGCTTTCTTGTCGCACACAGGACACACCCACGTGGGCTTCTTCTCGTTCATCTGGAGGTAGAGGGTGGCGTCAAAACACTGCAGGTGCGAACAGGTCAGAGCCCGGCATGGGATCGTCAGACGCATCTTCCCCAGCTGAGAACACACACCCACACACATTATAACATACACAGACACACCAACGGCACACAATGAAACCAAACTTGCCAGTGTCAAACTCATACAAACAAAAGACACAGATATGATCTTTCTCTCTCTAACTCACACACACACTCTCTCTCTCTCACACACACACACACACTCACACTCGCACGCACAGAATAACATGAGGACAGGGAGTCCATGTCCTTTTGCAGCACCCCCTGCTGTACATACATGAGCCCAATAAGCCCACCGAGAAGAGCAATACCAAAAACTTTCTTACATAGGAGGAGACAGCACTGGAGAAATCATCCATAGAAATGCATGGGGACACTTTGTAAGGCCAATATGGCGAGTGCAAATATCCTGCCTGTTCCGCTGCCAAGAGCTATTCATCCGCCGAACTGTATAAATGGTGTTTCAATCATGTTGCAGTATCATGCTCCACTGTACCACACTTGCCAGTTAGTGAAGCACTGTGAGCGCATAGTTCAAAATAACCCGTGAGAAAAAGGACTTTAAAAGCTTGATATTTAATACAAACCAGCCAACATTTCCAGCCATTACAATCGAGTTTCGTTGTGATTTCAACCATGTATTTTAATGTCCCTCAGTCATAGGAGAGTGTATATACCCGTGTCCTGCCATTCATTTAGATAGGGGTCTGGTCTTTTTAACCCGAAATAAATGCCCGAAGGCATCACTAATATGGCCACCGAGTGCAGGGACTTATCTAGAAGGACTTTGGCAATACTCACCGGACACAGTAAGGACACTCGCAGACTGGTGGTGGCAATCTCACTGTCTGGATCAGCGGTCAGCTTCTCCTTGACTGTGCAGAGAAAGAGAAATACAGTGAGACAATGGCCAAAGTCACATTAAACACCTACACACATACTGCTTTGAAGTAGTACAAGCTATATTTTACTACGTCTTATCTTTGAAGATGTTATCACCATGAACAACATGAGATTGCTATGCTGGGCACGCACATACAGATGACAATCTGTAGATCATCCGTACTATAAGTTGGCTTGGGTAAAGGTGACTGGTGAATGATGTGAGACAATAAACCCCCTGTGTCAGTGGAGATGGGACATTCTCATAAACCAACTGTGTTTTGGGTACACACCTACTAGGCATAAACCCTAGCACACACTCAATACCATTACTCCTGCAGTCACAGGCCTTGTGCAAGTTCACTAACTGTATCACCTCCACTACTACACTGCATCTTGACAATACTTTGTTGTACTGCTGTGCAATATAACTGCTGGCATGCATCACATTGGAATCTGTACACTGGAGAATGTATTGCTGTACATTCAGAACCTATATTCTATTCTACTTACAGTCGGCTGCTCATTAGTTGGCTGCTCCAAACGACATTTCAAGATACTTGTAAAGTGACAAAGACTTGTACTACTTCTACTTCAGCAGTGTGTGTCTGGTGGTGTGGGAGTGTTGGGGTGTGTTACTCACTGAGTGCTCTGGAGTGGTCTGGGTTTCGAATGCCTTTTGAGCGCAGTCTCTGAAGCAACACCGACGACGACTGCTGGCGCACCAGGTACACAGCCATGGAGTAGCTCTGTGACACACACACACAGACACATCAGACAGACTTGTTAGGGTCAAATAGTGGATGAGCTGGTATTGTGCTATAAACTCTATTTGAATGTAGTCAAAACCCAACACAAAATTTTCAGAAAAGGATTAATGAAGAATGTGACTTTACAGAGAGGTTTTACACAGACACACACACAGACACACACACACACACAGTGCTCCTGAAGAACTCACCAATCCTCCTACATATTTTACATATAGAAGGACAGCCACTAATATATGGAGAGGACTACACACTCAGTCAAAAGACCTCTCAGAAATTCTTTTACCTTTTTTTACCCTTAAAACATGACAAGTGTAACTGGTCTACAGGTGCATGGCAGAGTTAAAGGTGACACAGACAGATATTGCGTTTGTTCTGTTTGTATTTTCAATTCGTAGGGGACACGTCCAACATATGGTATTACATTTGAACTAAGGACTGAACAAAGTATGTAAAAGTAACGTCCTACCTTCAGTGATCTCATCTCATAGAAACTGTACACAACGTAGGGGAGGGGACGCACGTGCACACACACATACATACACACATTCAGAGGCACATACACACTCACACTCAAGCCCACATCACCCATCATATTTACCCGTCCAATCTCTGACGTCCATGAGACAATGATGGTGTTGGGGACGGTGGTGGTGAGGCGCACCAGGGAGGTGATGTTGATGGGCCGGCTCGGCCGCTTTGGTTCCACGCCGTTTTTGGTGGGGGGAAGGTAGCCCTGGGCGGGTTGGAATAGGGATGAGTAAGGTTAAAGACATTTACTGGGTACTACATTCAAGCTCTGTCTGTATGTAGTGATGTAAGCCCTTCCCGAAATTTGTTTCTAATGACTTGACTTCCACTTCCACGAAAAAATATCTGATGAAAAGCACCCTCATAGCTTATTCGATTTCCCTTCATTAAGAGGGGGGGGAGTAAATTCAGTCTCAATCTTCACTTCAGTCATTTGAAACAGCAGTTGACATAGAACGCATATCTGTAAGAAGTGTTTTCCAGAATGAGCAGCAATTTCTAAAACCCACCTTCAACAAGTCAGCATCAGTGCTGACTCCACGTTAAAGAGTTTTATAGCTCATCCCACTTCAGTTAATTGCCTTCAGGTGGTACTTAATTTGGCAGACCCTTTACATGAATGTGCAAACCGAGTGTACATCATTATCGGAAGGAGAAAGAAGTTAATGTCAAAAAGGGCCCCTGATTTAACTGACAGTACTTTCATATCTATGGCTCAGTCTCTCCAGTTTGTCAATGACAGTGTCAACAGCAGTGGCACTTTACCATTTTCTCCACCAGGGGGCAGCACAGCAGGACTAATAAGATCCTCACTGACCAAAAATGCTAAAGGTTGGAGCTACCATGGCTCTCTCTGACCTGACATAACTCCACTCCAGTGCTGATCAGTGTGGTGATACTTACAGCAGATTCTCTAACTGACAAAATAAACTTGCTGAGACAGAGTGAGGGGGCTGAGTTTGATAGTAAGGAACATACCGGAAGGTTGCATGGCTTTCCGTTCACTTTGACACAGAGGTTGGGAGGGAAGTGATCTTCCTGAGGGCAACTCGTCTCTGACAGACAAAACCTGCAACATTAAGCGAGAGAATAGCAATGGAGAGAGAGAGAGAGAGAGAGAGAGAGAGAGAGAGAGAGAGAGAGAGAGAGAGAAAGGATGTCAGACAGGGTTTAGCAACTTAAGTTTTCAGGTAGAGAAGTGCTGTGTGAAATAAAGTGACTTCACAACAAAAGATTTGTGCTTGAACAGGGTTACTAAATATATATATATATATATACATATCCAAAAGTACATGTTCTCAAAAAACCATGGGTTCAATAGACATATTACACAATGTGCCTTTCAAAATGGCCTCCTATTCATCTGTACATTTATGGAATGAGAGAGCTGAAGACAGAGCATGGTGGGGACACTTCAGACATGAGGCTGTACGGGAGTCATGTAGAACATATGAGGAGTTTGATACATGAGGATATTTTGTCATTTTGTACTGTAAGTTAGCCCTGCTTTGTTGTCTTTTGCAGAGAGGTAGTGGTGTGCGTGTGTGTGTGTGTGTGTGTGTGTGTGTGTGTGTGTGTGTGTGTGTGTGTGTGTGTGTGTGTAGGAGTGGGGGAGGTTATGGGCATGGGCACAGATGTTTTGTTTATGAGGGTCTGTCACACGGAGGCATCAGAGAGAGTATCTTACCTTAGCTGAACCTGAACGGAGAAATCACACTTGGTCCCCGAGATGTCCCTAGGGAGGGGTAAGGAAGGGTTGAGAGAAAAGTGAGGAGAGAGCGAAAACAAGAAGGAGATGGAGGTAGAGGGAGTAAGGGAGAGAGAGAGGGAGGAAAGGAGGGGGAGAGAGAGAAAGAGAGAGAGAGAGAGAGAGAGAGAGAGAGAGAGAGAGAGAGAGAGAGAGAGAGAGAGCGACAGCAAGAGAGTCAGGTTTCATGCCAGCCTTGTCATAAATGAGGCATGTTTTTTTAAACAGTGCAGAGTCTGGTCTGAAAGAGAAACTGAACAGCTTTGCTCCTGAGTGGTGTCTTGTTTTTCATGTCCAGGGGCAGGATGGGGGGAGACAGGGCAGATGGCGAGGACAAATCTGAAGCCATGCACAGCCCCTCCATCACTAATGCTCCCTACCTCTCTGCAGCTCCATAGCTTAGGCCCGGCGGTCAGCGGGGAAGGGGAGGGGCTTATGTTCCCATGACGCAAAGGAAAGGTCAGGTGATACATTGACACCGGGGGATGGGAATGAAGGGGGTTGGGTTAACCTAAGTGTACCCTTACTCACACGCACACCAATCATAGGCACTTAACAGACAGTGTAACCCTACAAACATAACACACACAACAACATGCACGCTTCCCAGTCATTTTCACTTCCACTGCTAGTATTGTATTAAAAATACACACCCATATAACACAAAGACACAGCCACACACGCTGTGCACAGTACTTACATAGAGCTGCTGATCTGTTGGACTTGCTGTGGCGTCAGAGCAAAAGCAAAGCACGTCTCCTGAAAACGCTGGTTACTGTCTGTGGCTACACGCACAAACAACAGTGATGAGGAAGCAGGATGAAAGAGGAAAACAAAAAGAAAAAAAGAAATAAAGAGAAAGTCAGTGGGGCAATAAAGCTTCCAGCATCCAGCAACATTAAAATATGATAATTACTGTTTTTAAAACCAGTTTAAAAACACATTTTACCCCTTTCATGTGTCTCAGTATGAAAACTAGTACTTCAGCACTGTGTTTTAAATTTTAGAAATCCTTTCAAATATTTTTCTGGGTTCTATTTTACTTAAATAAAGACGTTACTTAAAAAATCTACACCTTCCTCCCTAACATTATGTTTTTACTTTAACTATATTTTTCACCTCTCTTTTGTTTCAAATGTTCTTGCATTTATTTATAGAAAGCATCATTGAACTGCCTGTGCGTATGAAATGTGCTACATAAATAAACCTGCCTTGCCCTGCCCTGTCCCACCCAATACTCAACAGAGAAGTGAGAGACACAGAAAACATCAAAATAGAAAGAGGGGAGAGAACAGAGGACAGAAAGTAGTGATAGAGTTGAGAGAGAGAATGAGAGGAAGGGCAATAGGAAGAAAGATGGATAATGGGTGAGAGAGAGAAAAAAACAAAACAGAAGGGATAAAATGAAAGTTCAACCAAAGGTAAATTTACACCAAAACAAAAGATACAAGTGAGACAGAGGTCGTAAAACTGCAACTTAAGTTCAAGAACGTTACCAACATCTTCAAGTGTCACATCTACAGTCTGTCTATCTGTATCTGTGTGTGTGTAAGGTGTGTGTGTGTGTGTGTGTGTGTGTGTGTGTGTGTGTGTGTGTGTGTGTGTGTGTGTGTGTGTGTAAGATGCGTGTGTAAGGTGTGCGTGTACGGTGCGTGTAAGTTCGTCAGCAGTCTTCTATGTCTCATTGCTATTTGTGTCCACTGCAGGTGAGAGGTTAGTACCTTGGTGTGTTCAGGTAGTAGGGTAATAGTGAACATGTTTTGTTGTGTTTGGTGATGCTGTCCACATCCCTTTTAAGATAGCTGCCCTTTTCCCTCTCACCCACTTCTCTATCTCATACATCCCCACTCTCACATTAATTTATTCTCTCTCTTTTAGATGTGACTCCACCCCCGTCCTCCTTTCCTTCCTCACAAGCCACTCCCCCCCCCCCAACCCCCCCTCGCTGAATAATCGTCTGCTCTAAAAATAGCCCTGAAGTGGTTGCACAATCCAATCCTGCTTAAGCATGGCCCAGCCTCTGTGTCAGGCTGGGGGAGATGAGACAGGGAGCGCTAGCTTACAGTGGCCCTGGACAGCAAGGCCCTGCTGCCCATAGAGCTACCTGTTACCAGGTGTCTGCTGTTGTCTTAGCCCTTTCAGCAGGCTAGCTGGTGTTGGTGGGGTGATTGGGAGGCCTTAAAGGAGACCTCTGGTGTAAAAAAAAAAAATTGGCATATTAAAACAACATACCAAGGAGCAAACCTGTGCTAGCCTGTTGCATTTCGAACTTTAATATTTGCACTGTATTGGTCAAGAGGGCTAATAATGCTAGAGCTAGGGGCATGGACAAAGCTTGACCCTATTTCTAAACCATTAAAAAAGCTGCAAGTAGCTCCACACTTCCTTGCTAATATAACAAGGGCCCTCACATTCAAGTGTTCACATCGTTTATTAAAAAAAGTGTTTTTACAGGTAGTATCTTGCCGTAGTTTCTAGTCGACGCCATGATAAAAATCCAAGTCGACAGAGCTGTGGCCGTCTCTCTATGGCAACCCTTTTTATCAGCTCCGCATCTGTATATTCCGGTTCGAGTAAGTACGGATGCCCATCAAATACAAATGAATCTTCATCTTCCTCAAATTCTCTGTAGTACTCTCTGTGTTCCGCCATCTCTGCAATATTCCGGATGAAGTCACTACGTGACGTTTTCACTACAGGTTCATCAATCGATTTGTATGGACGACTGCATGCCGCCGACTACATGATCAAAAAAGTCCTTTAAGGACTTTTTTGGTGACCAGTGTTGATGTACAAGTGACAAAGTTCCTGCCTGCTAGGGTGACACAGAGGTTGTCACGTACAATAAAAAAAAAGATTAAATTCTATTAGGCATAGAAACCACAGTTTGATCGCTACAATAAAATATGTGACATCTAGGTTTTTTTTTAGTAGCCTTATAGCAGGGTCAGATTACACAATTCTTTTTGTCTTTCATAATTGTCATTTACAATTGTCCGTGTTCGACTATAAATTCTTAGAATCACAAATTCCCTACTCCTCTTGGTCGGAAGACTGACCACATTACAAGACAATGTGTCATGTTGTATCATTTCAGACCTGTGTCGTTCACATCATATGACCCCCCCCCCAACAAAATTCTGACAAGCTAGTCTTTTTGTCAGGCTATTGTGGAACACTGCAGAAAAAAAATGCCGGTTGTGAAGTATGTCACATTGTAAGACTCACTCATGAGATACAATCTGACAGCAGTCGGTCACAACAAATTCTGGGGCAAACTTGGGCTGATATCTTGTAATCTGACCAAGTCATTAAATAAATAGTAAGAAAACATTCAGTCAGTCTAACTTTGCATGTTACCCTGACATGGCATCCTGAGAGAAAAAGACTGACTAATGTGTAACATTGGTGTATAATTAAAGCATGCTGGGTGGGAGAGCAGCTGTTCAAAAATGACTGTGAGACATAGACGAGGGGAGGACAAGTGATTCCTAGGAGAGGCCACAGACTCTGAGCTTCAGGTATGTGTTAATAGGGGAGGGGGGTTATTAACAGGTGCATTTCACAAGGAGCCGTATGAACAGCAGGATAATAACTGTCTAAAGGGCCGTATCCACCAAACACGCTTTTTGCACTGACAGCATCCTCAAACTAATTTTCAGAGAACTTTCCTAGTGCTTCTTTTAGCGCTTGTTTTTGCTACGTTAGTGTTAGTGTTACGATTAGCTAACTCAAATCAAACTCTGTGACTGACAGATATAATATACAGTCTTAGCAATATATACACACTTGATAATTCAACTGACACAATTACATCTCTCCCTGATTTAATTTTTAAAGTCTGGTCATGATAATTTTGTAGGGTCAGGTAATAGAGAACTGGGTTGTCGGTTATAATGTCAGCGCTGTCCAAAGATACATCACCAGCGTTGTTTGTGAGTTGTTAACTGTATGTCCCGCAACTTCTTCAAATTTGATTGGCCGCTGAGTGACAGTTAAAATTGACTAACGGCGCTTAGCAGGGCGAATAGCAAAGGTAATAGGATTTGTATAGAAAAGAAACGCTGTCAGAACAAAAACTGTGTTTGGTGGACAATGCCCCAACCTACGTTTTACTTCCCTCTGTGAGCCTCAAAATGTTCAGGTCTACGTTGTTCAGTGAATTTGGCAGACACAGACACAAAAACTAACACTTAGCCATAAGAAGTAGTATTGATGCTACCATTACACTATTTTATTGTCATTCAAATGCCTGTGTTTTTTTCTGATTTTGTTCTAGTTGTTGTGGATAAAAGCATCTGCTAAAAAAACATGACTGTGCCATGTGTAGGTGCCATGTGTTTCCAGAGTGATTTGAGGGGCCAGTAAGCCAATTAAAGTTTAGTACAGGATGCACACAAAGATGAAGTGATGGAGAAGAGGAGAGTGGAAATTAACTGTGCCACCAACACAAACACAAATACACACACACACACACACACACCCATTAACGAACGGGGCAGGAGAGGGAGAGATGGAGAGACAAAGACGAAGAGACAGAGACAGCGACAGCGACAGAGAGAGAGAGAGAGAGAGAGAGAGAGAGAGAGAGAGAGAGAGAGAGCGAGAGCGAGTTTGAAAGAGAGAGTGACTGTGACAGAGCATGTGTGTCAGTCGGGGGTGAGAAAAACAAAGAGAGGTAAGGTAAATTAACAGTGGCACACCAGATGCACTCACTTCTACTTGATTAAGAAAAACAGAGTGACAGTGAAAAAAGACAGAGAGAGAGAGAGAGAGAGAGAGAGAAAGAGAGAAAGACAGAGACAGACAGATGGAGAGAGAGAGAAAGAGAGGAAGATAAAATGAGTAGAGGTGAGAAATTCCAAACATACTCCTCTCCCAGACAGAGAGAGAGAGAGAGAGAGAGAGAGAGAAGACACAGGAAGAAAATGAACAGTGTCACATCAGACAGACTCCCTCCCTCAGAAGAGAAAGAAGGAGGAAGAAAGACAACAAAGACAGAGGAGAAAACAAACAATGAACAAACAGTGTCATATGCTGTCCTTCTCTGAAGCACAGCTAGTGAGGAGAGAGTGAGGACTAAAAAGCAAAAGGGGGGATAAACACTGCCAGCCCTGAAAAAAAAAGAGTGAGGTTAACACAGCAACTCCAGATGCATTTATCTTTCCATCAGAAAGATAGAGAGAGAAAGGTTAGAAAAAGAGAAGTCTTGTGCAAAACTGAGAAGAATAACATAGTGACACAGAGAGAGAGAAAGAAAGAGAAAGACAGAGAGAAAGAAAGACAGAGAGAGAGAGAGAGAGAAAGACAGAGAGAGAGAGAGAAAGACGGAGAGAGAGAGAGAGAGAGAAAGACGGAACAACTTGGGGGAGGCTTGGCGGGCCATTCAATAGAAGCTAGCCGCAAACATAGTGTCATCTGCATATCACTGGAAACTGTGTGTGTGTGTGTATGTGTGTGTAGGTGCTTTGAACAGTTTCATGATGACGTGTGGGAGCTTCTAACACACATTACTGTCCTCGCTGACGGATTTAAATTACAGCCTGCACAGAGGCCTCAGCCTCCTCATCTGTCTCTGTGAACTTCTACACTTCTTTACGCTCCTAAACTACTCATTCAGCCCCCTCACGTCTTTACACACGCACACGCAAACACGCAAACACACACACACACACGCAAACACACACACACACACACACACACGCAAACACACGCAAACACACACACACACACACAGCCCTCACCAATCCTCCTCACTTAGATAGAGCACTACACACTCAATCCACCAATCCACCAAGCCCCCTCACATCTTTACACACGCACACGCAAACACACACACACACACACACACACACACACACACACACACACACACACGCAAACACACACACATACACACACACACACACGCAAACACACACACACACACACACAGCCCTCACCAATCCTCCTCACTTAGATAGAGCACTACACACTCAGTTACAAGTCCCTATGACTTCTTAGAAAGGCACTGACCCCAATCCCTTAACTCCAAAAACATGACAGGTGCGACCAATGACTGCAGAGGTGCAGGGCAGAGACAAAGGTGACGCAGGTGGATATTGTGCTTGTTATGACTGTATTTGAAACTTGTAGCGGGCACTTTTGTTCAACAGATGATATTACATCTCAACCTCAACAAGGACTGAATAAAATATGTGGGAGTGGTAGCTTTCTTTCTGCAGTGAAACTCTACACAATGTAAGGGGGGGTATACGTGTACATGCACACACACTTACTCAAACACACACACACACACACACACACACACACACAAACACACACTCACCCAGGCTGGTGGGCTTGATGAGCTCGTCCAGCAGGTCGTAGAAGGGCAGCCTCTGCAGCTTGACGTCGGGGTGCAGTGGGTGCATCGCGGGGGGCAGGTGGGGCAGCCCGCTCAGCTCATGCTTGGGCCCCAGCAGGGAGACGGGCAGCAGGGGCGACGGGGCGCCGTGCCCGTCGAAGGCCAGCTGTGCCAGGCCAGGGGGCAGCGAGCCTGGCGCGGCAGCCGGGCTGGGCGTGGCCGTGGAGCCCGGCACCAGGTGTACGCCGGGCAGCGCCAGGTCCACTGGTGACACCAGCTTGGATGGGAAGCGTCGCCGGTACAGCTCCTTTATCTTCACCTGCACGGCGGGACTCACGCCGGCCTTGATCAGGTGCAGCGCCTTGGTCAGCAGCTCATGCTTGCGGCCATGTTTGTTCCGGCCCGCATATCCCAGGAGCACCTGCAGCTCCGACACGCGCAGGCTCATCACCATTTGCTGAGCAGGGGGTACAGAGAGAGCAGATATAAAAACAGCAGAGAGAAATAAAAGAAAGGTTTAGATGCATCATCTATTCAGCAGATATAAATAATGGTAATTATTTATACTTATGGGGGATATAAATAATAACATATAAATAACTCATGTAATGTAATGATATAACCGTACAGTGCACTGAAGGCCATCTGTATTTAAACGTTGGAGCTGCCTGGCAGCTTTTCAAAAAGGAAAACCATCAGTATGATTTACATACACACAAATCATGATTAAAAAGGGAAGCAAACCTCCGAGACCATGTGTAGCCTATAGTACAAACACAGATTGCACACACACGCACACACATCAACTTGTCACAGGCAGAGTAGGTTCATGACAAACTCATAACCTTCCTACTCAATCTTTTTGCAGAAAGCTCCGGAAGGAAGGATGACATATTGTCCTTTTCCTGCACTCAACCCCCCCACCCCCGTCCGCATACACACAGGCAAAACAAAGGTGGTGGACAGAGAGTCAGAGACAGTCATGCATGTAATATCAGTAGCACAGTGTTTGTACCAGTGCAGACACTGAGTCACACACCAATGCTGGTTCACTAATGGAATCAGATGAGACAGGATGAGTGGTAGCGAATATAGTAGAAGCAAGCCCACTGATGACACTGACTGCAACAAGTGCAAGCTCAATGACAATAGCAGCTGCAGTTAGCACCGGCTATATGACGACAGCTACTGTGGCAAGCTGGCGATCACGTTTAAATAAATGATAAATACCTCACTTTGCATAGAAATAAACATACCTAAACATACTTAACGCTCACTTGATAAATGACGGGCCAAGTGCAAGCTTACTGACAACAGCAGCTACAGTTAGCACAGGCTCACTGACAACAGTCAAAGCATACTCGCACCCACTGATGACATCGGTTGCGTTTAAAGTAGTAATACATGCTGGCTCAGAGACAACAGTAACTTTGTAGACTCACTGATGGGAAAGATTGTACAAAATGAAGTGCAGGCTCGCTGACAACTGTGGCTGCATTTCATAAGTGGCTGCATTTAATGTAGCAGGTTTAGGCTCACAGACAGACAGTGCAATTCTGGGTGGCTTCAACTTTGAAAGGTTGGTCAGAAAAAAAAACAAACAAAACCACCAACAAACCATCCTCATCTCACATATGGGTAAATTTAGGGTGATTTCTGAGCAAGAGGTATATACAACAGTGTGAGAAACAGTCTTCTGGGGTTTATCAGTTTGTCCCCAAGTACACTGATGCACGCAGACACACACTTCCTCCTGTACGACAGGGTTGGTTTTGGAGAATTGTATATCCTCTGCATATGAACCTCTCTCTGACACAACACTGCATTCTGGAGGGACACTTTATGTGTACTTTGTGTACTAGAAACAGATCAACACACGAGCTAATCCAAGAAATGTAGTGTTTTGCACAAGTCTATTCAGCCCCAGTCTGAAATGACGCAGGTGAACATGTTCGCTTTCTTTCTGTCTAACTTTCGGCTCCTATAATAGAGAGGAAAAGGCCAATAAAACTAGGCTATCCAAGAATCTAGTAACAATCAGTGTTAGGGATGCTCCTAAAAGAAGGCAATCCACTTCAGGAAGTTAGAAATGAGTCACAGAGGTAGCAGTATAAACAAAACATGGCAGGGCGCAACAACAGACCTACACAACCTCTGAGGAGGGTCAGAGGAAAAAAAAAAAAGAGTAGAAAAACAGGTGTCCTGTTAAAGCGAGAGGCCAGCATCAATCCATCTGTCGCCCAACGAGAGTCCTCGGGCAGCAGGAGAGTGGACTGAGACAGAAGAGAATGCAAGGGCGCTCAGGGGAGTGACTGTTCACTTCAACCAGAGGCGCTGTCGAGTGGAAGTCATTTATTTCCAGTCAGCAAGCATCCCTAGACAGTGAGAGCACCATGCACTGTGCAGGGAAACTTGGGCAACACAGCAGTTAGAAGGTGTTTAATGAAAGTTCAATTCCAGCCAACTTTGCTGTGTCTGATGAAAGTTAAACTCCACCACCAAACTTTGCTTTTACATGGGTCAGCAATAGCCAATCAGAATGTAGAAGTCTTCTGCTCATGTTTGTGAGTGCACAGTCTAAAGGATGATGCTGACTAGGTCACAGTATCCAAGTCCGGATGAGCCTGGATACATTTTCAACCGTGTCTGTCGAAAGGGCAGCCAGGATGAATCTGAATGTTCCCAATGCCTCTAGTCTGAAACAGGAGGATAAAGCTTTACCTTTCATCTAAACGATGTGTAATGGCAAAAAAAGTGCAAAATGAATGCAATGCATCGTAAGGCATTGGGTGCCTCGGAGTTCATATGATAGCCCAGCACCGGCACCTACAGTGGCGTGTAAAACGGACGTGTGTGTGCCAAGAATAGATGCATGTCTGCCGCGTCAGGCCATAGACAGGACTACAGAGGCAACCTGGTGGTTCAACCTGTCTGCTGAGCCAACTAATGAATTCATCATCTAAGCTACACAATGCACTGCTCTAAACGATTCACTGGACAGAGAGAGAGACAGCGAGAGAGAGAATAATAAAAATTAAAAGAGAGAGGAGAATTGTGCAGAGAGATGGCAGGGATGTGGGGGGAGAAGTGGAAAGAGAAAGAAAGGAGGGGGGTGTCAGGGGTGAAGAGATATGTGCAGGTGGAGGAGGTAAAAGAAGGATGGATACGTAGAGAGAGAGAGAAAGAAACACATACACACAGAGACAGGTTCAGCACTTTCATTAGATCACTGTCTATTATTAGCCGTCTTCTTACATAATTAGCCTACACTCTGATAGCACATATGTTAATAACATCTATGATCGAGGCTTATCCCATCCCATTTAAAGAAGATGACATCAACCTCCTTCCTTGTGTCACTTTACTGCAATCATCTGTCCATCCTCACATTCTTTCTGTCTACTCACTCTGAATCGTAAAGGTCGGGTTCACATGGCTATATCCGTCAACGTATGACAGGAGGTGTGTCTGATGTATACCCGAGGTAGGGCTTTTAAAGATGCAATCTCATTGGCGGACGTTCACTTTCTCAAGCAAAGGAAAGCAATGCAATGCAATGCAATTGTCACATGTAAAATGAATAAGATATCTAAAAAAATATCTAAAATATCTAAAGAAAAAATGGACATAACAGTGTCAACCCCATTATTATCGTGACCCATAACCATCCTCTATAAGACCTCTACAAGACCTACTGAGTCACCCCCTTGGAGGTTAACTAAACTGGCAGCTCAACTGACCCAAATACCAAAAATGTAACAAACAGACCATGTGGTTCATTTTCACCTTGCAGCTAGGGCTACTAAAAAGTAACAATATGATAAAACTGCCCCGTCCATCCTACAAAACCTTTCCCCCAAGCATACACATGGGAACCAACTTTAACCAACACACAAACAATCAATCTAAAGGCTCAATTCTCCCTGCAACAGGACATTGTCTTCCCAGCCTGAATTCAGGTGTGCCAATGTGTCAGCTAAAGTAGTATAAGCAGTGGGATAAGGAGGGGAGAAGAGGAGGAGAGAAAGAGAGGCAGAGACTTGAGCACCAAGGAGGGTGAAATAGATTAAAAAGAGATGAAAAAAAGTGGTCGGTAGTGGGGAAAAAGTGAGAAAAAGAAAAGAAGAATGGAGGCAGAGAGACAGATGAGGGATGAAGAGGGAATTGGAAAGGAAAGTGTTATGACAGGTTGAGAGTAACCTGGAGAAGGAGAAAGAAATATGGGGGGGAGGCAGGTAAGAGAGAGATGATGAGGACGAAGATGAAGTGGCAGGGAGAAAGAAGAAGAAAGAGAAATGAGATGAGAAATGGAGAGGGACAGAAGCAGATTAAGAGTAGAAAAAGAGGTGAAGTGGGAGGTAGAGGGAGAGGGAATCAGTAAAAGAGAAAGAGACTGAAATATTTTTCTCACTATCCTTAATTTGTATGAAACTAGTACTAGTATTACTGTTGTTGGGTCCAGTCGAACTATTTAGCAATTTCTGATTGGATGAGACACATTCTAAGCATCACTAAGAGTGAGGATATCCCATGGCATACTAACACAAAATCATTGTCTTGGGCAACATTTTTGATGAGTTATTTAACAAAAACTGTTTTTCTACACCTAGCTTTGACGGGAAACATTGCACCCTGTGACGAAATGTTACAAAATTTGGTGCACATGAAAAGAAGGCTGTTCAAAGTTGTCATGTCAACTTTGACCAAATATGAGCAATTAGAAGCCGAGATATAGACTTTTGAAGAATTTTAAGCTATGTTTTGAATTTTGATTGACATGTAACTTTGAAACAGTCCATCTCAGGATAAATCCTTTGATAACTTTTTGTTAGCATTGTCTGTACATGACAAATTTGGTGAGATTCACATGAACGGCCCATGACGAGTTCATTTACTTTCACAATTTTAAAATTTCCCGGAAATTATTTTCATTGGAAGTGGCCATTAACCAGTGTTGTCAATGTGGGAGGGTCAACAGATTTCACGACAAAAAAATTGGTTGTAAACATTAGCGTTGTGTAGATAATAGGCAAAATTACGTTTTATACAATTACAGCGCCCCCTATGGGCCAAATGTTATGGCATGTGCTGTTCTTTTAGAGGTCTTTGTGCTGATCGTGCATGACATATTTTGTGCAGTTCCCAACTCCTCAGTCCAAGATATTGCCAATATAAAATCCCTATTTTTTGTATTTACTCATATCACTAGGTGGCGCTATACTTTAAGTGAGTGTTTATGGGCTGGGTCGATACGCCCCTGTAACACCGACATATCACAAAAAATTCATGTTGTTTGGTGAAACATTCATTGAGTTATTCAGCAAGGATTTTTCAGCGTCTCCCCCTCTTTGATGGACACTGGCACAGCGTGGGGGTGGCCCTTGGGGGCCAAAAGCTTCTATTCGCTCAAAAACGTCTAGGGCTATATGCCTACAAAGATTCATGTCCCCCAGAGTTCCAGTGTCCTGGCAATCATTGACGCAAAATCGGTGAAAAAAAAAAAAAAAAGGGGGGGGGGGGGGGGGGGGGAGTCTCTGCAACACTATAATGACCACTTTCGCTAGCTTCGCTAGCGGCGGTCATAATAACTTCTAGAACTCTGAAGAGCTAAAGCTACTTGTCTGAGCTCACAACAAATACAGACTACTCTGGCCACACATTTCAGCCAGACGACTACATGCAAAGCTCCCGTAATTTCTGTGCAAAGTTACCAATTTGAAAATTCCCAATTCCTGTGCCAAAGTTTTCATGAAAATCTTCTGGAAACTTTCTGGGAATTTTCCTCCCCTTTGCAACCCTACATGTCTATACCAAGCTACAGCTTCTAGCTTAGCCATCTTTCTTTGGGCTTTGGGATATCTCCACTCCTAGTGACGCATAGACTGCATCTCGTCCAATCAGGAATTCATTAATAGTTCGACCGGACCTAACTGTTGCATAAGCGGTGACAACACAAATTAGCCTACTTCTGTTGCCATGTCAACAAAAGTTTTTGAAACTGAAATTGAAAACTTAATTGTGAGGAAGAGACGGAGAACGAAAGGAGGAGGTGATGGTGTTGGAGAAGGAGAGAGAGACAGAGAAAGAAATAGATGGAGGGAGTGGGTAAAGAGAAAGAGATGGAGGGAGAGGGAGACGGAAAGAGTGAAAGAGAGGGAGATTGAGAGAGAGATGGAGAGGAAATTCTTTTGAGCCCTCATTCACTGGCTCTCAAGAGCATAATTGTATAAGATGCTTCGCAGACACAAGAACAAAAGAGGCCAGAGAACCTTCGCCCCCACCCCCAAGGTTTTTAAAATCCATTTGTCCTGTCTGAGTGGCCTACCTCTGCATCTGTGTGTACTAAATTGGACACTACAACTCCCCCCACCCCACCACCACTCCTGCTGTCTGAGTAGGCCAGCTCTGTACCTGTGTGTACTGGACTGGAGGACAGGCATGATGACTCACAGCGGAAAGAAAGAAAAACAGAACAGCACAAAGGGGCTGAAGAGAGGACAGGAGGACCCCATGACAGGAGAAGGAGGGAAAGAACGAGAGGAGTAGAGAAACACCAGGAGGTAAACACAGACAGGGTGGTCAGGGGTGTTTTTTTTCTCAGCTGGGGCGCCAAAATACCACTTCATCTGCCGACAAGAAAGAAAAAAAGCAAAAACATAACAACCTGGGGCATTTATTAGGCTGTTATGACACTAATGAAGTGGTGGGCTGAAGGCAGACCTAAAGATCGGCTCCCACACCTGAGTGTGAGTGTGTGTGTGTGTGTGTGTGTGTGTGTGTATGTATGTCTACACACCCTACTTTGGCGCAGTGGAGTACAGCCCGCTGTGGTGGGGGTGCGGTGGAGAGGGGTGGTCATGAGGAAAGTAAACAAACTTTATTGTGACTGGCTCCATAGCTCAGTGCTGGTGGTGGTGGAGCTGGAGTAGCCATTGGCTCCACTCATGCTACTGCTGGAGCCACACATTTGTTTTTCATTTCAAAACATCTTTCTAGTCAGGGTTGGGATGGGGGGATTAGATAAAAAATGAGGGAAAGAGAGAGGGTGGGAGGGAACAGAGGGGGAAATAACAAAGGACAGAAAAGAAAGGAGAGGGAGCTCAGGAGATTAAAAACACAGACAGAAAATGAAGAAAAGACAGGACCAAAAATAGGTATGTCCCTTGAAAAAGAAGCGTAAAACTGGAGTGACAAAATATGGGAATGAAGGGAAAGTAATTAAGAGTGTTGTGAAATATGACATGATGAGAATAAAAGAGGAAGGAGTGAACTCATGTGCCACAAAACAAGAGGCTGAAAAGTTGTGTATGAGAACAACACAAGACATAAAGATACAGAGAGAGAGAGAGAGGACAGCAAGATATTGCGTGATGATGCAAATGGGAAAAAGAGAAGCAATCGAGAATAAGAAGGAGAGAGGGAAAGTGGGCAAGTATGTAAGCAAGAAATACAACCTAAATCTGAATGAGAAAGAATGTGAAAAAAGACAGAGAGAGGAGAGGGAGAAACAAGAGAGAGACAGTAAGAGTGAGAGAGAGAGAGAGAGAGAGAGAGAGAGAGAGAGAGTTTGAAAGAGAGAGAGTGACTGTGAGAGAGCATGTGTGTGGGTCGGGGGTGAGAAAAACAAAGAGAGGTAAGGTAAATTAACAGTGGCACACCAGATGCACTCACTTCTACATGAGTAGAACAGGCCGAAAAAAGCAAAAGAAACACAAAACAAGGACAAGAGAGAGATTTGACTGCCAAATTAGTAAGCTTATTGTCCCCTTGGGGAAATTTGTCTTTACATTTGAGTCCTCGCTTTGCAAACATCCATCAGATAGCACATATAGTGGTATGCAAATGTTTGGACACCCCTCTGAGATTTCATGTGTTTTCAAGTTTGGAAACACCTAAACAAAATAGAGTTTTGGGGCAATATCAGCATAAATCGTCTTTGGTTAGTGATGATTTTGCATTGATAATAAGGGACAACACAAACTATGTAAACATATTTTATTAAATAAAATGGTTATGAACTCAGAACAGAAAAATACTCAAATTTTGGATTCATTAAAGAAACCCCTATTAGCAGTTTTGCATACTCTAGGCCAGGGGTGCTCACACTTTTTCAGTGTGCGAGCTACTTTTAAAATGACCAAGTCACAAAGATCTACCGACCCATAAAAGCGTGTTATTTTAAAATGTATTGAAAATTCCAAGCCAATATTTCAACAAAATAAGCTCTGAACATGTTTTTGTAATTGCCATATAATAATAATAATAATAATAATACAGTGACAATGTATAATAATAGTATTAATAATTAGTTCAGAGTTTAATTCGAGTAGAATAATGAGTAGTAGTAGTAGTAGTAGTTTTTAAGGACAGTAGTTGCGCACAGGCCTTCCCTTGCGTCTCCAACTCTGACTGCAGGTTCGGGAAATTTGCCAAGTCATGGCGCTGAAGCTTTGAGGACAGATGTTTCATTTTTCGTTTGAAGGCATTGACTGAGCTGATCATGTCGATCACCGTTTTGTCTTTTCCTTGCAGCTCTTGATTAAGGTCATTCAGCATGTTTTTCAGATCGGTTAAAAAGCCAAATCCAGCAGCCACTGCTCGTCATTCAGCTGTTTGTATTCTGCATGTCCACTTTCACGGAAAAAAAACAGAATTTCCCGCCTCACGTCAGTGTGTAGCAACAACTCAGAGTGGTCGCTGTCAGCCTTCTCCATATGTGCGCGGAATATGTGCCCGTCTTTGAAGTGCTCCAGCTTTAATTGAACAGGCGATCTTCGTTGCCACGTCCATGATCTCTTTCATGTTCAGCATCTTCGCGCATAATGCTTGTTGGTGGATAATGCAGTGGTAATTCACGAAGTCTGGAAAAGCATCGTCCTGTCTGCACCTGGCAATGAACCCATTCACGCGACCAACCATTGCGGGCGCTCCATCCGTGGTGATGGACACTAACTTGTACAGTGGGAGCTGAGTTTTGTCGCTAAAGTTTTTAAACGACTGAAAAATGTCCTCTCCTCCAGCATGTTCTTTCAAGGGAATCACTGTCAATAGCTCGTCCTTTGCAGTCATATCACTGAACACCATACGAATGTAAATGCACACCTGTGCTGTGTCACTCACGTCCGTAGAAATAAACAGGGAACTTTTTTTTTTTTTCAAAGTTGTATGCGATCTACCACTATTGGCCTCGCGATCGACTGGTAGATCGCGATCGACGTATTGAGCACCCCTGCTCTAGGCATCTGAGCAGTCGCTTTATTTAAACATTGACTTGATATATTATTCCAAGCCTCCTAAAGGATTGCCCAGAGATGATTCACAGTGGTTGGACACTTTTTAACAGACATCACGGTCTAGTTCTTCCCAAAGCAGCCAAGTTAAGATCAGGTGATTGGGCAGGCTATTCCATGATAGACAAGGCCCCAGCTGACTGTTTTTTCTCCAGATATGACTTGCTCAGCTTGGAAGTATGCTTTGGATCACTGTCTTGTTGAAAGATGAAGCAATGACCAATAAGGCACTGACCAGAAGGAACAGCATGTCACTGTAAAATGCTATGGTATCCATAATGGTTCAATATTTCTTGGACACGATACAGGTCACCAACTTTTCTTGCTCCAAAGCAGCCCCAGACCATCACACTGCCACCTCCATGTTTCACAGTGGGTGTGATACAGGCATATAACATCTTCTCACCATCTCACGTAAAATCGCCTCTTTGATCAAAAAACGTCAAACTTAGATTCATCTGTCCAAAGCACCTTCATCCAATCGTCTGCTGTCCGGTTTCTGTACTTCTTTCTTTTATTGTTCAACTTCAAAATGGAAGAACACAGGAACAGTTGCAAAGAAAAGATGTGGTAGGCCCAAACAAAAATAACAGAAAGGCACAGGTAAGGGATGGTTAGAATGGTCACAGACAAGCCACAGACCACCTCCAGAGAACTACAAGAACATCTAGCTGCTGATGGTGTAGTTGTTCCACAACTAGGTGATGTGCATAAAGCCTTTCCTGAGTGTTCATCACAAGTGTATACTGTTCTGAAATGGCCATCACAGTCCCCAGACCTTAACATCATTGAAAATGTATGGATTGATTTGAAGCAGGCCGTCTACACAAGGAAACCAAGAAACCTGACTGAACTGCAGGTGTTTTGTATGAAGGAAAAACCCAAAATACCAACTGTCAGACTTCAGGGACTTGGGCTGTGGCTATAGAAAGCATCTACAGTCTGTTATTACAGCAAAAGTAAGCTCTACTAAATATTAATGGAATTATTTCTTTAGGGTGCCCAAATTTAGATAGTGGCCAGGGCTACCTAATTGTCAGGAACCGACACATCTAGCCAGGTTTCTGTGGTACCTATGACACAGATGTCCCTGAAGGCTTTTTCCTGGTGGCAGTGAGCATGTAACAGGTTCATTTTGTTGCGGAGGGATCAGACTGCCAGGATGATTGAGGGGAAAGGTGGTTGTCTTCTTACTCTCTTTTGGATTCCTCCTCATTTGCCCCTTTCCCTTGATCGGAGCTCTGGAGGAAGGACTGCAGCTGGCTTGATGTTGCTTGGCGAGGAGTCCCGAAGTGATAGTAGGTCTTCTCGGCTATAGGTGAGTAGCCTTCCATTTACATTTGGTCATACTATAAGTACCATCACAAGTCAGTGGTAGCATCACAATCATTAGGACAATGGTTAAATTGAAAGTTTTTGCGGACATACAGGACGAGACTAAAAACAAAACTTAAAACAGACTAAAAACAGCCATTTCGCTCGGACGAGATGCGTACAGGAACTGTTGTCACAGCAGAGCATGCACCAAAACCAAAGGGAGAAAGAGAACAAAAGAAGCAAGAGAAAGACCAAGAGAGAAAACAAGAAAGAGGAAGACTGCAAAGAGGGGGGGGATATTGCAAAAAAGAGTTAGGTACAGAATGACAAAGAGTGAGAGAGAGATGAGACACTGAGAGTCAGAGGACAAGAGAGTCAGAGTGAGGGAGACACAGAGACAAGGAGGGGTAGAGTGCAATAAAGAGGGGAAGAGAGTGAGATATTACATGATGTGATAAAAAAGGGAAGGAGAGAGGAAAACGGGTACAACAACAGAGGAAGAGGAGGGGACATTAGGAGTGAATAAGGGAGGGAAGGCAAGAAAGAGAGTAAGAGAAAGGGAGGAAAGGAGAGAGAGAGAGAGGGAGTTTGAAAGAGAGAATGAGTGCCAAGATCTAGCAGAACGGTGTGTGTGTGAGTGTGTGAGAAGGGGAGATGGTTATATAGGTCTGGGCCAGGGATCTTTAAAAAACAAAGGCTGTGTGCAGCTCCAGGGAAAACAAGCGAACTGCAGACGAGAGCGATTCACATTACTCTCCCTGAAGGAGAGCCAAACTCCGGCCAGTGCCGTGCACATACACAGACTTTCTCCAAGATAATATCCAAACTCGTGCTAGTGCTCCATACACACATAAATACACACGAACACTCTCTGTCAACAACCAAACCATACTCAAGGCAGTACCACACACACACATTCTCTCTCTCTGACTTCCAAACTCGGGTGAGAACCCTGTACACACGCACGCACACACACACCAAAGTCAGGCCGGTACACATGCACAAATGCATACCCTCTGACTACCAAACTCTTAAAACAAGAGAGGGAGAGTGCGTTTGTGTGTATGCACTATGCAATGATTTCCAAAGTCAGAACAGCACCGCACACACACATACTCTTTCTGTGCAACGTTTAAACTCAGGCCAGTCCTGTGTACACACACGTACACACAACTTTGGACTACTACCAAACTTATGTCTTTCTCTCTCTTGTTCTCCGACTGGGCTCACTTACTTTCTCATGGAACACTGCCAAACACACAACACACACACACACACTTTTCTTTTATGGTAAGTGTACTCCAACCTGAATAACAGTGTTGATCTGTTTCTTACTCTTTCTTGCTCGCTCACTCTCTCTGTCTGTCTCACACACACACACACACACTTTCTGCTCAGGTGTTCTAACATTCACCCTGTCCTCATGTGCCCTTTATTTGACCTGGTGAGACAGCAGAGGCGGTACAGAGAAACACAATATATGGACATACTCTGAGGAGACACGATACTAGGAAAATGTGTGATAACATACTGAATGCTGCCATGACGATTATATAGTGTAAATGTCTTTCAGCTTTGTGTTCACCACTGCATCTGAGACAGCAGGTAATCTATGCCATGGGTGAGGGCATCCAGGGCAGAAGATCTTCATCTGATCGGCCAAAGATTTTGAAGATCTAAAATGTGGCAGCATAACTCCTGAAGAAAGTATCGCTGGCACTTAAGCTGTACATGGCGGTATATTGCTATGTTTTTGATATATTGTGCAGCCCCAGAGGGAATATTTTTCCAGAATTCCTTGCCCTTGCCTGCCTTTGCTTACCTACATCAGGTGAGCTGAGAACAAAGTTGTAGCAAAGAGGGCTGAACTTTTTGAATGGCAGATTACCGGCACCTCCGTATAAAGGACGTAAGGTACTGCAACTGTGTGCCAAGAAGAGTGAATGGGGACCAAAGCCCTTCAAAGACGGGGGTAGGCAGCCCTTATCTCATCAGCCCTTCTCTCTCTCTCTCTCTCTCTCTCTCTCTCTCTCTCTCTCTCTCTCTCTCTCTCTCTCTCTCTCTCTCTCTCTCTCTCTCTCTCTCTCTCTCTCTCTCTCTCTCTCTCTCTCTCTCTCTCTCTCTCTCTCTCTCTCTCTCTCTCTCTCTCTCTCTCTCTCCCTCTCTCTCTCTCTCTCTCCCTCTCTCTCTCTCCCTCTCTCTTGAGATTGGAGCAAAAAAAGACAACTGTACTCTTCGTATTTTTTTTTTCGTTCTTTCATCAGTTTTGCTTCTGTTATCTGGTTTGCTTTTGTTGGGGAGAGCCAGACCCAGAGAGCTTGTGTGTGTGTGTGGATTTGGCCTTAGATCACCACACTCAAAGGACTGTGTACAGTGTGTCTGTGGACCTGGGCTTAGAACGCCACACTGAAGGGATGTTCCCACACGTGTGTGTGTGTGTGTGTGTGAAGACAGAAGCAGAAGCATTAAAGACAGGAGACAGTAAACAAATGCCTTAATCCACCGTCTTTAACATGTCCATGAAATGTAAGGCAAGCTGCCACGCCATCATCCCCACTGTGTGCATGTCAGTCACACCCCGGTCCTGCGAGACATGCCGCTATTGTTTGTGCTCACTGTCATTAAATGCTGCGCTTAACGAGCTGTGTAATGAGATGGATGTCTCCTCTCCCTCCCCCTCCACCCTCGACATGCTCCAAACAGAACACTAATTACACCATCCTACCTTTACCGTCCAACTGTAGTATCGCATGCCTCCATCTCATCCTCTCCCTCCCTGCCTCCGCTCCTCTCTGACTTTTACTCACTCACTTCTCTTCTTCCTCTTACCCCCATCCTCTCCTCTACCGCACTCACTCCTTTTTCTCTTGTCTCTCCCCTCCCTTCCTGTTCTCCCTCCAACTCTTCTCACTTCGTCGCATTCCTGCTCCCTCCCTTCCTCCTCTCCATCTCTCTCCTTCCTCTACTCCTGATCGCTCATTCCTTCTCCTGAATCTTATTTCTGCTCTCCCTCTTCTTCTCCATCCCTCTTACTCAATCTTCACCTCCACCTCATGCCTGCTCCCTCCCTCTTTCCCTGTTCTCCATCATCTTACTCCTGCTCAACCACTTGCTCTTCTTCTCTGGTGTACTATATCCTTCTCTTCTAAAATGAAACCACTTTGCATCCCCCTCTCCACTTCATTGGGTTTTGTCTGCCAAATTGACCTCTGGAATTGTCCTGATCCATGAATGCACCCTAACCAATTCCATCTTCTTTTTATGCTAGTCCTACATTTAGATATCTATTTTTGACTCTTGTATGTTTGCTATAACTGTAGCTTTGCTGCAAAGGTGGCCATTGCACTGTGTGTGTGTGTGTGTGTGTGTGTGTGTGTGTGTGCGCAATGCCAGTTAAGGGTTCACCATTCCAGCCTCTCCCAGTATCTCCACTTCTCTTATCTCCTGCAGCCCCCTTTTCCTGACCACTTCAGTTTTAGGTTGAAAAAACACACACACAAGAAAAAATCTTTTCTCCTCTTCTCTCCCTTATACTTCTTTACACACTCTTCCATCCTTGTCCTCTCCTCACATTCCATCTCCACTTCTCCGCTCTTAGTTCTTTTTCTTTCCTTCCTCTTTACCATCTCTCCTGGCTGAAGGGCACTCAGCATTGGGCCCAGCAGCCACGGAAGACCCTGCTTGTTTTGGTGGGTTTGGTGGCAGAGGGCCACCCTTCTCATCCCCTCTTCCTTCCAACCCCGGAGCCTCCCCAAGTTCTCTTTTCCCCTTCCCTCCTCTTCTTTCCATCCTCTCTCCTATCTTCTCCAAGCCAGGATCTGAGCAAGAGGCTCACAATGAATTCACACAACTTCCCCCATCCAGAGACCTGCCATGCATTCCAATGCAGCAAAAAAACTCACCCACTCCATACAGAGAAAGATGTTAAGCTTGTGTTAAGCTGTGTTCTTTGTGTGTGTGTGTGTGTGTGTGTGTGTGTGTGTGTGTGTGTGTGTGTGTGTGTGTGTGTGAGAGCAAGAAAGAGACACCAACACACTTCAAATCAAGTGCCAGTGAAAGGGGGGTGAATGTGAAATACATGTAAAAGGGACATAAAGTGATGCAGAGAAAGAGGAGGAATGACACTCTCTTCTTGATTGACTTTATTTCAGCTGTCACCCACTCTGGACTCTGCTTGAGATTGCTGAGAGTAGGTCCCGTTTGGCTCAGGAGTTATAATCAAAGTTAATACTTACACACTCACAGGCATCGACGCCGCCAGGAGTGATCCTACATCCACAGTGCGTACATCCCACTTATGTGACAACAGCAAATCCTGTTTCTTTTACTCACCAACCAACGAGAATTAATACACCCTCTAGACCGTGTCTGCTTTTGTACACAAGTGACTGACAACATAAACTAATAATGGAAACCATAAGACATCATGGAATATAGCAGTTAAATTAAAACAAAATGCTATACAGCCAAATGGACATTCTATTTAGTCATAGAGTTCAATTAAGTAAGTGTGTAGCCATGAACAATGGAAAATATTTTTTTCAGGCTTTCCATCGTAAAAAACTGTACTGTTCTAAGCAGTGAAGCTGACAGCAGTGACAGATTTGGCACTTTGAGTTCTAATGTTTGCAGCAATGGCACTGGATCAGTCCTCTCTGTTACCAACGTAAGCATCGATGTTACCTCAGAAAACGTTAGCAAAAGCTACATGAAGGTCCTCTTTTGGAAGACAATGACAAGTCCAACTGGAGTTGACACAGCAGCACCTATCCATGTGACGGTGGCAGCTGCTCAAGTTGGAAACTATATTATATTTAGTGCACAACTGCACGCTGCTGAGTTTCTCAGCGCTACCTCAGGGAAGAGCCAGTCAATCTACTCCAGGTTGGTTTGCTCACACCAACAAACAGCAGAGCGTAATAGACATGGACTGACTGCTATCACTGATCTTAACGCCACTTGTGGCCAACAGAACATAGCTTTTTGTGGCCACACCGATGAACAGCAATTTTCATACACTTCTGAACTATCAAGTTTGGGGAGACGAGTTGCTCAGACAGTATATAGAAAATGCACCAGCCAGTGCCAAATATTCCACTCATTCGATTCAAAATGAGTGCCAGACAAATCCAAGGAATATTAGCCTACTACAGAAATGCAGGGATACCAAGTGTTTTTCTCTTTTGGCTGATGAGACAGCAGACATAAGTAAGACAAAGCATCTGCTATGTGGACTGTTCTGACAGCTACTCTGTGTGAGAGGATTTTTTTGAAATTTCTTTCTACCTCCAACACAACGGCCGACCACAGATGGACTGGCTACATGAACTGAATTTATATTCTGCACAAATGGTTGGGCAGAATATAATGGTGCAAGCAATGTTATTGGTAAATTATGTGGTGTTCAGACCCACATACAGCACAGTTGCGCGCTGCAGTCAGCATGCAACCATGCATTAAGCGTAAAGCAATTGTGCCCTCCACTAGGTTGCTGGTTGACTTGGCTCAATTCAAGAATTCAGGGGGCTTCATTACAGCCTTGCCAAAGCACTTACAGTACTTGATGGATAACACACCATCACATTTGTGCTTGTCTGCTGTTATCACAAATTACAACGACATCTTAACCACCTTGGAAGAGCGAGATGCAAAATGCAGTGCCACAATGAGAATTCTAACCTGCTTTTGTGATGAGGGTATTAAAACACTGGGAAGACCATGCAATTTCTAGACCAATTTCACTAACATGCTACACAAGTTTACTTTCGAAAAAAATTGTTGGAATTGCTCTTTCAATGGATTTAAATGTCCTTCGCAAGTTTATCCACACTGATCCACTGCTGCAACACCTTTACGTCTGGCGCTTGCTGCACAGTTCATTTACAGTTTCATTTGCTTTGGTTCGCAATAACCTTGATTAATATTGATCAGTATTAAAACCCTGATCAGTATTAAAATGGCTTTCTAATCAGTTATATGGTGGAATATTGAAGACGTGCAAAATAAATACATGAATGAATGATTGAATAAAGAAAAAAAATATTCCAAGAGAAGGGTTGGCTGTTGTGCGTACTATAAAATCCAATCCTGCTAGGGCCCCTGCTCGCAGGCACAGCAGACCTGCCTTGATGGTAGCCAATGCAGTGCGTTAGTGCAGTGATTGTCAAACTCGGGTACGATTACCCCTAGACGTACCTGCATCAGCTCTAGCAGTTAAAAGTTTGGGAACCATTGTGTTAGCATAGTACACACAAAGGAAACAAATACTACAACACACACAGCAAGGAGCAACACATAAAACACATGCATTCACAGCCACATACACATTCATTTACATTCATTTACACACACACACACACACACACACACAGTTACATTCATGCACACCGACACACAGCAAAACTACACAAACACACATTTACTTAAAAAAATGAAAGAGAGAAATACATCAATATTTGTCACCACCAGGTGGTATAACGCTGCAAATCAAAACTGTGCTCTATCTGCCAATGTCTGAGGCAGCTGGTTGAATGGACAGATACAATGGGCAGCATGGAACCTCAAGAGAGGTATGCAGGGCTACTGCTATCTGTGGTGCTGCTGTGTAAACAATCACAGTGAAATAGAAATACAATTACAGAAACAGGCCCCTCTACATTAATGCTTAAAAAAAACTACCAATCACATGGCGTTGGCTTTAATTTGTCCATCGTTCAGTCTTTTTATGTTCATCACCTATGTTGTCCTCTCTTATCTCTAATAGCACACAAGTTATTGCGTATAATAAAAGCAGAAGCAAGAATTCTGGAAAGGTCCACTGACATATCTTAGCAGAGTTCAATCTGTTGAGCATGACTGAATTCCAGGTGCATCAAAAGATCAGTTTCAAACTTGACTCACATTTAACCTTTCCACCAGGCCTACATTTCATGCAAATCAGGCAGGTAGGTTTTGTATAATCCTAGTAACAGATAGACAAACACACAAACCACAAGGATGATGTAAAGTTGGCAAGACATCAACCTAAGATACAGAGTTCTGCATAAAAACAATAGTGGTTTAGCCATTATGCCAGTTTCCTGTATTGCCTGTGGGCAGCATCTTACAAGCTTCCCAACAAGGGCCGTCAGTGATGCCAATTAGCATAGAGTTTTAGTCAGGCCTGCGTATGTCTATGTTCTATATCTGTAATGCACACTGACTAAGAAAAATACAGCACCACAAGAACTGGCCCTCCTAAAGATCTGCAGGAACAGCAATAACCACCATCTTGTGTATAATCAATAACGGATCAATAACCGTAAAGGAGCATTCTGGTGTAAAACGAACTTGAGGTATATTGCAACATAACGAGTTTGTTGGGGAGCAAAACTATGTTAATCTGTTGCATTCTAGATACATTATAATATGATTGTTTTCAGACAATGCTTCCAAACGGCTCCCAATGCTAGTGCTATTTTTAAACCATTAACAAGGCTAAAAGTAGCTTCCCACTTTGTTAGTAGCATGATGGGGGCCCTTAAATTAAAAACAAGGTATTGGGAACTTTGTAAGAGTACAGAGTTTATTAAAAAGACTTCCTGACAGTACCTTGAGATAGTTTTGCGGTCACGGTCATTTTGAAATTCAATATAAGTCTGTACATTTACAAAGTCCTACATTTGACACAGACAATGAATAGTCTTACTGCTCAAAGTGGCATTGCATGTATGCTGTATAGAGTAGTCAAGAAACACAAGGGGGACAACCACACGACTTCATTTGCATGCTCGATATAGTTAAGGCAAGAAATAAGCAGGGCTTAAACCACAAGCTAGGCTATCCGCCACACAAGTAACAGCAATTGCACCATACACATGTTCAGAGAGTAGTTACAGTCCCACTTTTGTGTGCTGTTTGCAAGTGTGTGAATAGGTGGGTGGTTGCATATGTGTGCGTGTGTGCGTGCGTGTGCGTGTGCGTGTGTGTGCGCGTGCGTGCGTGTGTGTGCGCGCGTAGACACGTATGACCAATAGTGACAAGTTTTTATGAGGAAGTGCTGTTCTTCAAGGGACTCAGCAGGTTGGTGGGTAAAAAAGACTTCCAACAAACTTCTTTTTAATCAAGACAATCAACAATTCTGCTGTTTGCTTGATGTGATTAGAGACGCTCAACATTACATTTTCTCTTTGGAGGGGACGGAATGTCCTTAACAGTGTTCTTAAACAAAACTCTGGGCTGATTAACTAGCCTACTCTGACCGCTAGGAGCCCATTTCATAAAACTGTCACTGGAGGAAAGTAGCCCATGCCTGACAACAGAACATCTGAAGCGAATACTTCACACAGCATTGTGAAGAGATGGGTAGGCCTTGAGTCTCTCATATGGTACTAGAGGCAAATGTATAATTTTGCATCGAGCGCCCCTCCGCCTTGGCCCAATACTCGCCTCCCAGAAGCTGACTTGACTACGTCAGAGTTAAAAAATAACACCAGATATGATCAGTACTGTTCCATACAGATGGGTCATAAACAGGTTTCACATTACTAACACTACGTCATTATGACTCACTGGCACACAACGCCTTTAACATGTTAATGTTTAATGTTTTTAAATAGCAGGATTTGCAAGGTATTATCCTAAGACCCTGGTCTGATCATTCAGCAGCACTTTCTGTGAAGGAAACATGATGTTACAACCCCTCAGACTACACTACATCATGATACATTACATTGCCATTTTAATAGTGCCAATTCCTTCTACCATGGCATTTTAGTGTAATATTAAACCTATAGAAAGCATCTTGATATCAACACTGACATAACACAAGGACGCGGCAAACAGGTTGTGCCTGTGCATTTGTGTTGACAATGTGCATAACAAATTTGTTGTTGCCATTTAAATACCCCTCAAGTGAACAAAAGGGATTACCATACAGCATGTCAGGTTCGTTATTTTGGCACCATCCTTGAATACAGATGATGTGTGAAAAGAGCATTGTCAGATAAAAATCTATACCATCCACTCTGAGCATAAAACCTTATCGTTATCACATATGGTTCGATTAGGCTTATGTAACATTACAACAAGAGAGAGCTCCAGACTGTAAAACAACATCTTCTTGGTACAGAGTGGTACAACATGTCAACATCACAAGTCAATTGCATTCAATCTGTCATAAGTGCCTTCCTTCACTATTCTGATAGCCTGCACTGAAGAATGTAAATTATGGTTTTGCCAATATATGATATATGCCTACATTTTCAAACTTATTGTGGCCAATTGCTGAAGCTACTACATGTTTTTACTGAAATAAGCCTCCTCTCTCCTAGCACCAAGCGCCATACTTGTAGTTAATTTTGCACTTTCTTTTTAGTCTACCACAAAAAAAGACACACAAAAACGGCACATGTAATGTAAGTAACACATGTAAATGCATATTAATTTTTAATCACATCTCTAAATTTAAAAAAGCTAAAATTGTCCTTCTTGAGCTGGTTTGTATGATGCTTCCCTGAGACATCATGAGCCTAATACATCTGCGGAAGTGTTCCTATCTGCCAATGCCAATAATTTTTAACCAATAATACCATCAACCAACGTTTTGCATCCCTTTACTGATCATGGTAGTTGTACATTACACGAAACTAACAGTGACTGCGTTCACATGGTGGGATTGGTTTGGTTTGGGATTGGTTCACAACGGGTGGTCTGTCCCCCAAGTCCCTGTTCACATGCAGTTTGTCTAAGCGGATTCGGCGGGAGTTCCGGCCCTTTCCGCTACGCTATTGGGGGCGCTGTAGTCAACTTCTATCTTTCTATTATTATCTTTTAATACAAGGAACGTCTCTTCCACGCATAACTCTTGAACCACTCATCCGCTTGATCTCAAATTTGGACTGCGTCATCATAATGTTACCAGTGTGTGCAGTACCGAGTTTCGTGTTGTTTGGGCAAAAAATGCCAAAGATATCGGTCAAACCGTGCCGACCCAGCCATGACGACCCAGGCTGATAAGATTTACAATGCTAGCTGCTACAATGTTGGACATAACGCGACTAACGACACATAACTAAAATAATGGACATAACACGAGTAAACATTTGCCCACAACAAAGCTGCTACGAAGGTAAGATGTATCTTATCGTATACGCAACAGCGACTACAGCACTGCACACATATGCCTACAGTGCATACAGACGACAGGTAGAGGAGACTGAACTTTTCACCTCTCATTCCGGTTATTCCACGGCGCAAAACAGTGGCTAAAGAAAATCTTACAAGTCAGTCAGTGCAAATGTATTTACATAGCCTCCTCCTTTCACCTGATATTATTACCCACTTAAACAATAAGGTAGTCTAAACAAAAACGTAATACTCTGGCACATCTTCTATGGGCTCTGCACTGTTCCTACTAAATACAGACAATAAACAAACTTTCTGGCGGCATACAAACATGGTGTTTCAGGAGTTTGACGCATTCGCGTACGTGTTGTGCATTCTGCTGTGTTAGAAAGTCCGTATGAAGGAACAAACTGCGTTTTTTATTTCGTTGATACATGCGCAATACCCAAAATCAATCCGATCCCGTTCACATGGCAGTCGAAGTGGTTTCGAAAGAGCCCAGGCCTGGAGTCGCAGGGGGATCACGAAAACCAATCCCAATCCAAACCAATACCCGTTCACATGAAGCTGGTACGATCCCAAACCAGTTCCAAGTGGTTTCGACTTGTCCATGTGAACGCACTCAGTTTCAAAGGATCTCATATCTTTACCAGAAAAGGGGAACTTTCACAACTGAACCACCCCCTATATTTAGCAGCGCTACTGAGAAGGTAACTGCTCGCAATGACAGTGACAATGTCAGCCTAGGCATATTAACATGAACACTGGATGGGGCACAACCTTGAATGTAGGAAGCAGAATCATAATCAAAGGTTGTTTTCTGTTTTTGTTGACCAAGCACTAGTTAATCAGAGCAGTAACTATGACGGCTCACTGTGCTGGAATAACGTTAGACTGCGTAATCCTCTTGTCAACAAAACAGCATGCTCAGCTCTCGACAGAAAGATTGTAGGCAAAAGGTAAACAGATTTAGGCTAACATGGTACCACCCTTATGACCGATTTATATCATCACTGGTCAGTGGTCTAATGACGAATTTCGACATCTCGATGGCAATATAAACCGAGGATGGACAAAACGTTGAATAGCTATATGACTTTCATAGTTGCTTCTATTAAAACAGACTTTGTACGAGCATTTGACAGGAACATAACCAGCCTTACCCAGCCAACATCAAACACCTTGCGCAACATTTATCTGTCTCGCTCACTAAATTTTTTACTTCATTTTCAGTAATGCATAACTTAGCCTAAGGCATCCATAGCTTGTCAGATATTTCCCATTTCACTGAGACCTAATATTAGCTTTCCAACTGGCTAGCCTACGCACCACCCACAAGATACTAGGCTAGCTATCTACAAAGGTAACAATATCTACACAGCCTTTTCAACGCTCCATGGATCTCCTTTTATTTTGGCAAGCAAACAGTCTATGGTAATAAACACTCAGAATCACTGTAACTACACATATTAAAACTTTGGCGCTATTCAAGAATCCTCAGCAGTTGGGTACTTGCTTAAACAAACACCTGGATTTCAAACTGGTGGGCTAGCGACAGTGCCTACCAGGGTTAGCTACCAAACTAGACAGCTAGCTTCCTCAGCTAACATAAGCTAGCTGGCAAGCGACAGCCGACTCAACATCACAACAATAACAATGACCTCCCATGCTGTGAGCATAACTGTTTAAAATACTGTTCTAGCGCCGTAGTTAAGTATCAACTCTTTTAAGAAACACACAGAGGATGTCAGATACCACCAAGTTAACAAGAGAATGACATAAAGTGATTGTATCAATAGCAATTTTCGGACTGCGCTTTACCTTCAGTTCCGCACTCTCCGCCATCTTGTTACTCTTGGCGCAGGCGTGATCAGCCCCCAGCACGTGAAGGCATGCAAACGTGCTCACGCACATATTCAAAAGAAGCGCCTTAATTTGAACAAACAAAGGGATTTTAGGCCTACTTCTTCCACGCTGGGGCTGGTACGTATGCTGGCTCATACAATTAAACTAATGTACGACAAAAACATATTAAGTCAAATAAGTTTTCGGTAATAACCAAATGTTGGTAAAATATAATTGGGCATCAAACAAGGAGAAAGGGAAGCTAGGCCTTTACTCAGGCTTTTTAGCCATTGCTCCTTTAAAAAACACCTTAGAGTAAAAAAAAAGAATTGCCACTAGCTGTTATTTCTGTATAATTCTGGTCGTATAAGCCTAGACCCATTCTTAGAACACCTGTAGCCCCCAAAAGGTAATTTTCACAGAAAATAGGCCTATCCTTTTTTGATGGGTTAGTTTTAATATGCTATAATGAGTTTCAGTGCAGTTTGACTGCATCTTTAACTGCCATATACCTCCCCTTCCATAAGCACTCCGACAGCAACATGTTCATTGACTGGGGTAGTTTTTGGATCAATTTCAAGCCACTTTAACTACTTTCACGTTAGGATACCAAAGTGCAGTGACCTACATTATGCGTGTATTTATTTCACGCAGGATATTTTCAGATGTTGAGATTTTTCAAATCTGGCATAAGCATAGACTTGGCTATAGGCTAACCTGAATCATTACTGTGTTTATTCAAAGTTCATTTTACACCACATTTCTCCTTTAAGGTAATGGTACAATTCCTGAAATTATTGTCGGTTGAGTAGATAATTTGTACAATTGTAAGATTATTCTGGAGCACTCTTAAAGGAGAAATTCGGTGGTGTTTTTTTTGGTATATTAAAACATCATAACAAATTAGTATGTCTGCTGAGGAGCAAAACTACGCTAGCCTGTTTCATTCCAAACTTTATTATTTTTATCAAAAAGTCTCACCATGCTAGTGATCAGTAGCATGGCTATAAGCCTGTCTGTGCCCTTTTGTTTGATTATTTTCTTCCTACAGTGGTAGTCTGGGTTTGCTTCCATTGGCATGGTTGACTCCGATCGAATCTTTCTTGGACAAATCAGTGAATAAAGGGAGTGTTTGTTAGCCTGGCTAACGCGACTTATCAATGCTCTGCAAACATTGGTCTGGCCAAGCTGTGTTGTAAACCCATTTCTCAGAGGGCGGGCTTAACCCACGTGTGTGAAATGCCTGTGTTTGCCACTGGACGAAAGCTTCGACCAATCACATTATTGTCCATGTATAAGACAGAGAATAGTAACGTGCATATGAGTAAACAAAAACGTAACTGCACAAAAGCTCGAAATTTCTATATGCTATCGCTGACGTGCAGCTACGTGTAACGTGCAGCTATTTTGTCAATGAAATAGCTCCACAACTTTGCAAGATATTACTGTTGTTCTGCTATTTACATACTGTAAACTGGGTTGACTTGGCAACACTTACCATTTATAAGTCAGATGAACCTCGTCGACAACAATGCCAAGGAGATTTTCTTTGTACTTCGTTGGCTAACATGTTCACCCATCTTCCAAAATGGCAACTACAGCTGCATTGAAATCTTGCCGTTGCTCCACGTTGGCCATGTTGACAGGGACTGAGGTAGATTTCCGGTCGCTAAACTACCGTGTCATTGCCTTTTTGAAATGCTAGATTTTCATTGGTCCCAGTTTCTCTGTTAATGTAGAAACGGTGTTGAATGGGAGCTTGGCCAGACTGACTTTGCAAGCGAAATTCAAATGCAGCGGCACAGGAAGTATGGGCGTGCCCAGGCTAAATAAGTGTAGCATGCGGAGCGGACTGAAAAATACCTGCAGCCAGCTTTTGAATTTTCATCATGACGGAGCTTGTGATGAAAAGAAGAGGTAGCCTATGTCGGAGGAGGTGAGGAAAAGAAAACCGTGGTATACAAAGAGGTTGAACTAGATTGAACATCGAACCAGCTTGCTTTCGTTGACGCTGAAGGACGCCACAAGGTGCAAGAGTATGGTCATGGCTTTCTTGCTACTGGACTCGTCAAACACTTGCAGGCATGAGTCATAATTTAGAACTTAGAAGGCCGTAAGGAGATTTTGTCCACTGTTCCAGTAATAATGTAACAATGCAGTCACTAAAACGCTGTTGCTGTCTATGCAACCTTTTCCCCAATAAAATGCTTAAGATTTTCACTTAAGACAATGCCACTGGCTATTACATGATAAACTGTTGGGACAAGTTTTTATTTTTCATCCTTGTGTAAACCTATCTTGCTTAAATAGCAAACAATATAACATAGGCCTACTTTGTTTTTATTCTGATGTCGCTGTACATCATACTTTAATAAAAATCAACCAACATAGCTTATTCCACTTTGTCTGAGAACATCATCTTTTCCAAAGCCCATGCTGGATAAATTATACCACACAAACCTGATAAGCGTGCATGTGACGGCATGGCTGAAGTAGGATAAAATATTCACAACACAGGTAATGGACAGTTGTGCTTCAGCCTGTAGGGTGATTGAAGAGAAAAAAACGACTTAGTGTTGCTTTAAACTGCATATCTATGAGTAACAGTTCTCAACTCTAATTATATTGATGACTTGTTACATTTTGATGTGCATAGGTTTATTTTTTTGTTGATAAGGATCACATATGCGCTGTCATGGCAAATCTCATGCATGCTCAAAGCTATATAAACTAGATGCACTGCATACCGCAACATGGTATGACCACCGCAGTATGCTGTGAAGTTCAGCACTAAGGGAATTATAGTGCACTATGAAATGAATGACAGTTCTGTGGTTGTAAGCCTAAAGGGTTTCTTTGTAATTGTAGCTTCCACAAAGGAACAATTTTTCGAAACAAATAGTGGTCCTACATGGGAAATTTCATGTGATAATGACTTTCTTCACCCAAGATATTGGCAATTCAAGTTTTCTAAGAATTTATGAGATTCTGCATAATGTACATGTGATCATATATTTCACGTATATGTTCCGCCACTGAATCTATGGGCTCTATTTTCACAATCATATGCGCATTGTCTAAAGTCTGTCGCGCAATATGCTTTGGGGGCGTTCCCGACACAATTTTGTATTTTGGCGGTGGGAAAAGTGAACATTGCGCCAGGCGCATTGTTCAAAAGGGTTGGTCTTAAATTACTTCATTAGTCATAGGTGTGTTTTGGGCGTAACATACAATTAACCAATGAAAATTTATACTCTCATTCCCTTTAAGAGCCAGCGGGCGCATTGTCCATGGCCTGTTGCTATTACGATGGCGGATTTACCCGGAAGGGAGGAGCTTTTCGGTGGAGGAGACCGATCTGCTCCTGCGTGAAGTAATAGCGTGTGAGCAGTTGATATTCGGGGATGGAAAGAATCCCCCCAAACCTCCGCGGGTCAAAGAAGTATGGGAGGAAATATCTTCAGTAATTGTGTCTTCCTTTAGCAAGAAGAGAACTTTCGAACAGTGCCGACAGCGGTACAACAACGTTGGAAGACGGGGAAACAAAAGCTTTAACCTCAAAGGAAACATCAAAAATAAACGGAAGGTGGAGGTCCATCAAACCATTAGTCCACTAGTTTTCTTTTTGATGATTTGTCCATTTCATTTCTTACAACTTGCCACGCTCTTTATTTAAAACGACAAAAGAAATCGTAAACTAGGCCTATGCAGTCGTCTTCGACTGCTAAAGGTATATCCCCGAAACGCGATGCTTCAAAGCCCCCAACATTCATACTGTATTTCATATTAAGTATACAATTCTCCATGCTAGGGCCTATGTAATCGAACACTCCCCCTCCCTTCAATAGATAATGGACCGCATCATTGTGTGCTTCACAAAGCCAACAAAATACATGAGAGCAAAACTACCCCAATATTTGGATCATTGACAATATTGTAATAGGAAAGCAGAATTTGGAGGGACATGCATATTTTGTGCTAACAATGTAGAGCCAATGATTTTAAAAGTATTTAGTAGTTTATTTCCAGAATTTGTGCTGCCTATGCTCAAATATTACTTTCCATGAAGGTTTACCACCATCGTGAAATTTGCAGCGGTATCAAGTATTCATGATGACATGAAAATTGCACTTTTCATACAGGAGAAGGAGGATTTCCATATCTGCCATTTTGAATGTGCAGAAATGGTAATCGTTTAGTTGCAAAGCTTAGTATACTTGGTCACACTAGTAAATAGTTAAATACAATTTTGCTGAACAGCATATTTGCAATACTCTGGCCACAATCCTACACAGTGTATCTTTAAAGTGGATCAGTCATTAATGAACAGTAGTTTGGCATCTTGGGAATGAAGTAGCACATTTTCACCAGTGGGCTGAGCTGCAAGGTGCTGAGCTGCAAGGTGATAGCTTAATGGTTTCTCAATCTTCAAGAGCCAGGTGGTAATTGAAGTTAGGGGCCCAGGTTTTCAAAATAAGAGTCGTACCAAAGAAAGGGATGAAAAAAAATCAATTGAACTTGGGACCCGCCAAATGAAAATTCCGCCATTTTGAAATTATTGGCCTCCAAAATCTAATCAGTTCATGAATCTACCCTAGAACATTGAAACACCAAATCTGGGACAAATCCATCCAACTGGTCAGAAGTTATGGGCCAAACCAAAATTCAGCCATCTTGAATTCAGCCATCTTGAAAGTGTTGGCCTCCAAACTCAAATAAGTTCATGAACCTACCCTAGAGCATTAACACACCAAATCTGGGAGAAATCCATCCACCCAGTCAGAAGTTATGGGCCAAACAAAAATTCGGCCATCTTGAATTCAGCCATCTTGAAAGTGTTGACCTCCAAACTCGAATCAGTTCATGAACCTGCCCTAGAGCATTCACCCAAAAAATCTGGGACAAATCCAAACATCCGTTCAAAAGTTATCGCGTTAACACGAAAGACCTTACGCGGCGGACGCGGCGGACGCGGCGGACGCGGCGGCGGCGCACGCGAAACCATTACATCCCCGACGCTCCGCGTTTCGGGGATATAATAAACTGCAGAACATTGCAATCACTGTTTATTTAAATTGACAAAAGAAATCGTAAATAAAACTGCAGAACATTGCTATAAACTGCAAAACATTGCTATACACTGTAAAAAAAATTCCGTTGTTTTTACGGAATAATACTGGCAGCTGTGGTTGCCAGAATAATCTCGTTAAAAATACAGTAAAACCGTAGAGAACATTACAGAATAACTTGTGCATTTCACTGGGATTCAATGTAAAATTAATGGGAACTAACTTTAAATTTTACAGGTATGAAATGTCAAATAATCAATACATAATTGTTTATTTTACGGATATTCAACGTACAATTAACAATGATTTCATGATCATTTCAGTGGGATTCGATGTAAAATAAGCAGCTTTAGGATGTAAAATTTACAAGTTCTTTCGTAAGGACTACATACGGTATGTACTGTATTTTTAACAGGATTATTCTGGCAACCACTGCTGCCAGTTTTTATCCGTAAAAACAACGGGACATGTAAAACGAACAGTTTTAGGATGTAAAATGTATCAGTTGTTCCGTAATGGCAACCACAGCTGCCAGTTTTTATCCGTAAAATCAACAGGACATGTACGCATGGATTACAGTTTTACTCTTTATCCGCAGTGTCTCAAATTACTTCTAAATGTTAATGTGAAGATAGGCTGTAAAAAAAACACTCGATTGTCAATGAATCATTCTCAAGAATGCAAGTTTATTTTTAAAAACAGCGGAGTTCTGAGTGCTGTGGTCATTCATAGGAACACCTATGGGAATAGAGAAGAGAAACAAACATACAGGATCTCCATTAGTGGACTGTTCCTTTAGGTCAATCAATAATCAGCAGTAGCAATAGTATTATCAAACACACCTTCAAAAATGGCTTGTCAATCATGGGTGAAACATCTAGAAGTCAGAAGTCTTGCCTTAGTTGAACTTTGACCCCTGTATTTTGGTGACTCAGAAGAACACCTATGGGAATAGAAAGAAGAAACAAACACATAAACACATAAAAAATCCCGAGCCTGAACTTTTATCTCCCGGGTTGTGTGTGTGTGGGGGGGGGGGGTTTATTACGTATGCAGCCTGTGTATGGCTATTGTTGTCAGAAGACACATTTTAGATAATGTTTTAATTTTTGCTTAGACTGACATTAAATAACTGAAAGTAACTGGCCTCATTCGCATGCAGTAAGAAATGATTCTAGACTGGTAAGGTCGCAGTAGGCCCATGGTTAGAATGGAGTTGGGAGTCAAACCAAGATATGGCTTGTTTGTCTATTATGATATGGTAGCCATGAAGGTACGGCTGTCTGCTCTCTGCAATCGCATCCAGGTGGTGCTGTACACTGGTCCCCATCTGTAAATTACACACAAACAAGACATTAGTTCTCTCAAGTGACAATGTAAACAACTGTTTAGAGCTTGAATAGGCTGGTGATGAAGTTCTTTGAGCTTGAAGACGCTTCGTTTCTCATCCAAAGGAAGCGCCCAGTGGCTTACCAACATTGCATTATAGATGACATTACACTTAGCTGACGCTTTCATCCAAAGCGACTCAGTTATTTTACAGGGTATTAGTTACAGTCCCTGGAGAAGTGTGGGGTTGGGTGCCTTGGTCAAGGGTACTTCAGCCATGAATTGAGGTATAGGGAGAGGTAAGGATGGGATTCGAACCTGCAATCCTCTGATAAGACCCCAAAGGAATGATTTTCATGCAGGAATGTGGAATAAATTAAGTTGATGTTTTCATCGAGCATCCGTTTTTCAACCATGCCATTCATACTGTATCTGACTATACTAACTGTACTGATTATGTATCTGACAAAATAGTTGAATATATTAGCAATCCTGTATAATAACATTTCTGTCCCCATAGCCCATATAGATAATAATAGACAGGGAAAAAAATCAGTCTCAATGAGTTACAAAAACTAATTAGAAAATACGTACCTTCAAAAGCATCAGCAACGCATAGCTCATAAACACCAGTACTTGAGGCAACGACTTCTCCAAACACCTCTTCATCCACCTCAGTGTTTGAGTCATAGAGTTTTGCATTGGGCATTTGGCTCGGAGAGATACCAAACTTCTGGAATGCTGAACAAATAGGCAGTTGAGTAAATTTACTGAAGGGTTGTAGAAAGTACGCATATGTAATTTATTAGTCCAGGAAACTGAGTAAGATTACAAATTGTCACATATCCAAAGCAAGTAGCAAGACAATTTACCATAATGTATGAACCAACATCCAACACGCTCATTCAAAATCATTAGCTATTCATTTCCCAGTTGAAAAAAAGACAACATACTGCATGTTCAAAAAGTCTATGGAGAAGCATAGCTCTGAGGCGCTTATCAACTTAGATTTACTTTACTTCCTTTACTGAAAACACACATTGTTTTCAATTTGGGTGTACTTACCAGCTCCAAGGACTTCACTGAGTGTGACTTCAGAAATGCTGATGAATTTCTGTTCACCTCTGAATTTTCACCAACATAGTGTTTGTCTGGAGAGGGGATTACATATAGGGAAAACAAAAACTTGATTTCCAGCAGGAAAGTATAACTACTTATAACTACTTAGTAGTGTATATAGAGACATAAAATCATTCAACTTCTCACTACCTTTGATACGTGAGGCCTGCACGCAAACTTGCAGCATTGGAAAAATACTGAGACGTTGCAGTAAGCGACAACTGACCTAATATCACTGAACACAGTATAAACCGCGGATAAGTTTGGAATGACAGCACAATTACCATACAGTGCTTTATCAGACTCTATCCCAAAGTCAACACTACTGGCTATAAAAACGTTTCAATGAACTGCCAAATATATAACTACGGACCTCAAAAAATCCATTGACATGTCGTGCATACCAACTCAAACCGTCTTAATTTGAAAACGTTTGACGTTTGGGATAATATGAGAATCGTAGCATACACGTCGTGAGTGAGTCCATCGACATGTATTATACGGTCGATGGTCCACCCAGACGCACGTCAGACACGAACTGAGCACATGGTGGCTACAAGTTACCTCAGTTTTGAATAAACTGATTCAGACACATATCGCAAGCTGTGCCTCGTTCCCATTTCGCCAAATGCAAGAATTGATCTCACAGCAAGAAGCAACCCCTTCATAACTTAAGATAAAATTCAGGACCTTCAACCACATTGAAGCTAAGTGGGCTAGCTAGTCACTGTTCAGTTAGCTCTAGCTAAAATCCAAGTTTGCTGTCTTTGCAGCTAGCTCATGCTGGTTTGAATTTAAACTAGCCCTAGCTTGGCAGTGACTAACTTAGCCAACTGTTACCTAAAAACACCAAATTACCGTCTCACTCGGATCTTTACTGTTAAAGAAGGATTATTGTGGAAATGAAAAAAACGATTTTCTAAGTTTAGATGTTTATGTTTTTTTAACGAGATGGGAACGATGTTGTGAGTGAAACGCCACCAACCATGTAAAAAGGATACTGTGTCTAGCAACCTACATATACGTTACAGATCACATACGACTGTTTTTGAGCACATTAATCACTTATGTGTTTAAACTACTTCATATCATTTGTTTGTCAAATTATTTCAACAAGTACTCACCTTTCCGTTATCCAGCCTCAGATAAATGGCGACTTGCTCGTTTCAAACGGTTTCAAAAGCTCGAGACGAGAAGGCTCTTGTGACGTAAGCAAAAGGGATGTGTTGGGGAGCAAAAGGCGGGAGCGTTGTTTACACCAATGTTCTTAACTCTGGAATTTAACAAAGACTTTGGTGCAAATTTAACTCTACTTTTGACTCTACACATTGGAATATACTCTATAAGAGTAAATGAAAATGTAAACTTAACACTCCAGATTTTGCTGTGTAGACGTGCTGGGTTATCACAGACCTAAAAAGACTTCTTTGTCTCCCAACTTGGAGCAAAAAAAACAAACAAAACTTTGATTTGTTTAGACTATGCTTTCAGAAAAAAACATGTTAAAGGGGTAAAATTCTTCCAGTCTTCCTTGTAATATTTCGGGAATCCATGTTTGAAGTCTGCAGAATTTAGTTGTAATTTGAACACAATTGTACTGTTATTTAATATGCATTATATTGTTTTTGGAATACAGTATTTATATGTCACAATAACATAAATAAGTTATTTTAACAACGACATTGTGTTTTAAAAACAACATTTCCATGTTAAATTTACAGTAACATTTTGTGTTAGGTTTTACGGAATTACCCTGTAAAGAAAACAATGTTGAGCTGTAATACCCTTTACGGTTTTTTAATGTTGAGATTTTACGGCGTTACTCTGTTATTTCAACGGACATTTTTTACAGTGTACTCTCATTATTTGTGCCTGTTTGCTTACTAAAACATAAAAATACATGGCTATACAGGCTATACATGTTGCAACTTTTCTGCCAGTTCAGCTTGCCTCTCTGGCGCAGCAGCAGGTGCATCTGGGTTCAAAGCATTGTGCGCCCCTAAAAATAGCTTTTCAGCAGTGCGCGACTGACGGAAAACCATGGTTTACGCTGGTCAACCGACGATATGGTTTTTGCGTCCTCATAACAGCATTTGGTGCGTTTTGCGCCAGACCACACCTCTTCTTTTCGCTGACACACCCGTGAGGGCGCAGTGTCATTTGCTATCTAGACAACGTGATTTTTTGCCTGAAAAAATGAACGATGTGCTGGCACAAAATAGCAATGACAGCATGCGCATGTCGCGAATGCACAATGCACCGCGGCATGATAGGGCCCTATGACTGAAATGCTAAATCCAGTGCAAGCAGTGACATTAGTGTACAAATGTGTATTTCCTTGACTAGGCCTCTCCAGTGTTGTTGCAATCTGCTGGAGCATAGCCTCCACCTCCTCGGGTACCCCATATGTAGCAGCTGCTTTTTGGCTTCCCCTTTAGGTCCTCGTTAGCTGCTATTGCTGACTGAGTTGGAGTTACCTTGACGCATGCAGATATATGGTGAGATGAAAGTTGTATCACTTCGTCAGCAGACCACTTGTTGTTCCAAAAGTGAAATCAACTTGAAAATAAACCAAAACTGAGAATCTCTGTTAAGCCTTTTAAACAGGACAAAGCAGCATGACACACAGCACGGAGCACGGTCAAAGGGCTGTTTGCCCTCTCAGCCACCCCAGATGCTGTGACGTCAGGTCTTTATGGGCTTTCCCTCTGGCTCCACTGTTGGTCTCACAGTTCTCCTGTAGGTGGCAGGAGACACACCTGTGACCATGCACTCACATGCGCGCGCGCACACACACACACACACACACACACTCTAATATACAAAGAAAAAGTATTATTAGTACAAAGCTTAAATTTGGCTCCTACACCATACATGATGACATCTATCTATGATGATATCTAAGAATTTGCACCAGGACCAGGGACATTTAGTTTGTGACAATAGTGATGTTGTGATGAAGTCAATACTTATGAATATGCCTGTCTTCCATGACAGGAAAACTAGTTCTAAGTTGTTTTATTTACCTGGTTTGACAATAGACCAAATTTCCCCAAGACTGCCAAAGCGCTTTCTGAAATCTATCTGTCCTTTTGCAGCCATTGCCCTAGGAGAAAAGGATCCCGTTTCATAACGTTGGTTTAAGTGGCAGGGTGGCCTGACAGTTAAGGTAGTGGACTTGTGACCACAGGACTGTTTGAATTGAACAACTGCCAGTAGTGCCCTTCAGGTACCCTGAGCATAGTACCGTCCCCACACACTGCTACCCAAGTGCATTGTGATGGCTGTCCCCTGCTTACGCATGTGATGGGTTAAATGCAGAGGTTGAATTTCGTTTGTGTCCACTGTTTGCTGTGATGTGCCATGTGATCACAATGACCAATGGAAATTACTATCAGTTTCCTATGACGGCAATGCCAATAAAAATGTATTAGGCCTAACTGTACAACAGCTCACCCTTAGCAACCCTTAGCACCCTTACTACCCTTAGCAAAAAGTAGTATACTTAAAGTTTATTTTATGACGTATACTTCAGTATAAGTGTAAGTATAGAAAGTATACAACAGACCATGTACTTTTAGTGTACTAGAAAGTATACTAATTTAATACTTTTTTATATTAAATTGGAACACTTTAAGTTTATAAAAGTATTCTTTAAGTATATTTTAAAGTTCATTTTAAGTTTACAAAAGTACACTTTGAAATATACAAGATGTACACTCATCTATATATCAATATACTTGGTATATCCCTCTAGTATACTTAAAGTATACCACAAGTACACTTATTTATATACTGCCATTGTACTAGTTATGTACTTCAAGTTCCTATTTTTAGTTTATTATAAAGTAAATGAAGAGATTCCCATTTCTCATCGTGATCACACAGCACACCACAGAACACACAACGAAATTCAGCCTCTGCTTTTATCCCCTATATACTTGAATAAGTTAAGTTGAATGTTTTAGATTGTCTTTTAACTTGACAAGGCCAAGGCTAATGAAGCTCTTACTAGTTATTAAGGTTAAATGCAGCTGGTAGTTTGCCTTTGTCAGCATAAAAATGATGCTAAGACAATGGTAACGTCTAGAAAGATCTAAGAACAAAACTGTAGATTTTCATACATTGGAAAAGTCTCTTGGAGCATTTTTTAAACAACTACAGCTTCGGCCATCTGTTCAAACAATTGTATACAAGAAGAAGTTATTCAGGTGTGTCATTTTGGCAGAAGACTCAAACTACCACCCTCATAGGAAACTGGTCCGGATGTTAAAGAACAATCTAAAACCCATGAAGGCTGAAGGCTGCCATGAACTGGAAGCTGCTGGAACATCAGAGGCACAGTACAGAGTAAGGCCAATTTTACACGACCATGGACTGTGAGGGTTCCAAACCAAGAAAGAAGCCCTTGTTTTGAAATTTAGGGTTAAAAATTGATGAAAGGGTTACAAATTGGGTTAGGATTAAAAAGGGTTAAAAATTGATGAAATTTCCAACAGCCTACATAGACAAAACACTTGACTCCTGAAAAAAAAGAGGTATGTTTTGAAGAGTCAACTTTTCAACTGTACTAATATAAACAGAACAGTATATCTTGATCTTGGTATTATCCAAGTGGTCCATTGGCTGAAAAATGTTGAAGATTTCTGCTGTATGGCAGTCCTGTGTGATGCTCCCCATTCACCAGAAGGTGGTGGTATATTACTGTTATCAGAGTGTGTGCTCACACTTGCGCTCTCACTCGCACACTCTGTCTCTCTCTGCTGTAAAAAGTTTTAAAAGCATACTTTGCATACATTTGGAGACTTACTTTTGAGACAAGGCATGTTCATGTGCTTCCAATTAATTGTTTTCATCGGATAATGTTATTAACAAATTAATTAGAACATTTAGGAAGTTATCTGTTAAACAATTTATTACAAATTCTAGTTCGACTGGAATTGCCTGTAGTTTGTAATTTACAGTTTGCCCAGTAGATGTCACTCTTGCATTGTACAGGTGGTAATTGAGGAAGTTTTAACTTCCCTCTAATGACTCAGTCATAAGACGCTGTGAAGAGTAATATTAGGATTGGGAAGAGTGTAAGAGTAGTAGGAGTAATATTTTCAGCTTTTGCTTGCTGATAATGTTTCATGCAATCTATGTATTAGATTTGTTTTTTTTTTTAATTATGTAAATATACAGTGCATCGTATTTTCACATTTAAAACAACCAACAATAACAGAAGATGCCCGATATTGATCTTTTTTTTTACCCAAGACCTAAAAGAACAAACATGTGTAAACAGTTGCACAGCGCATTCCTCAAGGGTCCCAGAAGTGCCTGGAGATCTGTTCCTAAAACACAAATTCTACTGGAAAGGCTTCACTTCCCTTTGGCCCACATACAAAGACTGAATAGAAGGTAGGCCTGATAATTGTAATTGTAAGACCTATAATTATCTAAAAAAAGAAAGAAAGAGAAAAATATATAGATTCTGAGGTGCATTCTAAATGGCAAAAGTGATGTAATTAAATTTATAAATGTGTTGTCACTGAATCCACAGAATAAATTGTGGTAACAATATATATTCAGCAAGGTTTTTTTATCATCCCAAGTGTGCATGGAACTAATTATTATTTACTTTAAATATGCAGAATTCTAATTAGGCAGACTACACTAATAGTGTTTTTTAACCATCAATTTTGGCTTAATAATTTGTTGTAGTTGTGGGATAACACATTTCATATTATATATATTCTACAAATGTGAATACAATCATTTTTATAATCACCAAAAATGCATCAGTGTCCAGTTATTTCCAAAGAGCATATTTTAATACACATTTGAATCAGTTGGGTTGCCTTTTTAAAGTGCTTTACATTAATATTATACAAAGTTGCAGATGACGACAAAATAAATAAGATGGAAATTAAAACAAGATTAAATAAAAATGTAAAAAGACATGACTAAACCACCTATTTAGACCCATCTAACATTCCACCAACAGAAAGTATCACAGGATACATAAATATAGATATTTGTTTATGTATATTTTTTATATGCATTGCACATAGCCACCTCATATATAAACACATTTTGTAGAGGAAATGGTCTTGGTTATTCAATGTATTCACTGTGGTTGTTTTCAAGTTTCAGATTATACAATACTTACATTTTTGTTCTAAAAACAAGTCTTGGTGTTTTTGTTTTCAAAGTGAACTGAGCTGGGCTTAAGGGTGGGTCAGAAACCTCTAATGCTTAATGGGCACACATCTGTGAGCGTTCATACAGATGTCACAGGGTACGGTATGACATGATGCCGTGGTGACATGGCGTGGCTGAGGCTAGGTGTGGTTGCGGCCAAAGATCAGTGGCGGCTTCCAGACGGGCAGGTTCCTCTCCCACTCGCTCCACCAGCTGGAGGTGTGGGCGCGGAGGCGGGCAGGGCCGCGGGTGCTCAGGGGGGCAGCAGGGGGGGCTTGAAGGTGCAGGTTCCAGCACAATGCCGCGGGGTCAGCATCTTACAGGAGAAATGGTGCAACGCGTCGTGAGCTTCTAGGAAGAAAGTCGTGTCTCTTGATTACTCATAAGAGAATCATATACTACTCTAGCTGGGCGGCTGAGGTGTCTGTGGTTGGGTGACGTTTATGAGGCTGGGCTCTGACTACTGGGACTGGGGACAGCTAAAAGCCCCTTGTCTCATGCACAGTACAGTGGCCATCAGACACACATTCAAATCATAGGGGTTGGTCATGTCAGAAATAGTCATCCCACTGCAACTCAAGTTCCATTCGTGTTATATTGGTTTCTTAGGTACAGGCTGATACTTTTGCATTTTTTACCATCATGTTTCAACTGCACACCTGCAGTCTTCCATCACATTTGCAAGCGGGAGCAGAGACAAAAAACATGCATCTGATATTGGCATGAGTACTGCACTTCAGCTACCGATGAGAGTCACTGAGGGGAGCTAGAAGGGCAGCTAGGCTACCACTACTGTCATCTCCGGTTGGGCAGAGCCCCTCACATGGCCTCACTTATCTGTATCTCTATAGCCATGATAAAGCTGTGATAACGCATCTCCAGCAGCGGAGTTAGCCATTACCTTTTAACTTCTGCTGAATAGCATAACGAGCCTTTCTCTCATGGTCCAACTCGCTGCATAGAGTATCTAAGCAGGAGAAACAAAGGACAACTCAGGGATGACAGGTACTATTAGGGAGTCCTACTGTAATATAATATAATATAATATAATATAATATAATATAAACAGTTCTGGTCTTAGTATCATCCCCCTAATGCTTTGCGTAATGCTTTTGTCTCTTTTTTTTTCTCAACATTAATGGAACATTTTTTTGTAATTTGGGGAGAACGAACGTGGAAACTGTCTAAATGTTTTGTATCTTAATTTTTTGCATCTTGTTCTAGGCTGCTTTGTGGAGTTTGTTCACTAAAGTAAATAATATCAGCCCCATATAAGTTTATTTTGTGTCGATAAGTATTCACAAAAATAAGTTTGAGACTTCATTTGATCTCTGATTATCAGACATTAACATTCATTATATGCTGTCCTTGTAAGTGCAGCTTAAAAAATGTTTTAACACACATTGCTAAGGTCAGAAGTTAAAATACAAAATTTAAAAGTATTACTTTTTTTAAAACCTTGTGTCAAAACCAAGGTTGTACACAGCTGAATGCTCACAGGAATTCAATAGTATTTATAAATGGAGCTCTGTTAGCTTTTAATTGGGCAGAATGTTTGGCCATTTTATCCAAATTCTAGTGAATTACATTACTGTATCCCTCACCTCGAACTATCTGCAGCTGCTGTACCATCTCCTCCCTGTAGGACAGCTCTCTCTTCATCTGGTCTTGGAAATTATCTAGGCAGAAAACAACACAATTGGGTTACAACATTTTCACACGCTGGATACCTTTCACGCAGAGATCGAGAATAATTACTCTCACGGTTACTGTAATTCACAAAAAAAACTTAAACTCGGGAGTAAAATGTTGTCCATCAGCTTGATGTAGATTTATTCATTTTACGCAAAGGTCTTTTCCCTACAATATGAACGAAGTAGCCTACAAGGCAATGTATAAAAGTCGTTACGTAGCTGAATTTGTGAATTAAACTTTAACAACACTTTGGGGACATTTGATGGATGATTCTTGTTTTGTAGGCTACATTTAAAGGCTTGAAGGCTACATTTTGAAATGTAGTCTGAAGTCAGAAATAGGTTACACCTTTTAAAGTTTTGAATTCACGCTCCAATTTCTTCCGAAGCTCCACCTGCTCGACAAGTTGTTTCTGCAGTTCCTCTGTGAAAAGACAATGGGATATTTGTTTTAAAAACAACATTAGCAAATCGTTGTAACCGACTGCGCAGCCAAATCTTTTAATGGAGAAAACCCCTAACATTAAAAATATTATTTTTCCATGTAGCCCCCACTGAGTTTTAATAAATGGCATCAGTCCACGTGTGTTATCAACAATAGCCTATGGTCCGATATAATAACATTCATACAAAAATACGACACTTGCAGTATAGGCGAACGAAATTTATTTTATTTCAAACGCAAATGTAACTTTTCGAGTGTGCTTTTTAAAATTGTTGTGGATTATTTACATATTTAAGTACGCTGTAGGCTAGGCTATAGGTTATGCATATGCAGAACAAATTACACCCTTGGACGCATGTTGGTACGCCTGATGGGTTAAAGGCTTCTTGTGTAAGTAAGTCGATTCTGTAAATCCAGTTACCCTGGATTTAACCGGTGCCATTTGGACCTTTTGCCCAACAATTCCTCAGCGGCCTAAACCTGATAATCCTGCCTTCGGCCATATTTACAACTACTTAGCCGGGTCGTGGAGTAAATTCAAGAGGCTCGCTGTGCGTATTATCTCTGGGGATTTTCCAGCTTTAAATGTATGATGGAGGACAAACTGGGGATCGAGATTTAGTGCCGAACTTAAGTAACCTGATTCACCCCTAGCTCCGTTGTTTAACTGATTTTTGGACCATGTGGGCTTTTTCGGTTTCACCATGAACAATCAGCCTTTGTCAGAGTTCTAAGGAAGACTCTACAAAAGGAATAAAGTGAACACTGGGTCCATGATATGAGTATGCGCCGCAATGCATCAGGAAAAACATCAACGGTGGGCCAGGTCACCAAAGCCTTACCTTTGGCCATGCTCTCTATTGCTCTGCTGCCGATTAGAGTGGCACTACCATCGTCACATCGGCTTGCCTCCTCACCTAAGCAGAGTAAAGGATGTAATTCATTCCACAACTCCACGTCCTGGACAGTCACGGTCAGTTGCTCGATGAGGGGGCAAGAGACAAGAGAAAAATTAAGATTAAGAGAGGGGGTCAACAAACTTGCTCACCTCCGTCGGGCTCTCTTTGATGTCCTTCTGACAGAGCGCCATGTTCCTGGTGGAAACTTTTTGGTTCGATTTCATCCACAGTAGAAGACGGCTCCTCCTCACGTGTGTCTATACAGTATACAGTGAACAAACAAAATATTAATGTGCTTTGTAATCAATGACTTTTATAATATGCACAACAAATATGATTTTAAACGTCGGGACATACCATTGGACTCTCGAGGATTGCGTTGGTAATTAACTGACGGTCCAAATGTACATGGAGTGCTCATTCGTTGCGCGTGACCGTCTCTTTCATTTGTGTACACCTGTAAAATTAACCACAAAGCTCAGGACAATGGTTTTACAATTATGATAGCGTGTGTAGTGAGCTATTTCCCATTTCAATTCCTCTCTCGAATGAAATCATTCAAATATACCATTCAGACGACCTGCGTGTGAAATGATCCCCAATCCGCCTGAAAAACACGTTTCTGTGACCCAATTAAAATAAATTGAAGTTGCATTTCTAATCATTACAGACAGCCCTCTAGACATTAAAAATAGACCGTTAAAGTTGGCCTAAAATGTAACAGTTGAGGTTAATCTTACGCGCTTCATTTTTTAAATTATCATAAAATGACATTTATCAAGGTGTGTTTACAACATCACCAAGCCTTTACATTTTATTGGCAGGTTATTTTGTTGATATGTGTATATGTGTAAATGTTCGTTATATATATATATATATATATATATATATATATATATATATATATATATATATATATATCCGTCCTCCTTCTTTTGACACATTGTGTGTGTGTGTGTGTGTGTGTGTGTGTGTGTGTACACACACCTCGTATAATGCTGTATTTCTATTGGTTTCTATTGGCAGTTGTTTTCTCTCTAAGTCAGCATCTGTAGAGCGCGCCTCGTTCGACTTGCTTCTCTCGGCCTCTGGCTCCACGCTCCTCGTAGACACATCTTGAGATATGGAGCCGAGGGGGCTGTGGTGATCGTCACCTGCCATGGGGAAAGAGTCCTCCTCCTGCACCTTGTTTGACTCTACGTCCACATCCGGGTCATCCACGCTGTCCACATCCGGAGAGACCGATCTGTAACTCGAACTTTCGCTCAGGAAATCAGGTGACAGGTAGCCAGATCGACCCCCTGTGTACGACCCTCTGTTCCCGTACAGCTTGGCTATGCTTTCCGTGTCTTTTACCACAGGTCTGAAAGCTGATATGTAGCTCATTTTTCGGGGAGTGTCGGTCACCCCATCCACCGAGCGGCTGTCATCCCCAGACTTGTCCTCTTCGTTACGCAGGGACTGTGTACTGGAGCAGCGCTCACTGTCTAAACCACTCTCTTTGGGTGTGTTTGCGCCCCGGTCGGTTGACTCCGAGACGTCGCCTTCATTTGGTCTGGGGCACAGCATGTCTGAGGGTGGTTTGGGGTGTGACTGAGAGTACGATGGCATTGGCAGGCCGCCTGTTGTGGGCCAAAACATTGGGAACGATGGATAACCACTGTCTTTCGTCCCGGGCCAAAACATACCTGAAAGGTTTGCTTTATTTGGTTCCCCTATCACCATCCCGTCCTCCTTCTTTTGACACAGTCCGAAAGCAGGGAATCCGTAGGGGTGTGGGAAGAGCGGTGGGGGGATCTTCTGCAACATCCCGAAGCCTTTGCTGGGCACAGGGATAACAGGATAGCTGCGCATGCCAGTTGGAACCACGCCGCCCTGGTCCTCCTCGCATCTCATGGCTTTGTGCGGAATCTCAGGAGATTCCCTGTGTGGCTGCCCACGAGGCCCCGGGTTTTTGGTCGGGGAAGACCCCTCTGGCCCGCTGGATGGCAGCGTCCTCTTCCGGCTGCCGCCATTGAACATGGCCTTGACGTCCTCCCAGGCGTGTGTCACCTCCTCGGGTGAATTTTTGTCGGTCAGTTTGAGATGACGTCTCCAAGAATTGAAATTAGCAGCATCGGGCTGAGTGTACTTTGACTCTGGTGTGCGATGCGAGTGAAATATGAATTTATTTGGAGAAAAATACATGTTACAGAACGAACATTTTATACATTTCGCTCTTGAGCTGTTGTATCTAGCCGGTATGAAATTACCTCTACAGCCCCACGCGCATTCATGAGACACGTCAAAGGCAAAATTTTCAGGCAGTTTGGGTGGTGAGTGCGCCCCTAGGAAAGATTTGCACAGCCTCTCGGCCTCGCGTTTGGTGATCATCCCACAACGCCGTGAGGAGATGGGCATGGCCCCCGCACGTCGCAAAATCTCGAGCTGGACAGGCGTGCACTGCACGCAGGTGATGCCAAGGGCCACGCGGCGATTGTGTATCTCGTTATAACTGTAGTTCTTCAGCAGGGTGTTGGATATTTGGGCGAGACAGAGTCTCTCTTGGCCATCTATGACTAGAGAGACTATGGGTATTCCATACAGAGAGGTCTCGCTGACTTGGTTGGGTTTCAGCGCCGAGCCGGAGTAGGATTGCAGCTCTTGCTTGGAAGTCGGGGAGCAGCTGGAGTCTCGTACGGCTGGCAGCTGACTCGGAATTGATTCCATTCCTGGAAACCTGTGAAGAGCAAATATTACATGAGTTGGTCTACTCACAAAACACTGACACGAGAATGTCATTTCTTCCTCTTGATAAAATTGTTGGTATTAAATTACAGTGCCAAATTATCATTTATTTTGCATATCATAATTGTCTTGTAATACAATGTGCCTAGGTAACCGCGATGTTGATGTGATATAATAATAATAATAATAATAATAATAATAATAATAATAATAATAATAATAATAATAATAATAACGTGTGATCTGTCAATACATTTGCAATTATTCATTTTACAAAAAACACCTTCCACATAGTCCTGAAATGTTTTTAAGGACGAGGTATCTTACTAATCGACTTTTTGCCCACATTTACTTTTGACCTTTTCTTCCTTTATTCAGCTTTGGTCATTATTTTAACTGGACCGCAATCAGGCATAGCCTACTTCGAATATGGAGATGGATTCCTGTCAACAAAGACGTGGAGCAAAAAAAGCCGACTTTGAGTGAGGCCAAAAAGCTTAACAAAAAAGGTAAGACGTACTAAGCTGTCTTTATTGTGATTAGGCTACCAGGATTTATCCTTGCCTTAAAAATTAAACGATTGAAAAAACAGCAACATATGAGTACGATTAGTCAAGTGGAGCTCAGTATTTATACTTGCAAAAATGATCATGACCAATAACTAACCCAGGATATTTTTTCAGGTTTTACCATGTAATGTTCGATTTAAATCTCTTGTAAATATTAAATGTCATACTGCTGGTTTCGCATGCTATAACACATTATGTGTCTTGGTTTTAGCTAACCAATATGTAACCCATTAGATATAATTGAACGTAGGCTACAAGCACATATTTCAGTACAAGCACTTTAAGCAATGTTACTTGTAATCAGACAAAGAAAACCCAGACTCACCTTTTAAGAGAGAGTAAGAAAGCAGCAGTTTTTTTTTAACAGCAGATATACCAAAACTCAAACTGGACGAAATTGTTGAGGAGACGGCGTAAATTGCAGGGGACGGTCCTGTTGTTGGTGAAGTAAGATAAATTATGTCTGTTTCAGATAGCAATGTCCAAGTCTCCTCCTGTGAAGTAGTGTTTTTTTATCAGAGGTGCGTGAGGATGTGCATCCTCCTCTAGGCTTTCTGGCAAGTGAGGAGAGCTGGAGGAGTGACCGTGGGTTGGTTTGGGTTGTGCGTTCCCCTTTACGACAAAACCACTGAAGACGTTCGTCGGTGACAGCTAAAGTAATGGCGAGGCACTCCCACTTAGCGCGAGCATATTTACATGAACTGTTTGCCTACGGGACCCAAAGAAAGCACACTTGCTGCTGTCATATTGGCCCGGAGACATTTTATTTTCACCACGTGATCTTTTCAAGAAACACAGGAAAGATGCTGTGCGTGCGTGTGTGTCTGCGTGCGCACGCGCTTGGCATGTGGGATAATCTTACGGAATGGCATGAACAAGGGTCAGCCACTGAAACAACATGTTATTTACATGTACAGTTTCATAGTCGTTTCAATCTCATTTACACTTTTGTTATAGTGGCTTAGAACGAGCCAATAATGTACCACAGTATTAAGTTTAAAGACTAAAAAAAACAACAAAAGTTTTAATTTGTTTAATTGTTATGGAATATTTGAAAGGATCGAACACTCTTGCTAGTTACTTGTGGCTGAGACTTTTATTACCGCACGCTACACCTGTTTGCCTCCCACTCCCAGTCTCTCCTTCATAGCACGCGGGAGTTGGACGACCACACTCGTCCTGGCAAGAACAGGTAGCGTGAACAAAGCGACTGATATGTGTAAGCACCAACCCGAGGTAAGCGGTTTAGTGATATGGCCGCGTTAACTATTCATAAGTATTTATAGCCCGATCAATGACCGCCGGCTCACCTCGCTATGCCCCGTGATGGGCTAGGCTATCAATAGCTGCACCGGTACAGTTTCCTAACAGACGTTTCAAGTTATCAAGTAACAGTAACTTCTAAACTATTGGGGGGTGGGTGGTATGTGGGATTTTTTATTTATTTACCTTTTTGTCATGGACCTGTCCATAAAGATGCGTCACAGGCACACCAAAAATGCATTGCTTTAGCGTATTAATGGTGTGAAACTAACCAAACAGAGGTCACGGTGGCGTAAGTCGCCTAGGGTGCTTTCATTTATCCAATCCATCAGTGTTAAATAAATACAGGCATTGTTATTGAAATGATGCGCGGGAGGCTTGATGTCGCCCCAGGAGACCCTTTTCATTTGTGACATTTCATATGTTCCGCCGACCGCATGTGTTCCGGTTCTCACGGACTGACTTGCAGATAGTTTTTGTTAATTACAGCGTAGCCCAAATATGTTTAACATTGGCTATGTACACTGGTTCTGGATATTCCGGTACACACATTCAGGATGCCACGTGTGTACTTGCATTGTTGTACAGAAATCATCAGAATACGCACACTCTTCAAACGCAATAAAGATTGATGACACAACAATCTAAAACTGGAAATGAAAAGTTTTTGGATGAAACCACAACTGGAAACGTTGTGTAAAAATTGAAAACAGGGGACATTTGGGAATATGTAGGCTATATGGTTATATTATATATATATATATATATATATATATATATATATATATATATTATATATATATATATATATATTATATATGTATATATATTGTTACAGTAGCCCACTACATTTTTTCTATCATCCCGTGAATATCTGGCACGCGCACCCGCCATTGCAGCGGCTCTCTGCAATATTGATGGAGGAGGGATCACGCGCAGGAGGTGTAATCCGATCCTGCCCGGTACTATTGACTTTCACGGGCAAGAGACTTTCTTCCTCGCCAGCAATAATTACCATTTTGGACTGTAATTATTCAGTTCTCTTAAATTATTCAGACGGCAAACTGAATGGCACATTGTTGCCCATTATTTTAACGCACCATGCAGTTTGAGGTTCGGCTCAAGTACAGCAACCGGACACCTCATGCGACAATTCCCTCCAACAGCCTTTTTATGGCTATATGGCATCAAATTCTGGCGCTACTTGTTTTAAAACTGAGCTACAGAGAGGGCACAATTTAAAAAACATTTATTAAATTATTGATGGAATAACTCATCAATCATATTTAAATTCATCAGTAAAGTTTTTCTCATATAGGCTATAGTACTGGTATTCATATATATATATATATATATATATATATATATATATATATATATATATATATATATATATATATATATATATATATATATATATATATATATATACAGCCTGTATGTAGATACATTTTGGGTGCAAAAGGAATGGATTTCTAATGTTTTTATTTAGGCTACATTAATTGTCCCTTTGGCACGGAAGTTGACGAACCAATATTGTTAAACCGCTTTAGCAGGCTATTAATTGCAAAGAATGTATGCGTATGTTTTTTTATTATTTCTGTTTAATATAAGAAGACCCACTTTATATCATTTGGAGGTAATCTAATTTCTGGTAAAATCTTATGAATAGGCTAAATGAATATGAACATGTTTATTTTAATATGCAACAATAGTTTAGCATCAAATAAAAAACATGACAGCACAATGTCACACTGATTTACTTTCGTGTATGATTGTCCATTAGTAAGGATTGACTTTTGAAGCACCCTGTGCTCCAGCTGACTGTCGGACAAAAAGAAGTGCGTGGTTTTCAGCCGTGGACCCAGCTGTCAGAAAAGAGCTTTAAATTTGGATGAATGGATCCGAGTCCTTTGAGGAAGACTTGTTCGGGGCTCGTGCGCACGCTAAAGGCCACGAGGGCAAGATTTCTCTCCTTTGAGCTGGTGATGACGCGGGGTTAGGATGAAAGGAGCGCATTTTCAGCGGCCTGAGTAGATAAAAAAACATAATTTGCAGATTGAACTTGCTATTGAACTACGCTGGGCTTAACACAGCATCAGGCTTATGGGACCAATTGATTTGTGATGACATGTATATTTAGATATAGCCTACTAAATTATCTTTTTAATTTGTGATATATATATACAGCTAGGTCTTTAAATACGAAATTCTCTAAATTCTCTAAACCAGGCTATAGCCTACAATAGTAGCCTACTGACTATATGACAGTGTTGTAACCAAGTGCAGTCACTGTATTCCGATCATAATAGCCTGAAATTCGTACCAATAAGTGGTGTGTCCTTATTTAGCATCATTCAGTCATATACTGCACTTCTATTTTGGCTTCTGCGCTAAGCTGTTTTGAGGCAATGGTGTGTTGAGCCATTAACCTTCACACTCTCCGTGTGAATCTCCTCTACTCACAGAACTTGTAGCCTACCCAGCACGCCTTTATCTGACATTGATTATCTCTTATCTCGTCTTGTTTGTCTGCTGAAATAGTAGGGCACATATCCATTACATAGCCTACTGAGCTTTGAGTGAAGAACAGCTCTCTGGTGGAAAGCACGCTAATGAGTCTTGCTGATGACCGACACGTTTCAAAATTTGTCAATCGACGCACACGTTCCGCACAGTAAACAAATAAGCACGTGAATGCCTAAGTAATTATTATCCAGTGGAAGCGCCGAGCAATTGATTGGCGTTGAATACAGATGGACGTGCGGGTTGTACAACGATGACACGTCTTAGAAACCTTATGCGAAGAGAGTAGTAAATCTGAATTAATCTGTAAAAATGTATCCTTTTATTTTTTGTGTAAATGTGTAATTCTCTAAAGGAGATAAACACAGAGAGCGGTATTAGCTCATACACACAAGCAATTCTAAGGTCTGTTGCAGATGCATGGTGTGTTTAAGGTAGAGTGTAAACTTGGCCTACTCGACAATGACGACGCCATAATTCTGTTGAAAATCCACAATGAAATTCTCAAAAAGAAAACTGTCACAATACCTCCAATACATTTCTGATAAATTCATAAAAATAATGTGGAGTCTGTCATACATGCCAGGAGAGCTGGGACATTTAGTTGCAGCATAAATCACATCGGTCTCGTTCAGCTTGGATTTAATGAGGGTGCCTGTTGAAAACAAATGTTCTCTGTTGAACAGTTGTATCAGCATCACATAAAACCGTGACCTCAATACATTTAATTTTAGAGGCAAATCAATCCACTCCTCTCATATCGATTGCCACCCCGTGCTACAGTTAAACCGCCTCTCCAAACCGTTTTTTGTTGTTTCACTTGAAAATAGCATTTCGATTAGACCCTTTATTAAGGTAAGATTGCTCCAAGAGGATCGGTGTGGCCTGAAAATTAAATGGTGACATTTTAATTACTGGACATTGATAAAGGCGTTCTGGCAACTAGCCGGGCACTCTCCGTCTGACCTGATGTGCTAATCTAGTTGGATTGTTGGCGGAACGTTCCGAAAGGCGCGCACCAGCTGCGCGCTCTGAATGGAGCAATGAGCGCGAGGTGAGGAGGAAAATGGATAGGCAATGGCGAATCAAAGCGGGTCAATAATCTGGCAAGATTATTGAAGTGTCAGATTTACACGTTTATTCTTATTTTAGAGTGGAACAAGATTGCGTGTTTTTTCCCCATTTCGTCCTGCAACCTTGAGCAAAGCTCCTCCCTGTTGAATTAACTGAGCAATACTTAAAATTCCCCTTTCCTGACTCAAACTCAGTTAACATTTGTTTAAGCTTTTAAGAGAGGGAAGTCACGGTTAAGACATTATTCATAGCCATTTCTGCTGTACGCGTGCGTTAGGAATATGGTGTTTACCTTAACCGCTTTTCGTTGGCAACTGTGACCTGTTAACTGAAGTGGTACTTGATAATGAAGGTGCGCTGGAACATGACCGTTCGGTTCTCTCTTTCTCACTCCGTGGCCACGGGTCAGCACCGGGTCAGGAGAAGCGAGAGGGGCAGCAGGAGGGGCCTGATCGACAGCTGCAGTAATTTTACATGTCAACCCCGAGAATGAGACAAACAGCGGCATAGGAGGCTTTTCAAATGAACTTGTCACTCCTGGTTCCCCTGAGCTGGCCGTTGCAGAGGCTAAAGCCCTCCCCTCCCCTGCTCTCCGCTAATAAAGAACCAATACGGCGGACAAAGACCAGTGCAGGGCTCGGCAGCTACATCACCCGTCATTAGTAATACCACCATGAATTCAGATTTATAATAGTAAGGATGGGTTAAAATGGGATCATCACAACTTCGTACTTGTCTCACTATCTTAATTTCTGGCAGCTACAATTAATGGTAAAGTGTGTGGCATTATTACAATTATACAGACCCCTGTGACATATTAGTCTTCATATGTGTACAGTGTATTGGTCTATACACAGCATGTTGCCTTGGTAGTCAGTGACATGGTAAAAGAGCAGGGGCAAGCATCAGCCCTGTTAATGAAAAAGTTGCATGACAGTCTTTTGTAATAGTTGTCATTCCTTCTTTAAAGAAAGTCATTAGCAGTACACCTTACCAACTCATGAGCTGCAGCGTTTTTAGATAGCTATACCCTTAAAGCACTATTCTTTTTTAGCACCTTTTAAAAATATTTCTTTATAGGCCAGTCAGCCAGTCATATGAATTAGTGAATTAGTTCGTATCATTTACAGGCCATCATTTAGATGAAGTAAGCATGTTTATTTTTCCTCCACCATTGTGACAACAGTGGCTCAGGAGTTAGAGGAGGTAACAAGCAAGTTGCTTGCTGGTTTGATTCCAGTTCCACCTGACCTGGTGGAAGCATTCTTAGCAATTTATTAAACACCGTACTGGTCCCTATTTGCTGGTTGGTGGTTTGTATTAGCAGTCTCCTGCCATTAATGTGTGTGTGTGTGTGTGTGTGTGATGTGAACGAGGGAATGTGAGGCAAAGATGTAACGTTTTTTGAGTGTTCTGCTAAGCAGATTAGCACTACATAAATGCAGTCTATTTATCTTCTAACAATATCAAGGTGGAGGACTTCTTTTTACTGCAATTTTCACACATGCTGTAATGTGGTCGTAGGATGCTGTAATGCTGCAAGTTTATGCTGTAGTGTGGTGGTCGTAGGATGAATGTGCTTTTCAGCAAACTGAGGGAAAAAGGGGTTGTACTTTTATGTACCTGTCTCCACACAATGAGATCAGTCAGTGGTCTGCAGCCCTTAATCCAAATCCAGCAGAGATGGTTTTAACCCACTTTAGTGTATTGTACACACCTGGGTAAGATGCTACTTATTCTTTACTTCTTTAGTTGATGTGCTTCGTGTCTGTCCCTCGTCTCTCCCTTTTCTCAAGCAGCCCACAACCTATAGCTGAAGCATAGCCCTACTGACTTGCAGCAGTTGCCAGGGCTGGTCACCTTAGAAACATCCACATAGCCCAACAAAAACACTCAGCAACATTTGACTGAAGCAAAGATCCTAGATTCAAACAGCTGTTTGCAGCTTCATGTCAGCATATGAATGGAGAGAAGCCCTATAATCTAAAGGTGATCCTGCCTAGAGCATCTTTTTGACCCATGGTGCGACCCATGGCAACGTTACTAACTGTGATATCAGGCGTTATGTCCGATTGTCTAATCAGAGCACTTTGCTCCAAAATTTGCCATGTATTTGCCATCAGCCTAAGGCCTACACTGCAGCAGTCAGAGTGCAAGTCCTAATAAAGAGATGAGACAGACGTCTAGCTGTCTGTGTGTGTGTGTGTGTGTGTGTGTGTGTGTGTGTGAGTGTGTGTGTGTGTGTGTGTCTCCGCAGCAACAGAAGGGGAAGAAGAGCATGGGGTTGGGGGGGGGGACCGGAAAGGAGAGAGGAAGGGGAAAAACTCATTCTAGTGTTGCAGCTGCATTAATCACAGCCCTGAATGAAAACAAAGATAATCACCTGAGCACTCCATTACAATAAAAAGCAGGCGCCTCAGGGAACTCTAACCGTACTCTTTAATTGTTCTGAGCCTTTGATAGG
>CM059268.1:11589339-11594339 GCA_030347295.1 Setipinna tenuifilis | reverse complement strand
ATACAGATAGAGTGCTCTCTCTCTATATATAAAATATAGTTAACAGACCAGATTTAGAGAGCGAGCTGAGAGGGACTTTTAACTAGGTCTACATCTGCTTGAGGTGAAAATGAAGGAGTGGAGATGCCTCAGTCGAGGCCCACTGGCTGGACATGACACTGGACAACTCCAGGAGCAGGAAAAGCAAAGACACAGTATAGCTCAGGAAATGATCCTTTATCAATCTTCTAAATCATTCAACTCCTTAATCACTGTGATAGCATGGCATTTGGTCTGCAGTCAGGAGCACTTGACTGGCCACATGAAATGTAATTTGTGCCAAAAGATTTAAAGACAAAAGATTCCCTGTAAATGGTTATTCATCATTAAGGCTTTTCTGATCATCTCACAGGCATATTCAGTGATACTGTTTGTACCTACAAACACCCCTCCTCACAGATATTCTGAAATGTGTATACATATGAATACACACACACACACCCCTGTGCATTGATACGATAATGTTCTTAAATTAGTAAATCCATTATTATAACCACATTCACTCACTCTCTGTCTCACACACACTTCCAGTGCTTGTATTGGGATCGAAGGCAAAGAGAAATGAGAACAAGATACAAATATTCCGGGAAAAAATGTCAAGAAGATGACAGCTTTACATAGCTTGCATACATGTAAACACACTTCAAGAGGAGATATAGGAAAGCACTTAAACAAAACACTGGCTATTCCATTCCACGTGTTTGCTTACTATAAGGACTGATAAATAAAGCAAAAACATGAAAATGTGTACAGATATAAAGGCAACTGTATTCACACACTCTCATGAATTTAGTACCACTCCGATATACAAATATGAGTGTCATCACGCTTACTCATTCTAACACACTCCCTGCCAAGCAGACACAAGACCCCTATTTAAATTTATAGAAAAATGTATACATACACTATGTACAAAAAAAACATGTTTGTGACCCAAGAGTCGTGTGGATGCGTGTACACACACACAGGGTCCCATTGGCCCTGGCTAGCAATCACAGAGGGGGAATGTGTCTGCTAATGGGAATTACTGTAATGAAAGGCAGTGGTGTCTGGGCCTGCCTAGCTCGAGGCGCTGTGTGCTATGGCTGTGGCAGGGGCATTACCATAAAGATGCAATGAGCTTCTGTCTGCAGGCTCTATTGCGGCGTAGTATGGCGTAGCGTGCTGTGGCGTAGCAATGGCGGTAGTGGTATAGAGCTAGCCTCGTCCACAGAGATAATAACTATTAAAGGGGAGAACGGATCTTCACAGGATTCCAGCTGTGTAAAGCACATTTCCATACAGATGGGACATGCATGTACAGGATGTGTGTGTGTGTGTGTGTGTGTGTGTGTGTGTGTGTGTGTGTGTTGGGGGTTTGTAGGCCCTTACACTGGAACGAGGGTTGTGACCTTTTATCATCCTCATCTTCCTCATCAGTCAGAGCACAAGCACAAGTATGCATGTGAATGTGTTCCTGATAGTCTGTGTTAATGTGTGTGTGTGTGTGTTTGTGTGTGGCTGAATCAAGTTATTACATCATGTTGTAATCTATAATAAAATTAACTGACTTTAACTCATGACAAAGCAAGGTAATTCGGAGCAATGGTGTGTGTGTCTGAAAGAGATATATCTACATACCAGTGTATCTGTATGTAATCAACTCCCTGCTTCAACCCCCAAGAGGAAAAGGAGCATGCACGCACGCACGCACGCACGCACGCACGCACGCACACACACACACACACACACACACACCCTTTAATAGTGTGTGTAAAGACAGGACAGGAATCACACAACCTGCATTCACAGCCCCCTCTGATTCTCCATGGAGTTGCTGTCCAGGGTCCTGAAGTAGTCTTGTAGCTCCACCGTCTCCTTCTGCCACCCCCCACCCCTCCACCCCCACCATCCCCACCATTTCCCTCTCCCTCTCCCACAGGCTGAAGGTGCAAATAGCTTGAGTGTGAACACAGCACTAGGTATTTCCATCAGGTCAGGCAGTAAGTGAGAAAGTGAGTTACACAGCTTTCATCACCAGGGATTCCCCCTGATGCCCTTCTACACACACACACACACACACACACACACACACACACATGCACAGGCACTCTTTCGCTGATGCCAAAACTGTTCTCCTCAATAGAGCTGCTAACCTAAGCCAAAGCGGCACCTCTCACCTTTCCAACTCAAACTCCTCGTTAGAAAAACTAATCATTCTTGCCATTTGTCATGAAAGGTCTCCTTTTAGAGGGACGTTAAGAAAACCATCTTGGAAATATGGTGACAAGGTTCAGGCCAAAACACAAGAGATAGGACATTAGCAAGGGAGCTACTCCACAGAACTCGCTCTCTTCAGGCTTCAGGTAGTAAAATGATGAAATGGATTTGGTGTTCCTGTGTGACCTGTTGGGTAGCACAAGATGATGATTCTGGTACAGACATTCAGTAAAGGCACACAAAGACACTGCTTTGGAGGCTTGCCTGGACTTTTTCTGCCTAAACCTGTTCATGAATGCACACATATTGCACTTAAAATGCCAGCAGCTTTCATATTTTTGTGGGCGAGTGGAACTTAAGCCGTGATGGATTGTGGGTCGGAGTCGGTAATGGACCAGCTGCGGAACGTGTCACAGCAGACGGGGAGAAGAGAGAAACACATGAGGTGGAACTGTTTGGGTCAGTCACTGCGACCCAGAAAATGGCTGAGCGAGATTATGGGGTTGGAGAGGAGAGGGGAAAGGGAGACAAAGGACAAAGGAATGAGAGACGAAGGGAACATGGGGTAAAAAGGGGAGAAAAGAGAGAGGGACAAAGGGATGGGGAGAGGATGAGACACAGTGGTAGTGAGAGAGAAAGATGGAGAAGGGGTAGAGAGAGAAGGTGAAAGAGAAATGTGGCAAAAAGGAGGAAGAGAGGGAAAGAGAGAGAGAGAGAGCAAGACCTGTTTGCATTGTGATGAATTATGCATGCTGAAGCTACTCTAATAATAGCTGGGGAAGAGGAAGTACTTGCCATGGGATGACAAGGCCAGAGTGGCGCTCAAGGCGAGCCGCTTGTGTAAATAAGGCCGGCGGTATGTAAACAGCCGCAGACTAGCCTATTTCCCTTGTGTCTGGGGGTGGGCACGGACTAGCCCATTTACCCTATGTCTGTGGTGTGGTGGTGTTGGTGGGGGTGGGGGTTGGCAGGGGTGGTTGGCTTCAAGATGTCAGATATGACACCAAGGTGAACATCCTCAGTCTGCAACAGCACATGTCAGACTCAAAATAAATAATAATGTCTCATGTAAGTGACCACCAGAGCAGAGACTTACAAGTAAATCAGTTTTATGTGCATTATTATTGTTATACAGTAGTTATTACACTGTAATTTAACATGTAAGGCCAATTAGTACAATTGTACTTTATAAGTACAATTTTTTGTATAAAGCACTTTTTAATACAGCTTTCACTACCTAAAGTGCTGTACATGGCTCACTTGGAAAAGAGATTTTGATCTCAATGTAATTCTAATGTAATAACAGATGCATAACAACACCACATACCAAAGACTGAACGGTAAAGAATCAGAACAGAGATTACAGATATAGTAACAACAGAGATTAGAGATAAAAGTGTAGGTATGTTTTTGGCCTGGATGTAACAGCAAAAATGAATGGAGCATTTCTTTTACACCAGGTAGTTACTGGTTACTGGTCGTACATATAACAGAGCCTCATTGGTAGAGCTACAAGACCTGGAGACCAAGTGAAGACAGAGAAGAACAATGATATGAATTAGGGCCCTCCCATTAGGATCTCAAAAAACAGAATTTTAATTTGGGATAACACTCATAAGCTTTCTACATACAAAATGAAGTCATTGTGCCAACATTACCAACAGCCTAATGGTGACAAAACCTTGCTGACATACACCAGCATGGACAGATGGTGGAAATAATGTCTGTGTTTATCATTAAGAGAATATTCCATTAAAATCAATTAGATTTTTTTGTGATAAATCATTGTCTAATTTTGTCAATTTATTGGAGTTTTATATCACTTTGACAATTACTTACTCACAAAGCCTCAACCCAAACTCAAACCCTAGCTTAATCTAATTAGTAGGTATTACTGGGTTGTTAAACTGAAATCCAATGTCTGTTGCTTCATGTAAAGGGGTAATTACCTGGTAACAAGGGCTTTGGAATAGAAAAAGGAAGTTGAAAGGGGTCTCAGGTGAGACATGAAGAAAGGATTTTCTCCTTAAATGTTTCTTTAGCTGATCCAGCACAAAGAGAAAGCCTGTAGAGGGTGGGGGTTGAACGAGCCAGTCGTGGCCCATCTGTACCTTTTAGGATAACAAGTGCAGTGGTTGCCCTTGAATGTGTCTGTCTTTGCTCTACACCATTGTCTGCATGTTAGAGAATGATAACGTCTCCGCACATTATGTCTGGGGCCACCTGAACCCCCCATTTGTTGCTTGTTGGTTGGGGCAAGGGGTGGGTTGAGTGTGAGCTATAGCACAGAGAAAACTGAAAGGATGGATAAATGAAGAGTGTAAAGCCATCAGACTCCAGACGCTGGATATGCACAGGGAGGGGCTTGCTCTGAATCACGCTGCAGAGCTTAGGCCCTGCAGAACTAGCAGCCTTTTTATAACAAGTCTTTATATATATACCCCCATTTATCTCCCAGGTTATTCAGTGCTCAAGTCAGTTATAACAAGCCTGATTGTCTATTCTATTCTATTTCATTCTATATTATAAATTATTCTATATTCTATATTGCTATTATTCTATCTTCACTAACTACGTGTTTCTAGTCCAAAATTCCAACTTAATTAAAAACCCATAATTCATATTTTACCACCTCTTGTTTTGATACAGACATTTTTATCAATTTAATTCACAAACATTAGAAATTTTGAAATTCTATTTTCTGTCTGTGGACTCTTAGCCTTACTAATTTCAGGCCACACACCAAATTTTTAAAAGTATTT
>CM059268.1:11579339-11584339 GCA_030347295.1 Setipinna tenuifilis | reverse complement strand
GCTTCTTGATTCAAAAAAGGAAAAAGGAAAAAGGAATTGGCTGTTCATTTAATACTACACGTTTACTGGGCCTCGGATACTCAATGGATGTTAAATATATGGCTATATGATCCATTTCATTGGGGCCCAAGCAGAAAAGCTGCAAAGGCACCCATTGTATTCCTAGCTTTTCTTATCTGGGGGTGCAGAGGTGCAAAGCCCTATTGCTTTTCGAAAAATTCTTCTCACACACTCAGACAATTCCCATACATTTTTGAGACAATTTCCACACAAAAAGTCATGAAAATGTGTACACACATCGGAACTCATGGTTGTCTCTCAGGGACAGAGGATTGGCTGTGGGTGTGGCCTAGAGACTCCAGAGTGCCCCTTATGTCTCAGATCTCTGTGGTCAACATATAGTTTCAGCTACACTCACCAAATTTGGTAGGTATGTTAGGGTAGCCAAAGCAACCAACTTTCATGTATACATTGCATTAGCCACGCCCAACAGGAAGTGAGGTACTGGTAAGGTAATAGGGGTTATATGCATAGCATATGAATAGCTTAAACAGGAAATGTGTACTTAAGTCCCATTACATTGAAAAAAATGTCTGAAACTTGTGAGGATATTAGATACTATGATTATGATGAAATCCAGACACCCAATATGTGTGTCTTGCCTAGCGCCACCAGCTGGCCATAGAAAAAAATGGTTTTTTTTTTAAATACGAGAGCCCTAAAGCTTTGTTTTGTTAGGGGAATGAAGCCATGACACTGATTTTTTAGGTGTTTTACCAGGAGGAATATCAACCCAGCCCATACACACTCACTTGTAGCATAGTGCCACCTAGTAAAATGGGTTATTGCCAATGCCCAATATCTTGGACTGAGAAGGGGGTAAAGTGCAAGCATGATAACCTCTAGAATCTCGGCAAGTACCATAAAATGCCTCCTAAAGCGGGCGCTGTAATTGTACAAAATGGCATTTTTTTCCATTATCTGGAGAACGCTACAGTTTAAAACAATTTTTTGTGTTGACGTCCATTGAACCTAATGCATTGAAAACACTGGTCCACGCCCACTTCCAACAAAAACAATTTCCCTCAAATTTAAGAACGACAAAAGTGAAAGTAAACGAATTCGGCATAGGACATTCATGTGAATCTTACCAAATTTGGCAGTGGGGGTTCTGCAGTGTTTTACTCCCCGGGTGAGACCACCTCTCACCACCACCCCCTAGTTTGGTCAAACTAGACATGCTAACACAGCTTTCTTTGAATGTGCACCAAAAATAGTTTTCACGAAATAAACTTTGCCCAAGACAATGATTTTTTAGTATGCCCACTTCCAATGATGAAAATGTCAAAATACAACAAACAAAATCAAGTTGAAGTGGGAAAAATAGCACAAACAGGATTCAGGTGAACAGAACAGGCAAAATGTCATGGGTTGCAGGACTAGAGATGCAAAAGCCCATAATCACCGCTTGCGGTTATGTTTTATTCTTTTTTTCTTCTTCTTCTGCCATCGGAGGCTATGGCAGCCCCTAGAACCATATGCTGCAGGAAATGTTAAAAATTTGCACACTTACTAAGGAAAGCCCCAAGATAAGTTTCAGCAAGTTTCAGGTCAATGGGGCACATGCGGTAGTGCCACCAACAGGTCAAAGTTGGACATGCATTCATGTGCATAAGTTTTGGACTGAACATCAAATTTTCTAAATTGGTACCAGTGCACCTGTGAAGCAACCTGATGAAGGTCCATGACCGAAACATGGTAGTCAATAAACATTGCTTGCAGAATAGGTAGTGCGTGGGAGTTCTTATTTCCGTAAGTTAGACCCTGGTCATCACCAATACACTGCACCAATGTCTTCTTCAGAGGTCTGCAAAAGCTAATTTTGTTTTTGAAAATTGATATCAGTGGAATGCTTGGATCAAGCCGAGTTTAATGAACCCTATGATGTCAATTTCCACCTGACAAACTTTCCTACATTTTTAAAAAATGTCACAAATTTTGGCCAATTTTCACAGAACTTGTCACATATAATCTTCAGACTAAGCCTCACAAAAAACATTCTCTGCCTATTTTATCAGTGAGAGTGTTTACGTTTCACAGCCAATTGAACTGGGTGGCAAAGCCCCAAATAGGAAGTTAGGTGTTATCTCAGCAAGATTTTAACATAGGCTAACCAAGGTTGAGAAGGGCACGTGGGCCCCAATAAGGAGAGGGTATGCAAAAAATGGTGTATATAGCAGTTTGTTGGTCAGTGAAAACGTTCTCACATCACAGCCAACCAGAATTTGTGGCGAAGCCGACAAACAGGAAGTGAGGTCATATCTCAGGAAGAATTTGACATATGCCAACCAAACTTGACAGAGGCACTGGAGACCCAATAACGGGACCATTTACCAAAAATGGTCATAGACAAAATGGCTTTTTGTTAATAACTCTTGATGCTCCTTCATTAAACACATTTTCATTAAACACAGGGTTAACGCAGCAAAAGCAAGCACACATCACAACCAAACGCTTTGATGTTTACTAGCCAAACATGAGTTATGCAATGGAGACATGATTCAGAGGGTGCAATGAAACATTTGCATCATCATACCACTATGGGCATATGCTTGGCACCTCGATCGCTGCTTGCAGCTATATTTGCAATTGTGTTTTTCTTAGTTCATTCTGTGTTTTTTTAAAACACATTCAGAGGGTGCACATTTCATGTTTTAGTCATTTCCACCAAGCTCTAAACTTCCACTTCAAATAATAACTGCTTGATTTGAAGTTAAAGCATTATCAAATGTGAGAATTTGCATTTCTGGATGTTTGCCAACATATACATATGCATGGGCATATGCAGGTTCTACAGTGAAGTCCAATCAACTATTTTATTTTTATGGGAGTCAATGATTTATGAGTTGGATATGGTCACACACACACACACACACACACACACACACACACACACACACACACACACACACACACACACACACACACACACACACTTGGATTATTTACTGATGCTGAATTTTCAACATATTCACTTCAGGCCAATGGCTCTAGTGCTCTAGTGGTACAGATATGTTTTAAGCATATGACCACCAATTAGTGGGGAGGCTGAGATGTATTAGGCCAAATGTTTTTTTCCCTTTAAAATGCCAAGAATTCTGTGTCCTGCTATGATCTGTAACCATATTGATGCATCTATTCTTCTGTAAGGCTCCATAAATAGGTCTGGCTCAAAATTCAGACATTAATGGTAAAGCAATCCTCTTTTTAGATGATTGAAGATTGAAGATCTATCCACCAATGTGGACATTCTGATGTAGACAGGAAAGTTTATTGGATTAGGGGCACTTACAAATATCAGGGAGGACTTTTACATTCTGATTGGCTGCTGCAATCCACACCATGACAAAGTTTATCTGGTGCTTTTGCTGCCTACGATGTCCTGTGCCACTCTTAAAGTCTGTTCACACCAAGAACTATAACTATAATAATATCCACATCATTTTTACAATGTCTGCACTGAAGAATGACATTATAATGGCACAATTTACATCAAGTGTAAACAACTAAAATAAATTAACGTCCTATAACTTTTAATACATTGGATTGTAGTTATTGATACAGTTATAGTTCTTGATGTAAACTGCCTGAATTTTCTTATATCAGATTTTAAGGTTGGAAGATGTCCAAAACACTTGAACACTTTGTAAGTGTCCCCTTTCAGACAATCAGTGTAGGTGGAAGACACTTTTTTGCCCATGTATCACACAAACAAATGCCTTTAAGTCTGCAAGTGTCTTTTTGGTCGTTTTTCATTCGTTGTTATTGTTCATTTAGAAATTAGTGTTTCCTACAAGGATACAAGGATACAAGGATACTTTATTGGTCACATACATAGAGTCACTTTCGTGACACATGTAATGAAATGAATTGGCCTCTGCAAAAAGTGTGCTGAAGGTGGTGGGGGGAGGGGGGTTTAGGTTGAATTCATAATACGAATGGCCTGAGGGAAGAAGCTTTTTCTTAGTCTTTCTGTCTTTGTTTTATGACAACGTAGTCTCCTTCCAGACTTAAGCTTCTTAAACAGCCCACTGTTTAGATGAGTATTGTCTTTAATAATTTTTCGGGCTCTGGCATTAACTCTCCTTGTGTAGATGTCCTTCAGTGCAGGGAGAGGTGCACAAATACACCGCTCAGCAGAATGCACTACTCTTTCTAAAGCACTACAGTCGCGCACTGTGGAGCTTCCATACCATGTTGTGATGGACCCTGTTAATACACTCTCCACTTCTGAGGAGTAGAAGGCCTTCAGGATGGGTGTCGAAACTCTGAATTTCCTCAACAGGCGTAAGAAGTACAGTCGTTGCCTGGATTTCTTGATGATGCTTTGGATGTTTACTGTCCATGTGAAGTCATTAGTTATATGCAACCCAAGGTATTTGAAACTTTCTACCCTCTCAACAGGCTGCTCAGAGATAGCACTGATTGTAACGTCAACTAGGACAGAAGAGCTGATTGGCTGAAAAGCTATCAACACTGTGGTTGGCAATAAGAACCAAAGCAGGCATGTGAGGCCACATACATTCCTGTGGGGGGGATTGTTACTTGCAGCCTCCATAAAAATAGCTGGCATGTTTACCCTTAGCATCAGTCCATTACCATGTCTAAGAGGAGGAATGCCATTTGTAAAATACAAAAAACTGTCTGTCCCTGGTGTCGTCTTTGTGTGTCAGTCTGCTAACAGCAGAGCTTTGCAAGAGGCAGAGGTGATAAGGGTTCGTGTTCCCTAGACACTTTCTAGAATGACTGAGCAGTATCGCTCGTGGCTGTAAGTCAACTTGGATCGCACTGTACAATCAGTGATCCCAAACACTCGCCCTATACAACTGTCTGCTTTCTGGCAAACACTCTTTGACATCACATAAATACCTTCAGCAAAACCAAGGAAACAAAGCAAATGCTTATGCTTATTGGTGACAGTTTGGTGAATGCGCCACAAG
>CM059268.1:11559339-11574339 GCA_030347295.1 Setipinna tenuifilis | reverse complement strand
GCCAAAGCATGCAAATGGATCACAACATGGGGTGGAGAGGAATTAAAGAGGCGGCTCTAATCAATGACAAGCCACGATGAAGCACACACATCCATTCTGCCATCGACAGACAGACAACGGAAGCAAGACAACAGCAAGGAGACAATGGCAGGCAGACAGCATTCGCCTTCTCCTCTTTTGACATGACATGTAATGTTGGGGCAACCCCCCCCACCCCAGTATCTGTCTGCAACATATCTCACTTTTTACTATTTTTGCAACACACTCACACACACGCATGCGCACACGCACACACACACACACACACACACACACACACACACATACTTGAGCTGTGTCTCCATATGCCTCTGCTTCACTGTTGAATTGCTCCCAGGTTGTTTATATAAGGTTAAAAAAGGCAATTACATACACCCACACAACACAACAAAGGCATGTCTCAAGTCTCAGGTGTATGCATGTTTCCTGTATGTGTGTGTGTGTGGGGGGGGGGGGTGGCGGTTGGGTATGTGTATGTCTGCTTGTGTGTGCGTGTATGTGTGGTGTGTGTGTTTGTGTGAGTGTGCATGTGTGTGTGCACGGGTGTGTGTGCACAGGTGTATGCATGCTTGTGTGTGTGTGTGTGTGTGTGTGTGTGTGTGTGTGTGTGTGTGTGTACACGAGGCCAGGCGGTGAGCACACACAGATGCGCAGGGCTGTGTAAATGACAGCCTGGGCCTCAGGACGTTGGCTGGCTGGCTGGCTGCCTCCCTCTCTCTCCCTTTCCCTCTCTCTCTCCCCCTTTCCCTCTCCCTTTCCCTCTCTCTCTCCCCCTCTCCCTCTCCCTCCCTCTCTCCCTCTCTCTCTCTGGCCTGGCTGCCTCCTGTGCTGTGTGGGTGCAGGCGTGTGGTGCCTGTAGGTGAGGAGTGTGTGGTGCCATATGGAGCAGCGAAAATTAACAACGAGCAGAAAATCTCTACAGCAGCGGGAGGCCAAGCCGCCTCTACTGCCATCTATATCCACCCCTCCCTCCTCTCTCTCCATCCCTCTCTCTTTTTCTCTACATACTCTCTGTCTTTACATCTCCCTCTGTTTCTACTCTTTTTCTCTGTCCATCCCTCTCTGTCCCTCTATTCCTTTCTATTCCTTTCTATTTCTTTGTCTGTTTGTCTCTCTCTTCATCCCCTCTTTTCTATCCCTCCCTCTCATCTGCATCCCTCTCACTCGCTCTACATCCTCTGTCTTTCTTTTTCTCTTAGCTTTTACATCCCACTCTCTTTCTATCCCTCTCTCTCCTTCACCCTGCAACCCCCTCTCTGTACATTGTCTCTTTTATCCCTCTTTTTACATCCCCCTCTCTTTCTGTCTGTCTACACCTCCCTCTTTCTTTCTATTCATACCTCTTCATCCCTCTCTCTCTTTACATTTTCTCTCTCTTTGCATCTATCTATCTATCTATCTATCTATCTATCTATCTATCTATCTATCTATCTATCTATCCATCCATCTATCCATCTATCTATCTATTTATCTATCTATCTATCTATCTTCCCCTTTCTCCAATCACAGCCTCTCCATTTCTCTATCCATGTGCATCCCCCTCTCTTCTATTTATCTCTCTCTTTCTCTCTCTCTCTGTTTGGCTTTCTGTTTGTCTCTCTTCCTCTATCTTTCCCAGGCTGTCTGTCTGTGTTTCTGAACCTGAAAGACAGATAAGGGAGATATGTGTGTATGTGTGCAAGTGTGTGTGTATGTGGGCCGTAATAAATCAGAGGCTGGATCATGTTAAACAACTCTGGCCTCAAAACGGAGGCTCATGACACACAGACTCATGACACACACACACACACACACACACACACACACGCACGCATGCACACACATATAAAAATTGTTAACAACACAGACCGAAGAACATGTGTGCACACACAAATGCATACATGAACCACATGCACACAATTATATAAAATGCAAACACAGAAGCATGCACAAACGTGCACACACATGAACACACACATGAACACACACACACACACACACACACACACACACCTCATGCTGAGGGAAATTCCATTGTCCCCAGAGTGTCCTCATGTCTGATAGCATGATGGCGCTGGCGTCCCCCTGCGGAGCCTCCCCTGGTCTGGGTCATTGATTACACGGAGCCTCCTGCTTTTGTGTGACAGATGCGAGTCTGTGCTGTTTCATTTGGAGCGCCCTCCCTCACAGGGACGCCATTAGCCAGCCAATACAACCATGAGCAGCATTCCATTAACACAGCACAGCATAATGTGCCAGTGCACAATGTGTGTGTGTGTGTGTGTGTGTGACTTTGTGTGCATGTGTAGTGTACATGAGTGGCAGATGAGAAACAATGGTCAATGTATAGGCCTCCTGTGTGTGTGTGTGTGTTTGTGTGTGTATGTTTGTTTACTTGTTTGTGTGCTTGCTTGTGTGTTTGTAGGTGCATGTGTGTGTGTGTGTGTGTGTGTGTGTGTGTGTGTGTGTGTGTGTGTGTGTGTGTGTGTGTGTGTTCAACATCTCCTGATTGGTGTTAACTAAACACAGCCACGGGGTCTCAGCACAGGAAAGCTGTGTGGTTAATGACCACTTGAGTCGCTGGCAGCCACCACCACTGCCCTCCAGTGAAGGAGCCGTCACACATCAGAGTCGCCCCCCAACCCAACCCTCGTTTGCCATGACCTCCACCACCACCACCACCCCCACCCTCCCCCGCCTGGCGCCCAGCACTTACAGTGTTAATAAGAGCAACGCAGTTTGAATTTAACAGCTCCGTGCATTTCTAATTAGGGCAACACCCGTGAGTTAATGAGAGAGATGCCGAGAAGGAGGGAGAGAGAGAGAAAGACAGACAGACAGATACAGAGAGAGAGAGAGAAAGAGAGTGTTTGAACCAGTGTTTCATCGTGTTTTCTGATACATTCTGCACCTTCCATCTTTCCCTTTTTTATCACTCATTCTGTCCTTCCTGCCTCTCTCCATCTCTCCTTTTTAATTTTTCCACTTTCCATCTCTTTTCCACTTTCCATCTCCATCTCCTATTGTCTCTTACATGCAATGCCTCTTTCTGTCTCTTTCTACTTCTCCTTTTTCATCTCTCTCTCCCTTTATCTGTAGCTCTTTCCATCTCTCACCCCCTCTTTTATTCAGCTCTGTGTTATCAACTTGATATTCTAAAATTGTACCACACTTTTGTCATGTAATAGAACGTACAGTACATATCTACTTGTGTGAAAGAATAGAATCAAATAGCATAGAATAGAATAGAATAGAATAGAATAGAATAGAATAGAATAGAATAGACTTGCTCTGTCTGCATGTTGTGCGCATGGCACCTCTCCTCAGTGGACTGTAGTTCCCTATTCCTTTGTGTGTTTAACATAGCAAACACACTCCTGATGTGCTTAGGAAGTACTGCCTGTTGAAGATGATCACAAGGCTGTTACTAAAGCTTCTACTGTATGTGGACAATAACGATCTCTGTATGCAAGTCGAGTCACTTGCAAGGAATGTACATTCATTGCACTTTTCAGGATTTGTTTGACAAAAGAATACAAAGTAGAAATCTTACTTAACATGAAGATAAAGATAATCTGCTGTAATGTCAGATAGGTGTTGTATGTGGAGTATACACAGCTTTTGTTTCAGGATAAAAAGAACAGATGTCTTTGTGTGAACAAAGAAAGAATAAAGACATGGTATAGGAATGGGGATGGAGAGATAACAGAGGGAGATAAAACACATGATCCTCTTCACTGTGTGTGTGTGTGTGTGTGTGTGTGTGTGTGTGTGTGTGTGTGTGTGTGTGTGTGTGTGTGTGTGTGTGTGTGTGTGTGTGTGTGCGTGTGGTGGCACCATAAAAGTGTGCATAAATTACTTTATGTAATCATACAGTGTAGATTAGCATGATAATAGCAGTGTTAATAGATGCCGGGGAGGCTGGGAGTGACAGCATTTTCAAATGAGACATGCCAGGGGCAGTGTGTGCAAACACACACACACACACACACACACACACACACACACACACACACACACACACACACACACACACACACACTCACCCTTTTCTTTTCACCTTTTCATACATAAATACACAAGCAAGCATGCACTAACACACCAACACCCACACACACACACACACTCACACCCACAAACACACACCCCCACCAGACACGCACACACACACACACACACACACACACACACATATATGTATATACACCCACCCACAGACACACATACAGGAGGCGTGAGGGAATAGCCAGTGCTGGCTGAGTCCCATAACTCCAGCGGTGAGTGACAGCGAGGAGAGGCACCTTTCCTTCAGGGCCCCAGGGCTGGCACACACCATCTCCACAAGGCCAAGCAGTGGGGCCCCGGCCCCTGGGAGCCTCAGTAACTGTGCTCAAAATGCCTCGTCGAGAGAGAGAAAGAGAGAGGGAGTGAGAGGGAGGGAGAGAATGGAAAAAGAAAGACGGGGAGTGGAAAGGTAGAGAGACGAGAGAAAAGTGTGTGTGTGTGTGTGTGTGTGTGTGTGTGTGTGTGTGTGTGTGTGTGTGTGTGTGCGTGCGTGTGTGTGTTGGGGAGGGGGGTGGCAAAATAATCATACCAAGATAACATAGAAATAAGTACCAATATCATCACATTTGGTCACAAAAAAGTGTTGGCATTGTAAATGTTGAATGCTTGCAATGCCCCCTTCAAAGCTAAGGCAGACATGTTTACAGCAAAAAAAAGTATTTTATATAGACTAGCAATAATAAAGGATAATTATTATATCTTATTATGACTTATTTTACAGTTACCTGCCAGAAAATAATAGAAAGTTACAATATATATTTTTTTAATTCTGTTACGATAATTCAATAAGATCATTGACTACTTGTGGAGTGATATGAAAGAAGCACAAAATCCTTTGGTCATTGTATTTTTTCAGAGGTCATTATAAAACATATTGGACCGCCAAACGTTGGAGTGCCCCATTCATAGTCATTCACTGCATGCACACGGATGATCTTAAACCGGATTAGGATCATATCGAATTCATGTGCACAGGCTAAAGATCATATAGGGACTGGATTCGCGAATCCGATAGGAATCCCTGGCTTGAGCCGATGTTAATCCCCTTGGTGCCGCCTTGTGCACGGTATTGTATCGGATTCCCATACTGCGTATGCATCAATGAAACCAAAAACTTTGTTTGTTGATTCATACGTACTTCCAAACACAGCAGACTGCACAACATGTATGTGAATGCTGCTATCACACTCCTCAAATGCCATCTTTGTTTGTATGCTGCCAGATCGTTTGTTTATTTTCTTTTATTTAGTAGGGCTACTGCAGAGTAGAAGATGTGTCAGAGTATTATGATTTTTTGTATAGGCTACCTGATTGTTTAAGTGGGTGATATCAGGTGAAAGGAGGAGGCCTACATAAATACATTTGCACTTGTGAGTGACTTGTGAGATTTTCATTAGCCGCTGCTATGCGATGTGGGATAACCAGAATTTAGATGTGAAAAGTTCAGTTGAAAGGCAGTTGAAGCGATATCTTTTTTTGCCTGAACAGCATGAAACTTGGCATTGCACACACTCTTAACCTTGGGAAGTTGCTCTTCAAATTTAAGATCAGGCAGATGAGTGCATCGAGAGTTGGAACAGACAAACACACAGAGAGATGTTCCTTGCATTGGTAGCTAATAATAAATAGATAGATAGAAGTAGTTCTAACACCACTTGTTGAAAGGAATACAGTGCCACCCACCTAGCGTAGCAAAGTTGCCCAGGTCTGACCATTATCTGATTACACAAACTCCATGTGCACTTGGATTTTGAGACAGACCACCCGCTGGGTAGCAACATCGGATTTGCAGAAATCCAATATGATCCTACCATGTGCACATAGTGAGTGGGTCATTTTTCAGCATTCTAAAGAGCTGTATAATACAGGAATCAGTGTTATGTATTTCAAAATGTTGACATGGCCCCGGTGTAGGAGCAAGGCCAGGTTGTGGGCAGGAGAGGGGGGGTTAATCTCACAATGGGAGAATGGCCAGGGGAGTAAAGAGTTAAGCTTAGTTGGGCTTTGATGGCACATCAGAGGGCAGAACCGTCATTAGTTAATCACCTTGCACCCCCCACTCCCCCCACCCCTCGATAGTGACACAGGCACAGCAGCGCAGGGGTGGGGGTTGGGGTTAGGGTTGGAGGTGCGTTTGAGCAGGTAGGACACAATTGTTGGTCAAAGTCCGGAAAGGTAGCGGGAAGTGTGTGTGTACGTGTGTTCACATCTTTATGTGCTTATGTGTTCATCTGTGTGTGTGTATATATGTGTGTGTGTGTGTGTGTGTCTGTTGTACACAAGTAGCCTTTCATCCTGTGGAGATCTCAGAAGGTCACTGGGACCCATCAAAGAGTTGGAGAAGATGCTAAGGACCCCCGGTCCACACACAGGCCGCCACTGGGTTGTGGATTAATGACCGTGCAGAGTTTAGATTAAAATGAAGACCGCACCAATTTACTGATTTGGCTTATCCATACTTCACTAGGGGAAGACAAAAACAAAATGGATTAACAAGCATACCATTTAATCAGAGGACTGTGTGTGTGTGTGTGTGTGTGTGTGTGTGTGTGTGTGTGTCTGAAACGGGAAGATACCTCCTACTGCTGGAACCTGCTACCTGCTAGAAAGACAGCAACCTAGAACGCTGTTGCCAAGATATTGACAGCTGACTTCATAATTTGATAGAATTTTGGTGTTAATGTTAGATGCAGCATTAAGGATACATATATGCTGCCTTCAAAATTCTGAAAAATGAAGGAACCTTGTGAAGCAGAATTTTATGCATTTATTTTTTTTGCCACGCCTAGATGCCTTGCTACCACTAAATGCATTTTCTCTATTACAGACACAGCATATATGTGTGATTGTGTGTATTGTGAATTTTTCCCTCAAAATCAGTGTTATCACTTTTGTCCCTCAGCACACACAGCCGATAAGGAGACTCAAAAGCCTTTATGAGGCAAACAATGAGGCCATACTGTACAGAAGTATTAAAATGCAACAAATCAGGGCCTTTTTCAATGTTCTTATTATTGTTCTGTCTCTCTCTCTCTTTCTCTCTCTCTCTCTCTCTGCCTGACTCTCTCTCTCTTTCTATCAAGGCAGAGCACCACCATTGAGCAATGGTACTAGTGTTTTGACCCAGATGACAGTGCTGACAAGCTGATGCAGCAGAGGTCATTGCTATTAAACACTCTCTGGAGCCAGAGCCATGAAGATTAATTAAACCTGCTGTGTAAGGTTGATGCGTTTTAACACCTGTCTAGTCCACAAGTTTGTGTGTGTGTGTGTGTGTGTGTGTGAATGGCTGTGCTCACATCCTCCAAACACTCATTCACATCTGTCCCTTTTGTGAGCTCCAACCAGTGTCCAAAGGTGGCTGAATGGAGGAATGCTAACGCTCATGCGGCTGGTGATACACACAGTACGATACCAGGCAGGTTGTGCACGGTAACAATGAGAAGCTGGCCTGTCAGGAAGAGGAGGAGAGAAGGTGGAAGAAACACAGTGGTCATGCTTTCTTTTTACAGTCTCCTGATACCCACATATTTACCTCAGAAATAAATGATAACTTGGTAAGAAAGCTTTCTAAGACAGAGGGCAAGCATTTCTGAGAGAAAAAACAACGTCCTCTATTATTAGACATCAGAATCAGGATCAGGATCAGTTTTATTGGCCAAGTCTAAGTACATGTACGAGGAATTTGACTCCGGTAGATGTTAGCTCTCTGTACATTCAACATATAGACAAGTAGTAGTATACATATAATACAATATACAATACAATACAATAGACAAGTGGAAATATATAAACTCATACTGTACAATATAGACAACAATATACATATAGGCACCTAATATAGGCAGTAATATACACAGGAGTCTTTGTGTAATTTGTAGAATTCTATATAATCTACATGCTAGTTACTAGATGTGTAAAGTAAGGTATTACATTTTCTCACGTTACTGTAATTGAGTAAAAAATGTTGTGTACCTGTACTTTTAAAGTACATTTAAAAATTGTATTACTCAAGTGTGTTTTTTTGGAAGTGTAGTATTTACATTTACATTTACTTCCATTTTAAATCAGTTTCAAAAAATTAGTTTAAAAAGAGTGGAAAAATGCACTATGAGTGAAGAAGGTGAATGGCGCTAATGGCAGGTGAATTGGTACTAATGTATCAAAAGAATAATAAATACGAACAAGTCAGACACCAGCAGTGCAGACCCTAAAAGCGAAACGCTGTTTTGTCTTGCACTACACAAAAAAGAACCCCAGCCTCGCTGAAAAAGTAACTAAGTAACCACAAGCCACTTTTTATGTTTTTTACTTGAGTACATTTTTAGAGTAGTACGTTTACTTGTACTTAAGTGAAATTTGGTAAAAGTAGTGGTACTTTTATTTGAGTAGAATATTTCAGTAGTCTTTCCACCGCCACTATGGACATGTTATGCAGCATACAGCAGCATATTTAATGGTTAATGCATTAAAGACACAACCACATGTGTACGATAACATTATAAAGCACAGCTAGTGCTGTTGTTAGAAGTGGGGGGGTTGTGTGTGTGTGTATGTTTTTCTTGGTGGTGGAGGGGGGCAGTAAACTGTTTTCACTAGATCTGGAAACTCTTCTCTAGTAAGGAAAGGCTATTGGCTGGGGGGTTAGGATGTGTACCTCTTCTCTGAGAGGCCATTAGTGTGGTGGGGCAGCTCCTAAAAGGTTGAGAAGTGGTCTGCATGTAGTGGCTCCTAGGGGAAGTCATGGTTTCAGCCAACCTGTGTGTTACCTACCTGCACTCTCCAGAGCCCCCCACTCATTAAAGGCTGGCCGCATCTGCCTATGTGCGTGTGTGTGTGTGTGTGTGTGTGTGTGTCTGTCTGTCTGTCTGTGTGTGTGTGCAAGCGTGGATGTGTGCGTGCATTGGCTTTTAACACAGAGCCCAGGAGTACACAGACTCAGTCCCTGGCTCTAACACTGACATACTTTTGCTCAAACAGGTGTAAATGGATTTGGAAGATATATATTTATTAATATGACTTCACAAAGTCACCACTGACCTTGACATGACAACAGCAACTAGACTGGACACAGCCAAAACACACACACACCCCTACAGGTATGAGAGAGCAAAGGCTAGACTAGTTCAGAAGAACAGTTTTTGGAGTTTATGCACTGAAAACACACACACACACACATGCACACATACAAACAAATGTATGTACACACAGATATGCAGAGAGAGAAATAAAAAAAGCATGAGGAAGATAGTAAGAGAAAGGGGGAGAAATATATCAATAGAGTGCACATAAGAGGAAGATAGACAGAGAGAAAAAGAAAGAGGTAGAAAGAGAAAGATAGGAAAGAGAGAGGGATAAGCAATCTTGTGTCTTATTCATGAGCCCTCTGCTGTAAGGTGAGTGGAGAGGAGTGGTGTGTCCACACACACACACACACACACACACACACACACACACGCACACACACACACACGCACACACACACACACGGGTGCATTGTCTCGTGTGTGTTTACTGTGCTGGACAGGTTGACCCTGACGCGCGTGCTCTGGCTGGCCTCCCAGGCAGGTGGGTGGATGGGCCTCTGTAAGAGAGCCGGGCCCCTGCATTATTCAGGGGCCACTAAAGAGGGCCATCAGGACCTGTAGCCCACGCTCAGCACCCCAAGACCAGGACCAGCACACAGTACAGGAGTTAGCCATTAAGGGACATTAAGTGTTTGTCTGTCTTGTGTGGGAGTGTTTCTTTCTGTGTATGTATCTTTATTTTTGTATATTTGTTTGTGTGCCTGTAGGTTTATGTGTGCTTATGTGTGTGAGAATGTGCATGAGTGTATTTGTATATCTATGTTTTTTGGTATGTCGGTATTGGTATATTCTGGTGTCTTTAAATGTGGTTGTGCACACATCCATTTGAAGCCAACCATCCATTACAACTGACCCTCTACAGTTGAATTTTTTTTTTTTTACGTAGATGGAGTGCCATCACTATGGTTGAGGATATGCTTTGATTGCCATTCCAACAAGCCTGGCGCTTTGGCATTGTTTTCAGAGTTGATGTTTGATACCCCCAGAGACCTGGGTTTGAAGCCGGGTGGGTGACTTCTCTCTGCCTTCATTACAACTACATTGTCAGAAGTGAGGTGGCATGCCGTGAGTGAGGCCATCGAAGGCACACATAATGTTTGAGCCATATGAGGGACCCCCAGGTTAGGATGACTCCGGTGCGAGGGACCCCAGTGATGGATGAAGCATGAATATGTGGGGCACCATGGATCGGAGAAGTATGGTGGGAGATGTGTGAGGGACACTTGAGTGTGTGTGTGTAAAGTGCATGGGTGTGCTTTCTGAAGGGGAAGGCAATGTGATGAAGTGCCAACACTACAGTTGAGGATGTGCTCTGACTGCCATTCCAATGTGCCTTTGGAGTCTTTGGCGTTGTGGTCCGAGTGCATGTTTGCTACCCTGGAAACTCAGATTCAAAGCCAGGTTGGGTGATCTCTCTCCCCATTCGCTACAGTGTGTTTATTCTGTATATGTGTATTAATGTATGTGTGTGTGTGTGTGTGTGTCAGGACATGTAGCAGTGTTGAGTTCCTGAAACACAGAGTAGAAGATCGACAGGAGATCTATAAGCCACATCACACTCTACTGGTGTTCTCTACATGCACTAAAATTTGATAAAGTGTTTTAGGTGTGTGTGTGTGTGTGTGTTTATGTTTGTTTGTGTATGTGTCTACATGTTGTGTGTTTCTATGTTTCTATGTTTCTATGTGTGTGTGTGCATGTGTGTGTGTGTGTGTGTGTGTGGTGTGTGTGTGTGTGTGTAAAGAAGAGAGAGTAAAGGAGGACATCTATCCATCATGGCTGACACTCTACAGGTGTACTGAACTTCACCTAAATATTTAACATGAGGAGTTTATGCAGTCTACACCAGGCATACAGAGACACACTGAATGTTTAAGTGTGTGTGTGTGTGTGTGTGTGTGTGTGTGTGTGTGTGTCAGTCAACATAATGGTAAAGCATCCATACCTTCAGCACCACACAAATGTTTTTTCAATTATGATATGCTCATATGTGAAACAATTTCAAACACAGTTCACTGCAAATGTTAAAATGTAAGAATGTATGTATTATTTATGTTGATGCTGTTCTCAGTGGAGAAAGTAAAACAAATCTGTGTGTGTGTGTGTGTGTGTGTGTGTGTGTGTGTGTTTGGGGGGTGTATGCAATGGACACAGTAAAATAACTGTGTGTGTATGTGTGTCAGTGGAGAGAGTAAAGTAAGAGTATCTGTTCATTGTGACACATGGTACTACAGGTGTACTCAACTAAATATTTAACATGAGCAGTCTCACAAGACACACAGGCAAGTGTGTGTGTGTGTGTGTGTGTGTGTGTGTGTGTGTGTGTGTGAGTGTGTGTGTGTGCATGTGTGTGTTTGTGTTTGTCTGTGTGTGTGTATGTGCATATGTGTGTGTGTGTGTGTGTGTGTGTGTGTGTATGTGTATGTGTGTTACAAAGTTAAGAGAAAGACAGAGGGGTATCAAGTGGATATGTGATGCAGAAAGACACTCACTATAGCAGGAGACTGAAAAGAAAAGCTTTTAGAGGCAGGAGAATTCACAACAATAACAGCTGTGTGTGTGTGTTTGTGTGTGTGTGTGTGTGTGTGTGTGTGTGTGTGTGTGTGTGTGTGTGTGTGTGTGTGCATGTGCATGAAAGTAAGACGGGGGAGAGGGAAATAGAGAGAGAAGAAAGAGAGAGAGAGGGAGAAGAGAGGGGGGGGGGCAGAACAAATATAAAAAAGGGGAGATAGAGAGAAGGCAGGGAAGGGTTGAAAGTGCTTCTTGTCCTGTCTGAGCTCAATATATTTCCACTCCTCCATTAAGCGGTTCAATTATAAAACACACTCTGGGTGCTGACCCCCCCAATTAGAGCAGGACAATTACAATCCTCCCTCGCAAACACACTCATTCATCACTGGGCCCTCACCAGCACTACATTCAGCTTGTGTGTGTGTGTGTGTGTGTGTGTGTGTGTGTGTGTGTGTGTGTGTGTGTGTGTGTGTGTGTGTGTATGTGTGTGACGGGGGAGTCTCCAGACAGAGGTCATGGCCAGCCAAGGGTCGAATTAAAGCCTTTCTATTTTACCACTGCACCCCCAAAACATTCACACCCACACACAAACACACAAGCACCACCCACATACTGAGCCAACTGCCTGATACAGTGCTACAAAAGGTCTCCTGTCTCCTTGTCGATACCCACCTGCACAACAGTGTAGTAGCAAGACACTAAGATGAAGAAGGTCAACTAGTTTGGAAGGTTTAAATTGTAAAGATGTACCGCAATGGCAAGAATGTTACATTTATTTTCAAGAAGTGTTATTACTGTAAAGACACATAAGCAGTGAGGACAACTGTTTTAAAAATGTGACGATGCAACAATGCCCATCAGTAAGTTTTCCAGTGTTCCTTCTTGCTACATCCCTGTGTGTTGTTGTTGTCCTTCCTGGTTCTGTGTCTGTTCTCTGGCACTTTCTGAGGACGTCCCATGATGCATTGGCAATCTGCTCCTCCTGTGAGAAAGTGGTTGGGGCTGCGTCCTCCATGAAGGGGGCACACCTCCATGTTGTTACTGTTATGCTACACTACATTACCTTGTTATGTCTGCTGACAGACCAACCACCCTTCCTACTAAACTTTCCTCCCAATGCCTTATGAGACGTGCTGGTCAGCTGACTGGGCCACAGCTGGGTTTGTCCATCTCACAGTGTTGGCATTAAGGAATTTTACAGTGCTGTTTGATTGATCAGCCCCTAGCTGTCATTTAATGTTGTTTGTGTTTTTTTGTTTAATTACATACTTTTCCTTATCATTTATACAATAACTACATAAACATGTAGTCATGGATGCAATATTGTTGTTGGCCATGCCATCTTACCAACTATTTTCTTTATGTTCCTGACCAGAGACTGTATACAGTCATTGTTCCTGACCGTTAGCAGGCATACAGCAGTGGCCATTTTTTAGTCTTCTTAGAAACCATGAATTAAAATACTTATACAATACCATCTGAAGAAACAATTGCTGTGGCTTGTGAAAATACGTGACAGATGACAGGCATGTCTTACCAGTGGAAAATGATAACCATGTTAAGCATACTGTAGGTAATGAGAAGACTATTTCTGAGCCACAGTGATGCTGAAGGCCATGCTAGTGGCATTGTAGGCGGGAGGGAGTGTGGCGGGCCGTCTGGCACTCGCGGCCTGTAAGTAAGGCTAAGCTGCAGTAAGTAAGCATGACGCTCCAGAGATGCCCAGATAAGATGGTCGGGTGTTAGGTGGGCAGAACGCTCCACGTGTATGTGTGTGTGTGTGTGTGTGAGTGAGTGTGTGAGTGAGTGTGTGTATGTGTGTGTGTGGCCATGTGGGCCAGGCTCACCCTGTATATATCCATTCAGATGGGAGGCAGCGAAGCGCGAATGTGGTGCGGCGAACGTGCAGTGTGGTGTGGTGTGGCCAACCTCCCTCTGTGCGTCTGTCAGCAGCTGGCCGTGCGATCCTGTTTCTGTCCCCGAGCACAAGCCCTCGCCTCAGGTTACGGCCTCATTACGGGGAAGTCGCCATGATTTAGTCATGATACTGTTTAATTCAGACGTACACTCAGGTTTCCGTACAAGTACAAGTGAGAGAGAGAGAGAGAGAGAGAGAGAGAGAGAGAGAGAGAGAGAGAGAAAGAGAGAGCAAGAGACAGAGAGACAGAGACAGAGAGACAAAGGGATGAATAAGAAACAGGATGAAAGTTCCGGGTGAAAAAGGAAGTACTCTGAATATGTACCTTAACCTGTACTGAAAATGGACTCCATGTTCTTATTAAATAGAACTTTTAATTTGAACGTTCTTTACAGGAGACAGGTTGATTTTTAAAGTCTGTGCAAGTCTGTGCAAGTTCACACACTGTGCAGTTCACACACAGAACACAGCAGTTGTCTTTCCAAAGACAGAAATGGAAATACGAGAAAAAGACAGAAAGAGAGACACAGAGAAAGAGAGGAGAATTGGAAATAAGGGAACCTGAAGAAAAAAAGACAGGAAGACAGACAGACAGACAGACCTTTGAGGTGCTGGTGTTAGACAGATTAAGAGAGATGAAGATTTGACGTAAAGGCTCCAGACTGAGAGTGACTCAGACAGGTGTGCTTTACAGAACCTCTGACATTCACCCCCTTTAACTTTTAATCTGGGCCGGGGACGGGGCCACAGACCCGGCTACAGGGGGAGGTCAAAAGGCCACACGTCCGCGTCAGACTCCTGCTCCCTTGCCCGTCGCCGCCGTGTCATCTTCGGAGACGGCCTGGCTAATTCATGAACACCAAGCTAAAAATGCCATCGGTTTTGGCTAACAGAATGCTAGCAGTGAGCGAGCGTAGCAACACCAAACCCCCCCCTCCTCCTCCTCCTCCTCCTCCACTCCTCCGCCCCACCACCACCATGTCTGAGACGAGGGCTGATCCTGTTACCTCCTTGCAGGCCTTGAAAGTGTCTGAGTGCTTTAATTAATGGCCACCGCAGCGGAACTCTCCGGGCCAGAGACGGACAGCTAACGGAAAACCAGTGTGTGTATGTGTGTGTGTGTGTGTGTGTGTGGCTGATGGAAGACCAGCAGTGGGGCTCAGGTCTCTAAGCTTCAACAGAATCACAACAGCAAAAGCCCTGTTACCCCCCCCCCCCCCCCCCCCCCTCACACACACACACACACACACACACACACACATACACACACTACTCATTTAGCAGTCTCACTAGACACTATCTTGTCATGTATCTCCATGGCCCCACTCTTTGTTTCTCTTTTCCTTCTGATCAATCTATGTTACCTGTACCCCCCTGGACCTTGAATGTGTAAGAGTGTGT